>OZ001353.1:8600930-9014803 GCA_963924055.1 Drosophila limbata
GTCGTATCCTCGTCAAGCGGACTGCAACTATTCGTGGAGTAAAATGTAAGAGAACACAGTTTAGAATCATCGTTTACACTAACGAATTCATACTCATTCTATGCTAGAATTCTTGTTTGGATGCATTTTACAGCGGTTCTGCTGGTTCGTAAATAATTCGTACGTTTGCCTATAAAACAGGGCAGCCAAAGTCAACAGGTAATAACCTCTACAACAACATCGACAGCAAACAGAATATTCAAAGTCATAAATTATAGCCATCAGTAGAGGAAAACTTATCTTCGACACTCTGAGGACTTGACCACCTTGAGAGCCCTGCGAGTTTGGTAAAGATATCTACAGAACCAACAAAAGTTATCATATTAAACTTTAATTTTCGAATAATAGTTTCAATGAAATCTATATGTTGAACCATTTGAACCAAATTTGGTCAGAATGTACAAGACGACACCAAATATTTATATATAAAAAAGTATATTGTTCATACTAAAGCTAAATTTTGGCCAATCGTTTCTATGGCAACTATATGATATAGGGATCCGATCTGCCAGGTTCGGACACACATACATATATACTGCATGCAGCAAAAAGAAGGACCTTTACCAAGTTTCATAAAAATAAACAATCCATACAAAAGTAAGAAATTCAGAAAACAAAAAACATCTTAAGTACTCAATGTATTTCTTTAATAATATCGAAATTCGCTCATCGAACGTAGCTTTATTCTTCTCTACTAAAGAATCTCGAAAGAGATCGTCTCGTTCCCAAAATCACGACGTTTTTGAAGTTTTCTCATCGACTCCGTGGCCTCAATTAACAAAAATATCGAAAAAACAAAAAACCAGGATATAACGAGCACTAAGTAAAACAATGACTAGAGAAATAAGTGCCTAACTTTGGACATAATATGCAATCATTTGAACATAATTTATTATCCCATTGTTCAAAATTAAATAAACAAATATAAAAATTAAATATATTACGTTACGTTACGCTACTTTTTGTCACGTTACACACACTTACGTATATATGTACATGCACAGGGTTGTCATCTTCTTTTTTTTTGTTTCTACACTCCACTATAGGTCAAACGGACCCTTTTTTTGATATAAACTAGTTTTGCAACAGTATTAAAATTAAAAAGCTTTTTTTAGATTCTTATTGGGAATTCATCAAACTTTAATGTTGCATACCAGAAATGTTAACATTACATTCTGATGTTAAGTTAACAGCTGTTAAACATGCAGCTCATAAATTGTGCAAATATTTTGGTGAAGTTCAAGTGGCTCAAGTTTTTTTAAATTGAACGTTTTAAATACAAATTATGATGAATAGTGATCATTGTGGTTTGTACTTTATGTTGGTAGATCTGTGGTGTAGGTATTGTTCGTGTTGTCTGTAGTATGTGTCCATAAAGTGACGCTTACGAAAATAATTATTTGTGAAGAGTTTTTAAAAAATGTCAGCACTTGTCAGCGAAGTGACTATATACATGTTGTAGAGTAATTCCTTGTGAACTCATAACAGTAATTTTAGTTGTCACTTTTAGTCACTTCTCCCAAAATTTAACTTTTTAGCACATAACCTATATTTAAGTAATGCCGGTATACTTGAAGCGTAACGGAAAAATAAAGGAAAAGCTGATGGAGTGGATGCTGTTGTACGTTATTTTTAATGACATATCGATTTTATTAATATTACGACGAACAGACAACAATAAAAAATAGATTTTTTGTATACGAAAATTTTTTAGTCCGAAAATAAGATCTGAAATATGCTCCTAAAAATATGAAATAAAAAACACGAAATATGAAACATACTTAGAAAGTATAAAAAAAAACATTCGTTTTCAATATTTATTAAAAAAAAAAAAAAAAAAAAAAAAAATATTATTTATTTTGTTTTTAGGGGCGTTGATGGGCAGTGCCACGCCCATTTTTTCGAAACTATTTCCAAATTCAATCTAGAATGGTATCCAAAAAACTTTTCGCGAAAAACTGGATAAGCCTTCGAGTTATTAATTTATATCAGAAAAAGGGTCCATTTGACCTATAGTGCACTCCTTGAAATTGTTTCTTGAATAACTAGGAAATTATTATTCAATCGTGAGTTTTTAGGACAGATTCATACAATATCACTAGTTTACAGCCATTTTGCTTTTCATGTCTGAGTGCACTTTTCTTATGGATTTTGGCCCACTAAACACGAAAATCGCACTTAAAAATTTTTTTATGGAAGCGTTTTCGAAATATTCATGTTTTTCCAAATTTTTGAAGTTGCTCTCACATTTTAGAGTATACCACGAAATCTAATTTACCGATGCGGTCAAAAAAAACCTCAAATTAAAGGTAACTAATCTCTTTACAACTTTCTCTCATATGGCTTTGAGATCGGCTTAGTAGTTCAGAAGCTAGCGACTTTTAAAAGTTCCAAAATCCGGGTTTTTTGTGATTTTTTGAGCTCGAGAGCTAACAAATTGCCCTAGTAAAAATAGATATCGTTAAGGTAAAATTAATTTTAAGAGTTTAACGTATAGCCAACACTGTTACGAAGAAAATAGGCTGTTGCTTTTGAGAATCTATGGATAAATCACGGAGTAATACGCTTTTCAGTGAAAGAATATAAATCATCTTTTTCACGACTTTCTAGTTTGATTTGTATGGCAGCTATATGATACAGTGGTCCGATTTCAACCAAACTTGGTCAGGATGTGTAGGACCATAAAAGATGCTGATTGTGTCAGATTTGTTAAGATATCTTAAACAATAAAGAAGTTTTTCTCAAAAAACAGCTGTAATTGGAAATATTGATCGAAAATAAAGATTTAGTGCAAAAATATTTGTTGTATTTGGAGATATTTCAACCAAACTTGCAGAATCAGCATCTGGGATGCTCCCTTACATCCTCACCAAATTTGTATTAAATCGGACCACTGTATCATAAAGCTGCCATAGGAACGATCAGTCGAAAACCAAGTCTTAGTATGAAAAACTGTTTGGTTGTTTGAGATATAAGTATTATATTGTTCATGTATGTATGCATTTTAAAGTGTTTTTAAATGAACTAACTTCACTTTAAATTACGTTAGAGTAGTTCATATATTAATTTGAATATCCTTTGTAACAAAACTTGAGATCGGCAATCTAAAGATTTCTATATTCCATACTCCTACACATACACACATACATATACACCTGCACACATATGGACAGAAAGAGATAGATATGGAAAGAGGAAGACACAGACATTGATTACAACACTTAGATACGATAATTATATTGGGTAAAGGGGACATTGGCGAACTTACTATGCCCCAGAGTTTCTAGAATTTCGAGAGTTCGTATGTTCCAAATAATCGAACTCTTGCAATGCATTGTAAATGAATTTCTTATCGTGCTCCTGTTGGAGCTGCATATACCTTTGTTGTAGCACTGTTGCGGAGCCAGCGGAAACCGTTGGGGATTCTCCGGAGCTGCCAGTTACCGGAACCGGAACCGGCAGCGTTATCGTTGGCGACCGTTGCTGATGATGGTGCTCCGGATTGAGAATAACCACCTCGAGGTCGCTTTTAGTTGTGGTCGATTTGCGATTGTATTTGCGACTGCCGCGCGTCGGCGTCTCGGCCTTCAAATAGCGTCGCGATGTGGCCATTGATGTTGGCGACGGCTTGCGCTCAATCACTAGCGTGTTGTCATCATAGGCTATGCAGTTGACCAGCTCCCCGCCCCCCATCAGACTTGTGGACGACGTCGGCTCGTCACAGTGGTCATAAAGTATAGCCTCCTTCTGCCTCTGAAATTGCAGCTGCCTTCGGCGCTGGGATGAGGATGTTGCTGTCCTTGGACCGCTTTGGGAACTGCTTGGTTCGCTGGGCAGAACTGCTTGTGGATTTCTGGTGAGACATGATGATTCATGGATGACAACGCCACTGCGATTCGGTGACAAATCCTTGCCCGTCTTCCTTTCCTTATCCTTATCCTTGTCTTTGTTCTTATTGTTATTGTTTTTATGATTTAATTTATTATTGGTGCTAGAACTATCCAAGGCATCGTATTTGTGATTTGGTGGCGTTTGTAGTTGCTGTTGCTGTTGCTCCTTGGCTGTCGGCGATTGCTGCTTTTGCTGCGTTGATGATGCATGCTCCTTATGTTCTCCTGGTTTTAATGGTTAATGATTTGTGTTAGTGCTTGGATTTTATTGTTACATTTAATGTGCTTTTATGATAAGTTCTCTATTACTTTATTTATTTAATAAATAAAATATTATACTTAATAGACTGTAACATCGTTTTTTTTGTTTATTTTCAGACTATTCTTAACGCGTGAGCAAATGAATTGTTGAACTTAATTATCAAAATTAGCAAAAGATTCGTGAATTTACTCAAATTAAAATAAAATTATTATTGAACAATTTATTAAATGAAATTAATAATATATTCTGTCTGTATTTAATTATAAAATAAGTTGCCACTTATAGGAGACGTAGTACCTGTATTCATATTTATAGTTTCCTTCCCACGATTTAACTGATGGTTCCATTCATTGATGAACTGCTCTACTGACGGTGTTTGTTTCTAAATGCGGTCAACATGAGCCTTCAACAGGTGTGCTCAGTCCCAGTTCCATTCAGTAACCAGACAACACTCGCATGCAAATTGAATACACTCACTCACGCACACATACGCACTTTAGCACCTGATGAAGCCTGTTAAAAGCTCTTTTTTGTTGGTCTCAAACAAATGTGAAACTCCTATGTTAGACGGTGGTGCTTTCTGGACGCTCAAGTGACGTTAGCTGTTGATTGTTTTACATTTGCTTATTTAATTTTATTATAAGTAATTTAAAATTTGGCATTTTGGTTAAGTCTGCGGTTTTCCAGCTGTTGTGCTTCACATTAAATATAAGGGGCTGTTGGGTTTAGGCGCTGTCTTATCAGCGTTCAATACATTTATTGAATTTTGGTTTTTTCCACTCGGCTGCACCACACAGAATTTCCATTAGTTGGGCCTGATAACGTGTTTATCACTGATAGGCACTCTAAATATAAATCTGAGCCCGTGACACATATACACACACACATACATTAATGCGCGCGAGTTTCTAAGTGTGTGTGTGCGAGTATGTGTGTGTGAGAGTGCGCATCAAAACAAAAACATATGCAATGTTTACATTTTCTTTGTTGTCGCAACATTATTTTGAGCTGTCCAACTGTCAAATGGCCAATCAACTTTGGTGCTCTCTCTCTCTCTCTCTGTGTCTCTCTCTATGTTGTTGATTTCCTCTCTTCTTCTTCTTACTGTCGCTCTCTTGTTTTACAGAAAAGCTCAGTTGGCTTTGCAGCGACCACAAAAGTTTGAGCCAAGTGTCAAATAAGCATTTTATGCTTTCACTGAATGACAGCACCCGCTGTCATCGTGTCCTGTACCTCGTCCTGCCGCTCGTCCTGCCGCCCCCTGTATGGCCCGTGTAGTACTCGTCACTGATAAAAGTTGGGACAATGCTAATCCCAAGACCAAGTTGGGGTCTCACTGGCATTTAACCACATTGGGGTCAAGTGCGCGAGGCTGAGTACTAGAAATTAATTTGCCCGTTTATTTTATGACTCGCTTGGGGAAATGTATAGCATACTTTTCAGCGTAGTGGCTGCGAAACAACTGTAACTGTAAATGCTGACCGATTGACCTACCCAGGCATATGTAATAAGAATACACACACACACACACACACACACACACACGCTTGTATATGCACAACACACACACGTGTGAAAAATTCAGACTTATCACGTATAAAAGCGAAAGCGTTTTTCACATTGCACTACAAATTGCCTTGAAGCATTTTATTCACAGCTTTATTAATTTTAGATTTGCATTTGCCTTGTTAGCTGTTGCATTTCTTTTTCAACGATTTGAAATAACTTGTATTAATATAATTATTTTTCTTTGTGGTTTCACGCAAGTAACAACGACCAACAGCAATGCGAACGAGTTTAAGGAATCAGACACAAAAGCACACTGTGCAGGAATTTTTAGCTTTTCGCGATTCAAGCACGAAAATGTTGACATACACCGAAAGCAGCTTTCATATATTAGAGAAGCTTGCACGCTTAAAGCTGGCTTTATCGATTTTGGGGGAGCAGCCCAAAAGGGTTTGGAAAGCCACTAAATGGGTGTGTGAAATGAATAGAGCATGTTCTATATACGAAGCACAAATAAAAATTCGAATCCATCCAAATAAATCAAAATCTTATATACAATAGTCAGGAGCGTTGTTTACAAACAAACTGAGCACAAAATGTGCCAAAGAACGAAAAACATGAACACTTTTATCTTTGTGTCTATATATAAATATATACATTTATGTACATCCATTGCCGCTGAGATATTGTGCCCAACTATACATCTCTCGCTTGCACTCACATTTGTTGTCAAATGCTCAAAACAGCTATTGAAGGAGAGCGCATGCTCCGTTAGATTTGTTGCCCATTTTGACAGCTGCAAAACGACAGAGATTTTCCCTCTCTCTCTCTCTCTCTCTCTCTCTCTCTCTCTTTCTCTTGTTCTGTCTCATCCGGGAGAGTGAGAGCATCAATTGATTGTCAAATTCATTTTGACACTTTTACGGGTTAGTAGAAAACATTTTCAAATGGTTTTTCTCTTCGTGAACTTTCTTCTTTTCTTATTGCGCGAGTTTTACAGTTGATTCATCGCAGCAGTTCTCGACGCTGTCCAATAAATCACAACTATTTAAATCTTATTTTGTATACGCTGTACATTTGGCTAATAAGCAACGTCCGGCTGGAAAATATTATGTTAAACAGTAGGTCCGCCTTTTTCATTGTTGAAATATAAAAACAAATGTTCACAAATTGTCATAAACGTTTCAGTCTTCATTAAGCTATTAATATTATTAGTACTTTATTTTTTTTGTGGCGTGTAGTAAGAATTGGTTGCCACAAATTAGTTTGCATTATAGACAATTTTCATTTTATTTTTTTTTAAATATTTGAACATTTGAAAACGCTTCGTTGTTCTGACTAACTGATTTCTATTGATGACTTTCACAATTTTAATAACAATCATAAATTTATGCAAAATTTATGCACAGAAAAAGATATCTTACAACTCTTAAATAATACTTCTTTTTAATATTTATTTAAGTACATCTTATTAAATACGTTTCTGTCAAATTCCAAGCTGTAAAATGATTGCTATTATACAACCTTTAAGTTTGTAAAAACAGATTTTCTTAAAACTGATAATAATATAATAATATAAAACTACCAAACTCCCAGCTTTAAAGCTAAGACATATCCTATATAATTAAAGTTTTTTTAAATGGGCACAAATTAGTTTTATTTCCATAATGACTCATTAACTAAAATTAGGTTAAAATTTTAAGACGCCTGGTATGGAATTAATTTGATATATATTATTCATAAACTATATACGGTCGGAAATTTCTCCCAATTATAATATTTTTTGCACATTTTCAATGCGCTTAGGGTATTTCAAAAGACGACAGCACTGACAAATCGACGGCACAGCAGCGAATACCCGTTGCCGGTGCTGTTGTTGCTGTTGCTGTTGTTGTTCTTGTTACCGGTTGGGGCAATATAAAGACGGAGGACGGGGGACGGAGGTGTCCGCCGGTCATTTGAACGCTTGGGCATGATGCTTCTTTCCTTGCCCGCAATTCTATATTTAGAACAAGCACACGTAGTGGGATCTGTCGATGCGACCGACTAGTTGTTCTTGTTGTTGTGTTTGGTAGTGTAGTGTTGTTGTTTTTAGCCCAAATTTTTAGTATCAAGAAGACAATGAAATTAAATTTAGCTTAATTGAATTGCCTTTAGGCCAACAAAAAAACTATTAAGAAACGATATAGGAATTCATAAATGCAATGCAAGCACTTGGGACCTCATACATTCTATATTGATGAATTATGACTACAAACGGATGTAGCTCACCATATAAAATGCACATATAATGAAATATATAATATATTTGCTTGTTCTACATTTTACTTACATGATATAAATGCTCTCCCTCGTGGCAAAAATAAAAACAGGCGAATGTTATGTGTCCGTTGTTCGTACAAGAATTCGTTGCGGTGTCAAAATCAGCATACGTAGTGTTTATATTTTAAACTGTACACAATTTTTATTTATTTTGATCAGCTAACAAAATTAATTTAAAATTTGTCTTTTGTAACAAAATATTGATTTAACTGATTTCCATATGTGTATTATTATCATTAAGAGCGCAAACTATATACTTAGTATATATACATATTTTTCACACACATATATGCAAATCTATATGCACAACTTTTTATGAAACACTTTTTACTTTTTCAATGGCAATCTATTAGCTGTTGGACATATAGATTTTATTTCTTTTTAATAATAATTGAAATTCGTATTTAAATTGACTAAAATGTATTGGAAAACCCGAAGTAATACTAAAAAATGTATTTATTCCACTTCACCCGCACAGATATTTTTTGTGTGCAGTTTAAAAATAAATCTGAACACACACGGCTGCGTTGCGTGTCGAGCAGGAGAACGCGAACAGGCAGACCAAATAGTGCCAACGATCCGACGAGAACTGTCAGTTTGATGCCTAGATCTTTTAAGAATTTTACAGTTTGGTATTTGTTTGATACTTTTGGTATTTTGTATTATTTAGGTGATTCCGAAAATCTGTGGATGGCGGATTAATTTGAAAGTCAATGAAGTGCTAATGCAACATATAAAAAATATAATAATATTTGGAAATAACACGCGGGTCACGTCAATCAGTAATCGCTCCTTCATTTTTAACTCAGTAAAAATCTCTTTTAAAATTTTACTTGTTTGAAAATTTCTAAATAAATATTTAGTGGGACAGTGAGATTTATTTTTCAAGTATTTCTGAAGTTTAGTGAGAATGATTAAACAATTCATTTAAGTTTATTGATATTTAATTTATTGAAAATTAATTTTAATTTATTTGTAAAGTAGATGCAAACATTTGTTTTTATTGAAGGGTATACAATTTTCTTCTTTACTCTTCCCAAAGCACTTAACAGTAACATAACATTTTGTATACTTAACAGAGCTGCTTTGTTCACATGTTACAATCAAAAGCTTTCTGAATTGGTATTGCTAAAGCTCTTACAAGAAATCGCTATTAAAGTTGAAGCTATATTAAAATAAAACTAGCTTTTAAATGGACAAGAATTAAAATTAATAAATTCGAAAAGAATTGTAATATTGATTGAATAAGAAATCTGCAAGTATACTTATAGTTATTTATAAAATTTTGTATTAACTAAGGATATTTAAATATTTTGAATCCATAATTTGCTGACAAATTTTACCGCCCACACCTACTTTAAAATTGCCTTGGGACAGCCTGTTTAAATCTCTGTAACATGCACAAAAAACTTTCATAATTACCAACTAAAACAAAACAGCGTAGCAAAATCCAAATGGCACACACACACAAATATCACTCACGCACACACAGATATTAAAACAATATTTATGTATGATTTTGTCGGTAGAGTGCTGACTCTGAGGCAGTCCAACTTTTGTCTGAAATTGTGTGTGTGAGTGTGTGTGTGTGTGAGGGTGTGTGTGTGTGCTTGTATGTATAGCATATTTACAGGAGTTGAACTTGTAAGCAGCACCAAAACAACAACAAAAATAATAAATGAGGGCAACAGGAAGAGAGCCTTGCAGATTGTCTTTGTACCGCCAACAAGCCACTTGGCATCTGCCTACATACATGTATGTATAATTATGCACATGTTAATGATATAACAAAAACAAGAGCAAAACTGGTATGAGTTAATAATTGCGAAGCGAGCATACTCTATAAAATGTATTAAACACAACTTTTGTGTGTAAATATAAATTTGAAATAAGTTCAGATCTTGCAGAATTTCTCAAAACTGGAATAATAATAAATTTATGTATAAGCAATTACTTATATTCCAAGGAAAAAAAAGCTAAGTGTCAATAGTTTTAATATTTTTCATATAAATACGAAGATTAATTCGATGTACTCGTCTTGAAAGCATATTGTGAATATAAATCAAATAAAAGTGCATATAATAAGTACATAATATGTACGTACAAAAAGAACATTGAGTGCACATTCATTGGCTCAACATTGCGTATGAGTGTTGTTAACTGTTGGTTAATTAAAAGTTTTGTTGGTAAATACGACTGAATATTCAGAAAGAATACTCAATTGCTGTTTCATACTAATGATGATTATTTTTATAGTCAGCCAATTGGTATGCTAATTGCATTAAAATAACTGACAACAAGCACACACTCGCACCCATATTCATTTGGGACTTGATTATAAGTTGGCAGGGAGAAGCAACTGCAACAAAATGGTAAACTTGATAATTTTCTGGACATTTAAACAGTAAACTGACATTTTATAGCTGGACCTTTGGACTGCGACTGCAGGACAGAGGCGTGGCCAGAACCAACAACTGCAACAATATACATAAACGTTACTGCAGCAGCAACAACAGTAAAAGCAGCAGAAACTGTTTGGCCAGGACACTCGATAAAGTTGCGCAAAAGGCAATTCTCAAAGGAAATTAATTTGTGTTGCAATGTGAAAACTGTGCTGAAAATGAGATTTTTACTGTGTACTTTGCTGGCTTTATTTTGAGTAACTGCTTGAAGTTGATATGTATTTAGTCCGATACAGATTACTTTTCCTGCTTGCATCATATTCATCGTCAACTAAAGAGTTCTCATTTCTCTAAGCTGGTCCGAGCTTATACTGATATTTACATTTCGCATGTCTTTTGCATATTGCTGTCTATTGCCACCCCAGATAAATACTTTTAATTCTGCTTTTATTAAAAGTCACATACAGATAGAAGGCAAATGAACAGATGTAACGCTGGAGGCAAACTCTTTGTCGTCGGGCAATTGAAGTCTAGAAAGCTTGACTGCTTCCTGATAGTTATGCACCTTATTTCACACGATTGAAAAATAAA
The DNA here is from genome assembly GCA_963924055.1 of Drosophila limbata. NCBI lineage: Eukaryota > Metazoa > Arthropoda > Insecta > Diptera > Drosophilidae > Drosophila > Drosophila limbata. The sequence goes on from OZ001353.1 coordinate 8,611,943, forward strand.
AATAAATAAACCTGTTATTGAAAAATGTAACATAACTTGAAACTTAACAATTAAATATAATTTAGAAACGCTACGATAGTTCGGTCATGGAATGGCTTTAATGAACTAGCCTGAATTATTCTTTTATTTATAGAATTTTGAGCATCAAGGTTCTTTTTGCATTTTCATTTCTTTGCTTACTACAAATCGACCTTCTATGTTGGTTTTTTAAGTATCTTGTCTTGCAGATTTTCCATGAAAAGCATTGGATCCCTATTATCTTCCAATATGAAATATCTATTTTCAGTTGTTCAAAACGTGACTACTTCAATAAAAAGTTGCTTTTGGATGATTTTTGTGTATTTATTCTCTAAATAATCTTAAGCCAAAACTAGACAGAGATCCAAGGTAACTAAATTCCTCAATGAGGAGTTTAAGTTTCTTACATCTTAGATAAAGAGCAACCATTGTATTTTTTAATTTTTTTTTGGATTACTCTTACAGAGTGTAAGACATACTGTCAAATAGCCTAAAGTGAATGAATTACTCAACGAATATGTTTGTATATATTCGTATGAATGTGTGTTCTTAATTTTTTGCTGGACTCTTTTTGTTGCAGCTGCATGTTAAACAAAACAATCAGGGAACGCATATGGAAGGCATCGATTCGCAGCTGAATGGATCTCGTTGTATGTGGTCAGTCAATAAAATTGTTGCCCAAAGGGAATTAAGGCGTAGGGGAAGCTATCTTCCACCCCACCTCCCTCTCTCTCTCTCACTCTCTCTCTCTCACTCTCTCTCTCTCACTCTCTCTCTCTCACTCTCTCTCTCTCTGATGCCTTAAAGGGTGGTGCATACGATGTTCAGGATTGCGTTTGTTGCTTCATTGTCACAAAACACTTTGTCTCACTTAATTTTTCTCTGGGCAACTGGAATTTTTTCTCAGATTTTTTCTCCATTTTCCAGTATGTTTTTTTTTGTCTATGCTACTGTTGCGATACGGCAAACAATTTCAATTTAAATTGCCAGCTTTGTTTACCTTTTGCTGTGCTCTGGGTACACTTATCAGTGTCAATAAAAGTCCAAGAGGGAGTTTTAGCACAGCAAAAAATAGAGCCGAGACAGATTCGAGTAGCAAAAGAAAAAGTAAGAAAAATGCTGGAAAAATTGCAACTTTACTGACATTGGTTGGCCACAATAATGTTCTTTTTAACTTTAAGAGAAATATGATTTAAGACCGTGACGAGAACTGCATTTGGACTCTGTCTAATTAAGAGTGGGGAGGAAAGATTTTATTTAAGAAAAACACTTACGAATGGGCATGAAAATCGAGAGGAAATAAAGTAAAGCCACGTAGTAATTGGCGAGTAATAGCGGTACAGACGAGCGTGACCAACAGTGAGATACGCAGTACATTGATTACTATCGGAAAGATATTTGACGTAAAATGTACAGCAAATAAAATCAAATTTTAATTTATATGTAATCCTTTGGACAACAGTTACAATATAAAAACTTTAGTGTTACCTTTTCCAAACCCTAAGAATATACAATTTCATAATTCCTTGTCCATGATGCGTTAACCAGTTCAGCTTGATGCTGAAAGTATGAAACACTATATTTCCAGAACCATGATATTAATATTCAGTGCCTTCTTTTGTGTGTTCAACAAATACATTAAACAAAAACACTATACCCTTTCATCTCATTCACAATAGGTGAAAAAAAACTTCGAGCAAAATATGTTATCTATTATTATAAGCTATCATCCTACTTAGTCGCAATAAGATCGGCCAAACAGAACGGTAGGATTGAAAAGTTAAGCAATGTAAGTGCCTAAAAGTATACAATAAAAATATGTTATTTATATTTAAAAAAGTAACGGTCATTCTATAGCCGGAAACTCGACTATATCCCTTTTAGCTATGTACATTTGCTCGATAAATTTTCAACAAATTCGTCAGTTTCAAAATAGTTGTCAGTTTTAAAATAAAGCTCAACTCTTTTATTTATTTTTAAAAATTTTGAGCAGTTTATTTTACCAACATCATTTTTTGGATCTATTAACTTAAAAACTTAAGAGAGTTTTATGTAGTTATTTTGTAATGTATGCCTAAAATCGAGATTCAATTAAAAATCATTTCCTAGCTTAGTTTTTACCAAGTTTACCTGACCAAAATCGCACTTAACTTAATTGTTATATTAAGGCTATAAACATAATGAAATCAAAAGTCTGCCTGAATTTAGTCGCTCATATAGACAAGAATATGTATGCTATATAAGTCGTTACATGCAGTTTAAGAAATTGATACGACTCTCTGCAAGGCTTTCAAAAAAGTCACAGAAATGGGCAGGAACACCGTACAACATTTAGCCACGCCTTCAATGTGTAGCCCTTGGAGTCTGTGGTAATTTCACGCTTCTTGTTTTTGTGCCAATGAAATAAAAACCTTTATTATAGTCTAGCTAATAATTGCAAAGACAAAAGGCACTCGAACTGTAATGTGACTGTGTATATATGTAAGTTTATATGTGTGTTAGTGTGTGTGTCTGTGTGCAATCATCGTCGCCGCCATTTGCGCCGCATGGCTTCGCTTAATTAAGCAACGGCCAGCACTTGAGTAGTTGCCACAGCATTCCAAGCGTTGGTTGCCGAGGCAGCAGCTCCGATATTTCGAGTGTTGCAATTATGACCATGATTTATGTTTGAGTGTGCAGCACATTCAGGGGGAATATATGCCCGAGTGTGCCTACACATTGATGATATAATTAAGACTAACATCTTAAGCTGCTTTGACTCTGATTATGAGAGCACATTCATTGTGCTACTAGCACCAAACCTCAATTGTATTGAAGTGAATAGATTTACAAGCAATATGATCTAAGCAATAGCAATGAAGAGAGTTTATCTGCATGACAGACGAAAATCAAAATAGCGTTTGAATTTGTGCAATTGCTTGTGGAAAATCTCTCCTCTGGGGTCAAATTTCAAGTATCGATGTCACTTTGAATTCACTGATTTACCAATGTTAAATTACTTTGTTTGACCTTAGCATTGGATTGAAAATTGTGGCTTAAATAGAAATTTAAAATGCCGTCAAGACATAGCATGACAATTCGTGATTATTATTTGTTAAACGAGAATTTTTAGCTCGCGAATTTTAGCGATTAATGGAGTTTATTAGACAGACACTCGGCCATCGCATACTTAATGCCTGTCTGCCAAACTGAATTCTAACTATTTTAATCTTCTTTTTAGAGTAGAGTAAAGGCACAAATTATAAGAGGATAATCAAAATGTAAGCATATCCTTTTTCAGGTATTATTAGCCCTCTCTAGGGAGCAGATTAAGTGCTGACGTTATGAATAAAAATTCAGTTGTCCGAAGAATAGATCCGCATCATTCTTCTCATCCCAAATGTCCTGAAAAGCTGAGGATTGGGAATGTGCGAGCAGTCTATTCTTTTATCTGTCCAAGGACTCACAGGTAGGCCATTAAAGTAAAGGTATTCCTCGCATAGAACGCTATATCCACGATTTGCTGGAAAATGTCTCAAGTCGAAAAAGCGACGCAGCTTTAAGGGTCACATCCTATTGGGAATTTATGTTTGGTGAGCAAAAGTTTTACAATACAAATAATATCGTACACATCGCATTTTAAGCGCAACTTTCGGAAGAAAACAAAATGGCGCGCAAAAGCGGAAGTGCACATTAGTTGTATGCAAAAGTTTACACTTTGCAAAAGGAATGAAAAACTGCCAGCTAAACGAAGGCACTGTGAGGACTAAAAAGTGGGGACGTGTGTGTAAGTGTGTGGGAGTGTAGGTGTGTGGGTGTGTGTGTGTGAGTGGAGCTTAACTTATGTATAGTAGCCCAACAAATAGAAATTTGTGGAGTTCGCTTGGCTGTCAGCTGGCCCCTTAACTGTACAGGAACCACAACTGCCAGATCCCGCAAAGAGATGCGAAAATTTTGTGCACACCTGTGCGAAAAATGCTTTCAAAAACTTAGATGCATTTTCTTACACTTTTTTTCTCTACCTCGCTCGTGTTGCTGTACTTGTTGTTAATAATTTTGAGCATTGAAAGTTGTTGGGCTTTCGGTAGTTTGGCAAAAGTGGCGTCTTCGGTTGCCGGTGGTATGCATTTCAATTTTCGTATTTGTCGGTCGAAATTTTTTATTAAATTTCTGACGGCTAAGCAAAAGTTTAAAATATTCAAGTAAACTGTAAATGCTTTTGTAGCTCAGTCATGACTCTTAAGTAAAATATCATTTGAAATGCAGCCTGTCTGCCTATCAAAGAGAAAGAAAATCAGAAATAGAGAGAATAAGAAATGGACGTATAAGAGATTTAATATTCAGTTAGAATATGGTAATAAGAATGCGAATTCACAAGTGATACGTTTTTTAATCGCTTTATATTGAATTGCTACAATTCTATTTAATTAATTTGCTTTTGACATTAGAAGCCATTTAATGAAATAATCTTGAAATTCGTCATAAACTGTCTCGAAGAAATTTCAGAAAATTAAACTCGCCCAAAACCTTAACAATTAGCTCAATAGTATTTGACTCTTTGGGCATAAAACTTTTAATGTTGATACCCTCATTTGTTATCAAAGTGAAGTCTTAAATTTATATGTAGAAAGTTTTATACTATACAACATCAATTAGACAAATTTATGGAAAAATCCATTTTCTTGGCTGGAAATTCCAGGATAACTGACATAAACCACAATTATTGCTTGTAGTTTGATTGCATTGATATTCAAAGTTATTTTCTATAAATCGATATGCACCTACAAATGTCGGAAATTAGCAAATACTGGACGGAAAATGTTTAATCGATTTATTTGTAGTCCTATTTTCAGTTTCAAGCATTTAAAGCTTTTATCCAGACATCTTTTAAAGCTGTTTGGAAGTTTGACTTGTAACCGTTTAATCTAAGTGAACATTCGCTTTATAACTCTATTATCATTGGGCTTGGTGGAACATTCATCCATTCAGATAGCCACGCCCATGCAACAGTTGTTGCTGACATTGCTCGGCGAGCATCTGGAGGGCCAATAAAATTTATTGCCACACCGCGCGTCCTGCAAACAGTTCACATTTTTTGGGCCTCTTACTCGTAGCACCGAACAGTTTGTCAGCTGCTGTAGAATCTGAGCGTTGAATCCAATAAATTTCATGTTGCTGCAGAATGGGCGAGCGTCTGTCATTAAATTAACGCTAATTTGTTTAGTGGTGTCTTGGGAGACATTGGATTAGATAAAGAGTCAACAAAAACGGCCCCAAAGTCGCCCCAAAGAACGCACAACGTGGCGTATTCTTAATTTCAGTGTTCGCGTGTGATTTATGTGACTTTTAACATTTCGACAGTCATTTAAATTGAAATTAAAGGGACAACCGTCTTTATTTATATGATAACCATTTGACATTGAGTTGCTGCTGATGAATCATTCAAACCAATAGCCATGATACTCAAATACTCAAACAGCATGCAAAATACATAATGCAATTCGCTTTGTTACCTCAGGAAGCAATAATTACAACTGGCATTTAATCTAATATCCGACTAACGTGCTCAGAAATATGTACACACACGCACCCAACTACCATATGTGGAAATTCATTCAGGCATAGTTGGGCTATTTCACCCTCAAACCCCGTCGATACCCGTTTGGGCCAAGACACTGGGCGACATGCCTTTATATATGTATTACATGAATTGTCATTGTTCAAGAGCTAATGAATTTTTGGCATGCAAATCTCACATGTAATTCGTGCATTCCGTCTGTGGGGTCAGTTAGTGTGTTTGAGCCAGGTTAAGAGCCAGCTGAAATGGTATTAGTAAATTAAGACGAATAATACAAATATATTCTTCTCGCACAGGTGCTTAGCTAAGGGCACATTTTAAATATATTAAGTTCACCGTACAAGCATGAATATAAAAGCATTTTCCATCTAAACGCTTTTAAAATTCTCTATATGTTTTAAAAATTTAAAAATTTTACTTAAATAATATAAGATTTAATTGATAATATTCAATGTTATCCCGTGTCCAACTGATGTTAGAATATAAATTTACTCAGCTTATACAGAATAAATGTATTTGAATATAAATATTTTGCAAATTGTAAACAGCTAAAATCTCAAAAAAGAAATATAATAAATAAATATAATATAAGAAATATAACTAGTAATAAATTAAATTGCATAATAAACTTTCACACCAAACTTGTCAAAAAATGTTGCAAATTCATGAAATTCCCTGAAATTTTCATTTAAGCAAAAGAGAGCAATTTATATACGAATAGCTTGCATTGTTTTGTATATTTAACCGCAAATTACACGAAATATTTAACATTTCATTGTCATTTAATACCGAGCTAAGCAGATTTTTTAATTTTTCGGCATTTCGAGGTTTCACCTTTGCTATAGAGCTGCTACGATACGATATGATACAGCGATAGCTTTGATTCTATATAAAATTGCAATTTATGTGTATTAAACAATTTCCAACAAATACAAAAGCAGTAAGAACAACAACAGCAACAAATAACAATGGCCAAAAAGACATTGAATGAAAATTTATGTTGGATGCGTGACCGTAAATGTTGTGTGCGTGATAAATCAATTTCCATTGCATTTTGTAATTGTGTGCAATTTGCTGTGGGCGAATGGGATGGGCACGGGGGAGGGGAGAAAGAATAGAGGAACAGTGGGAAAAAGCAACAACATGTGCATAAATTTGAAGCATTTATCCAGAAAGCAGACGAGTTATTTATGCGTTTTGTTGTTGCCTCTTCTGCCTTTTCATCTCGCTCGTCTCGTTAGCGGAAATCGCGCAGATTTTCAAATGCATTGCGGCAATTGTCAATTGGCTTGAGAGATTGAAATCAAACACAAACACAGACTCAGCTTATGTGAGTGTGAGAGTGTGTGTGTGTGTGTGTGTGTACATTGTTCTGATTATCACCGTCATTTTGTGATTTATGACTTGCATTTTGAACCATACACATTTGTCACACAAATACGCATTGCAATCGCATGCATCGCCAGGTTAATTTCAATTAAAAGGCACATTGGATTTTAATTAACACAGATCCACACAGAAGCAGACAGACATAAGGTCTTTAAGGAATTTAATGCTCTTTAAATAATACATTACATTTAAATATTAAAATTAAATTAAGCTGGGCAGAATAGTATACAGATAGATCTAAAGTTATTAAAATAATAATCTAACTAAATTTCTACAGCTCAACTTGTCTTGGACAACCAATGGGATCCATTTCAAATGAAAATTCACAGCTATTGTGGATCATTTTATACACCCTCTTTCCAATATATTTTTCTTCACATATTTTTTCCTATCATGCTTTTTATGCTGCACTGCGAATCCAATTTTTGAAACTGCTTAAGTTATCGAAAAGTTCATTTTGTGCTATTTTTTTTGATGTTCCTTTCTCTTGATTCTCAATCTTAATCTTGCTTTTGCTATTGTATTGAAAAGCCTTGCCTTTCAGCTGTTTAAACTCGAAACTTGGCACAAACTCGTGTAAGTTGTGATGCTTCTGTTGTTGTTGACTTGAATGTATTTTCTCGCATCATTTCCGCTGCCAGCTGAAAGTTCTTTCAAAGTTTCAAAAAAAAGTGTGCAGTTTACTATTTGGCGTGAAGGAACAATAAAGTTGGCTTTTTTTTCTTCTTTATTGATATTCGAATGATTTAAATATTCTATTACATATTTATCTTAAATTAATTTACAACCTTTTATTATTATTTTCAAATATCTGTACCGTAAAGTTGCCAGTTTACAGTTTAAGGTCTGTTTGTTCCTGATTCTCAATGTTTTCCGTTGAAAGCCGAAAATTTCCAACAAAGCTTTAAACTTTTAGCGATAATTGTGCGCTGCGGAAACGGTGACCCAAAAGCTAAATCCAAAGCAGTCCAAACAAGCCAAAAATTGCACGCAACAACATGACCAACTACAGCAGCAACATCAACAACAACAACAGCAACAACAACAAGAGCAACAACAACAGCAAATACAAAAGATGCTTAAAATGTCCAGCATGTGAGGACATTAAGCTTAATTAGAAGCAAACAGACAAAACCGAGCGAATGAAATGACTAAACTGCCAGTCTGGCTGGACACACAGACAGAGAGACACATACACTCAAACAAATGAAAAACGATTCCTTCCTCGTTTCGTTTAGGAATTGCTTAAGTACTGCTTTAACTTAAAACTTGGTCTTTAATATTCTTACTTTAAGAGCGAATCGCTCTTGGAAGCTTAAATGATCGTTAGGCATTCAAAATTATCTTAAGACTGTTTCCTTCTTAAATATAGACAAGCTTAATCCTGATTAAAAAAATTCTTTATATAAGTTCGGATATATATTTCTTTGCGTTCTCTTAGAATTCCCAAATGGTTTTTGCTCGGGAACTGGACCAGTTGGACGGGTCAATAAAATCCCAGTCAGTAAAACCGCATAAAGACAAACGTCGCAGTGAGAACTACGAAAAACGTTCAGTCTTGGAACGACACTAGAACGGTGAGCACGCTCTGTGTCGCTGTCTCTCTCATTGTCTCTTATGTGTGTGAGCATGCGCACGCTTCTTAGTGTGCGTGAAAAGTAAACATGCGGGCTGGATCACCCGTTGGAACATCCTCTGTTTTAAATACAAACGTTTTTTTTCTCATTTCCTTTGCCTTTATTATTATGCAATAATTTTATGCCACAAACATATGGTTTTTAATTAATAAATACTTAAAATAATAGTTACTAAACAATAAAAAGCCGAAGGCTCTGGAGTCGCAAGACATAGAAAGCGAGTGAAACCACTAAAATGCCTGTTTGACGCCCTTATGTATTGTTTGCTTAGTGCAACACTAACTGAAATTTTATAACACCCTTTAGCGCAATAATTTTGACAATTTAAATAGGTAGCATGAGATATTGCATAATGCTTATAATACTTATTACAAAGGGCTATTATGCATTCTCAGAATCATTAATATTTTGACACCGAAAATTCGTGATTCAAGTCCGCGCATACTACCTTTTTCTTTCAGTGTACACACGTACACAGGCACATGCCAGTTAACTTTTGCTTAGGCTAAATACTTCAGCTGCATAACTTATCTGATGAGGCAGCGATGTGGCAAATTTTGCGCTTTAATGTGAAGTCCACACTGGTCACACTGGCGCGTCAGTCTTGCGGAAAAGGGCGCGTTGGCGTTGGCGTCGCTTTGACAGGATGCAGGATAACAGCAGTGCCATGCACATGTGCGTTTGGCACTTGACGTTGTTGTGGCTTCTGCTGCTGCTGTTATTGTTATTGTTATTGTTGCTATTGCTATTCCTATTTGCCATGTCTGTTGCTGTTTGCACATACAAAACTTTGTTGGCTTGGCCCCGACATCCGCAACATTCTTTGCATCCTGTGCGGTTTTTCACACTGCTGTTGCAGTCTTAGTCAAACATCACGATGCTCGAAATTTTCATTTTCTGTTCGCCTCATTGAAAGCATTAATCATAAGCCCGACCGCAATCCCAATTGTCTGGGGACCAAAGGGGAGCGCAAGATGGTTAGATGGGGTTAACGGGTCACGCTCATGCACTTTAACGACATCACGTCTCAATCTCCGCACTTCGCACTGCACACAAACACCCACTCACACTTAAGAACACACACACCCTCACACACACACTTATTTTTTTTGTAGCATACTTTTGTGTGCTAGGAGCTAATTGTTTTGTGTGCAGCTCCTGCCCCTTTGCTCAGTTGTTCCTGCAGCTTGTTGCTCATAATTCTTAAATGCTTTATTACATACACACATACATGCACGAATTCACACACACACACATATAATCTCGACTTTATCGTCGTTGGCGGCAATAAAAATTAAATAAAACGCATTCGCTTCTACAAATTTCTTAATGTTTCGTTGGTGTATGTGACTGGGTGTGTGTTTTTGAGTGTGTGTGTGTTGTGTGTGGCCATGAGTATGTCATATTGTTGTTGCGGTTTTTGTTGTTGCTTATTTGTTTTGTTTTTTTTTTAGCGCTTTGTGCGCCGCTGTGGTTTTCGCTGCCTCTTTGTCATTCCGTCTCCCCAAGAGACTTGACATTTATAGCTTGAGCATTAAAAGTCTCAAAAGTGGGTGTGGCATCACAAGTCGAGGGGCGTGACTGAATCCGCCAGAGAGTGAGTGTGTTATAAAGTCACTTTAGCTGCCTCCTTGGGAATCATAAAAGCCAGCCGCCAAGCCAGAGTCTGAGTCAACTAATCACTGTGGGTGATTGATATTAAGAACTCATATATGCTCGAAAAAAAATATGTCAATATGAATTGGCATTCTCCATAAATATTTAAAAATTATTCACAATAATTTTTGTAGGATTCATCTCTTTTCGAAGTACAATTGAATTTAATAAATTTAATAAATAAATTATGAAGAAAACCAAAAAAATGAGCTCAAAAAACCAACAACAAATTATACCTACACCACTTTTAACTATTCTTAACACTCAATTTTACGTAATTTAATTTATTTTATTCATATTTCCCTTATCAAGTTAACTTAAATTAACTTAATAAATCAACTGTATTCTATGTATATATGTAAATAAATGATGGGTAGAGTGTATTTGGGATTCAAAGAATTTCCATGTTTCATTTGCAATATTTCATCTGGATAGACCAGTCAGGTGGCTCATCCATTTGTTCAAGGCTCACCTTGATGACAATTTCCCAGCTGATATTGCCAATGTATTTTTTGCTATTCCGCTTGCTGTGGGGATCGGAAATTAATACACTTCCGCTTAGGCGCCCAGCGCATTACTCAAAATGTTTGTTGAGCCCGAAATAAAGACATAAAAATTAATTTGTTTTTGCCGCCGCTGTCGTCTGCCGGAAGCGCGTTGTAATCAACCGACAAATAAATTAACGCCAGCCAGAAGCTTGGGGCGGAGAGCGGAGAGAAAGGTCGGGCTCACAACGCGCCTGGCAAATTGCGAGTTTAGTACCTTTTGACCTTTTCACTTGATTTCCGTTTATGAGTCGCTCTTCTTTTTTTCATACTTTGACTATGGGTATTTATTTTTTACGGCTACACGAAGAGTTAGCGGCACTTTGTAACTGATTGGCAGACATGAACACCAGCACAGAATGTTGAAAACAAAATGTTTTTAATATGCGCAACGCGCCGCTTTTGTAAACATTTTTCAATAAGCAATTTTCGCGAGCTGTGAATCAAAATGTTTATATTAAATTTACGGCAGTTAAAATTAATTATCTATATACAAACATAAATAAAACTTTTTTCCCATCATGACGTTCAATCGGTAAGAGCTACTAGGCGCAAATTTTCCCCTATTTTAGAAATTCGTTGTCAAATTTTGCACTATGATTGAATCGAATAAGTAGGAAAAACATTTATTTTTTGTAATATATCTCAACAAAACAGATTGCGTGTTTGGCAATGTATTTTACAATCTGATAAAAATTTGTTAATATTGAACTACTGCATCGTACTGTAATTCTATTGATGTTGACTTATTAGACATATAGACACATCCTACACTCGAAGACAAAGAGCACAAAATTTAAAATGTCCTAGCTCTTTTAATTTAGGTAAAGACATATTAGCCGACAAATCGGCAATCTTTTAACTTTCTTGAATAAATTTATAAATACATATTTACCAAACTGAATTTGAACTTTTTATCATACTTTACTGAAGTCAATCTTCGGGCATGTTTGCCAGTACTTTAAAAAATGATGGACACCATAACAGCGAAGGCATTTTTACCATCACGAAACAGAACAGAGCATGTAAGCTGTTGCTATTGGCATAAGGAAGATATTTGCTCAGCTTTCCAGGAGCTTACACAGTCTTAAGTCACTCCCCTGCCGACTGGATACCGCATCAGCACAATTGAGCTAGTTCAGCGTCACCGCAGCTGCTTTGAGTAGAGGCCCCTATTACGAGTATATATCCAACGCACACACACACATAATACCATTGTCGGGAAGCAGGACACAAAGTTCCATCGGCAGCCACAAGGTTGTAGGCGTGGCAAATATTATCGGTGTACTGTTGCATTGAACGTAAGCTGCTGATTGCCAAACTGCTCCTTCTCCTGTTGCTGCTGTCATTATCTATAAACGCATACATACACATGCATATATCTTATAGGCCCAATGCCGGCCCCAGGTTGTTGTAGAGAATCCAGCGAGACTGCACCACACAAGACGATGCTGTGGATGCTGCACCACTTGATGAAGCCAATAAAGTGCATTTTGTTGTTGATGTCGATAATGATGTGACATATGTATATATGGCAGGATGTAGAGTTGCTGCGTCGCCTTTAATCACAGACAAGGGACATACATACATACGACAGAGGGCTATGTGTTTTTGCTGCTTCAAGCTTGATGTCTTTATTTGACATTCTCATAAGCAATATTTTCCTCGTGGTCAGCCATTAACTTTGGAGCCCATCCGAAACCGAATCCCTTAACGGCACTTACTTAAATTTATGATCTTTCCATGCAAATTACGTATTGTGATTCTGGGCCAATTCAACCCATTTTTATTTTAAATGCCAAACACAACAACTGACCGTTTTTAACGTTCTATACAAATATTTTTATTAAATTTATGTGCTCGATTTGAAAATGTGTAAAGAACACTCGCAGTCTATCCTACGCAACTCGAGCATATGAACTTCATTCTCAGAAAATACGTAGAATATTCATACTAAGTATGTTAAATCTCAAAGTTTTCATTAAATTGACATTAACTTAAATGAATAATTTACGAATATCAAAGTAATATTTGCATCAAAGGCCAAGTTAAGAGATGAATTTGGCTAGTAAAAAAATAGTTATTACATAAATATATAAATTTGAATACGTGCGTAATGAATGCATTTTAAAGATGCTTTGCAATCATCCACTTATTTATGAGACATATGCCATATATATTATTTTTGTTTATTGGCATTGATTATTTCGTTCGTTATTGGCTCTTTATTAATATATCTTTAAATAATTTCACACACTTCTGTAATTCTATCATACCGCAGAGCATTTCGACTTTCACATTTATCACATTTCATTATTAACTATCTGTTAATAAAAAACACTTTTGCATGCATGTAATACAAGCAGCGAACAAACAATAATAAAAATTCTTTTAATGCAAATTCAGGCAACGGATATAAAAATATACTACGTATATGCAGGCATTACATACACACACAGACACATGCACGCATGCACACATATATGACCACAAAATATTTTATATGCTTTTCGCCGACTGCTCACAAAAGTATGCAACGAAAAGTGTTGGACACATTCGCCGCACGACGAGGCAGGCCACGCCCCCTTTTGCGTGCGTTGTGCATGCAAATGAAGTTATCCTGCGGTTATTTGTGGCTGTCGTTCTGATGTCAGTCCGTCGCACTGGCTGATGAGGTGGATCGGTGGAGGGGCAGGGTGGGCACATTGCTCAACAGGATGCGTATGCCATGTGCTTTTGTTATTGTTGTTGCTGTTGTTGTTGTTGTTATTGCTATTATCCAGGACTGATCACAGTTGCCTGGCAATTGATTAACATTTAATTGAATTTAAAGTTGTGGCCTTAAATTTAAAATGCCAAGTGCATTGTTTAAAATGCCTTGAGACGAATTGTATTTGTCGGTTGATATTCCTTTAAATCCAAATCCGCTTACAAAGCACGCCAACTGATAAGCTTACGAAATATATACGTGTACAGAAACACATATCTGGTATCCACTTATCGTCCGTGTGTAATCTTAATTAATTAGTGCAATTAGTTGATCCGAATTTCGTTTGGCCGACCGCCAATACAAACTTTGAATTGACTTATTTTGCATGGTGTCATTTTCGCTTCTATCTAAGCTGTGGTTGTTGTTGTTTCTGCTAGTTGATGTTGTTGTTCTAGCCGCACTAATTGCAGAAAGTGTAACACGAAACTGACAATTTGTTGTTAGATGTTGTTTAGCGCCCATCGTCTTCAGCTCATACGAGTAGTAATAAATCCTTAAACTTAACGCATAAATAATTTTAGCGAATTTAATTCAAGTTTGTCTCTCTCTCACTGATGGCATATTATTTAAATATCTATGCTTTATCCTTCTTCACCTCAATTCACTGTTATTCTACTTATTTGACTTTTTTTACTTTGTGGAATCCAGGTAAAGTCATCAACCGGACAATTTTCATTAATCAAAGACTTAAAGTATCAGCCTTAGCCCTGAGTAAATAAGTAACAATAATAACAACACCTTACAGAAAGAATTCATCTTTAGAAAAAGTTTACTTAGATTGCTGTTTGACCATTACTTTTATTTATTTATAAATTAAGGTTTGTGGTAATGACTTTGCGCAAATACTCTTTTCGTAATTCTAGCTCTCGTCTCATATGTATAAGCCATAATTAAATTCTCATTGCGTTACTCAGTTCGTTCCTCAAAGTATCTCTCTCATGTCCTTATTGGATCATATGTCGTACTATAACAGAAAAATCAAGTTGAAATATGCCTTAAAAATAGGTCTAAATCTTCTAGCAACAACATGTAGCAGTTTTAGCAAAAGATTTGCAGAGAACACAATCTTCGTAGTCCAATAGATACCAACTCTGCCTCCTCTTTGCTATTATTTGCTAACAGTGCCTAACGTGATAATACACTTCTACCACGTGAATAATGATGTTCAGCTGCTGGGCAAAAAAGGTTCAACAATTCCTTTTTTTTCGTCCGAGCACTTTTCCACTGTCAGGGACGACGACACGAATGTCGATGACAGGTTGAATAATAATTTTTAAATTGTCTACAAAAATAAATGTGGAGTATTTTATTAGTAAGTGCAGAGAGCGAAAAAATCAAGTATTTCAAACTAAGTTTGGAGCTCCACAACTACTGCGGTTTACTTGATTTTACTATATATTGAGGATAGTAACAGAATAAAATGCTTTTATACTTACATATTTCTTGCAAATGCAACTAAATAATAATTTTATTTCAAGCGAATCGTAATTTTCGATGCTGTTAATATTCAGAGTAATGTAAAAAACGCATGTTATGTACATAATTATAAATAGACATGGGGCGATGCGAGCGATAAAATGCAAATAAAAAGTATTCAATGCCCAAAAATTAACAATTTGTGTATATGGCGAAAGGCAATTGTTTAATAAATGTATAAAAGACAATACCAACATCATACACAAATACCAACAAACTGTACACACAGCTCTGGCCATAATGGATGTAAAAACTGAATGCGACATGTTTGTAAAGCTTGGCGCCACCCAATAACTGAAATAATCATATGGGACAGCGAATACTGATCACTCTTTTCTCATAAATTAGAAACAATAAAATAACTTAATCACAACTATTTTACAATTGGTTTATTAATAAATATATTTGTCGTAATAATTTACCAGTGGATAAAGATATAAAATTTTATTGTATTAGTTTCCAATTTATGAAAAAAAATTATTGTTTATTTAAATACGCAATAAAAACAAAATCAACTTACTAACTATCACGTTAAAAGTTTCCCTCCGTGTTGAAAGCATAAACTCCACAACCGCAACCATTTAAAACAATATACATACAATTTTTAAGGCCGACAACTGACAAAATTATATCTTATATAAATTCCGGTCGGTAGAAGTGGCCAATATAAAAGCAAAATGTAAATACCATTTAAACTTAATTGCGAACATTTATATCTGAACAAGCTTAAGAGATATTGTACTATTTTAAATAAATATATATATAATGTTAATGACGCAGTTCAAATAATGTTAAATTTGAGTTTAGTGTTGGTTCTCGCGATATTTACTAAGTGCGAATCTGTCCTTAAAACGATTATGATCGAATAATAATCTCTGAACTTATTCAATAAACTATTTTTCACAGTTAAGAACCAAAGGAAGACGAAAAGGAAGCTGACTGGAGGTTGTTTGTATCTGTGTATTTAAAATAATACATTCTTAGAGTCTATTCTTAAAAGGTACAAAGGGTCTTTAAAGTTTGTTGTTTACTAAATAAGTAGAGAGTTTTTTTTTCGAGGTACCCCATACGAATTCGAAAAATTGGAAAAGTATCTTTGGTTTTCCTGACATTGGCTTAATTCTTTCGAATAGTTATATATGTACATTATTCATTCAAGAGCAAGATGAACCAGACATTAAGATTATTTAAAATCACGCCGGAGAAAGGCACGAAAAGAAACAATTGAAATGTGAAATGTGACAACCGTCTAATATCGCTACTCATAGCATACGACCAACACAACAATTAAAAAATTATTGGATTTTTATCTACAGTGGCATACACCCTATCGCATATCTCTCCGTACTCCTTTATTTTTGCTTTAACAGCTATGTAAGTCAAGTCTTCACAGTAAAAAAAAAATGTTTGGAAATGTCCTTTAATTTCCGTTTGAATGATTCAAAAATTTCGAAGTAAATAAGGTGCAAAGTATTGATATATCTCGGTCAAACTGTCTACTAGACTTTGTTGTTGTGGCAGCTGTCCACATAATATCAGAAACCTTCCACGGCTCGAACATATGCTCGCTTTAAGCACACGTCTAGAACACCAGAAGCCTTGGGCCAAGTTAGTGCCCACTTAAGTATGCAACACAAAATTAAGGTTCGTATCATGAATACATAACACTACACTATGGTCCCGATGACGATTTTTTTGGAAAAAACTAATAACTCAAGAACGAAACAAGATATTTAGGTCTAGTTTTTTGCATTGGACTCATAGGGTCAATTGGCATCGGTGCTGTAAAAAGCAGGCGTGGCACCGCCTTTTTTCTTAATTTAAGCATATGCAAATCTTTTGTTTTTCACGATATATGAACCAAACTTGCACGATTGATTTGTTTTTATGTTCTTAACACTCTGTTAAAAAATAATTTAAATCGGACAACTATATAATATAGATCCCATATGAATAATCGGTTGAAAAAAGATTTTTTGTATAAAAATCATCTTGTTTTCCAAGATATCTGGACCAAACTTATAACACATGAGATTTATTACTGGCCAGACATATTGTCCAAAATTGATCAAGATCGGTCAACTATAGCCTTTAACTTTCATAGGAACAATCAGTTCTTAGTCGAGTCTTGCATGGAAAAATATATGTTTCCTGTATTTTTTGTTGTCTTTTCTGTTAAAATGTATTAAAATATATTCTTTTCTACTAATCAACGCAACAAAATGCTCTAATAACCAATTTTTAAACATGATTGCTTCTTCTGTTTTTGCCGCATTTCAGCTTAATAGATACTTTTCACAGAGAGGTTATGTGCAATAAAGTTAAATTTCTCAGAGAACGAAAAACGACGCAAATTGAGCTTCAAAGCCCAGTTTCAGAATTGAATACTTTACAATATGTATATAGTCACATTTCTAGCAAATGCTAGCAAAATTAGTTTTGTTCTCTCAAAGATAAAATATTTTTCCAAAATTTATTTTTAAGGTAACTTTTTAAAGCACACAGAACAACACAAAGCAGGCTGATTTTCAACAGCGGAAATTTACCAACAAAAAGTACAAACCACACTGAATAATATCCATTATAAATTTTGGTTAATTGGCTTTTGGATTAGTGTTAAAAATCACTTGAATTTAACCTAAAATATTGGCGTAAGACTTGCATGTGCTCATCGTTCAAATCATCTCTGTTTCAGAGCTGTTAACTTAACAGTGTTTGGCAATGTTAAAATTCAAACTATGTAAACTTTTTGTCTGATGTATTTCCAATGTATTGCCATCAAAAGATCATTAATTTGAGCAACTTTAAAAATGGACTTTTTCCATATTAATCGTCATCGGGACCATAGTGCATAAGGATAACCTGTCACGATGTCCATCTTGCCTTGCTGTCTTGGTATTTACTTAGACAAAACGTGCGTAAAGTTTTAATTATAAAATTTTACATGCACTCTTTTTGAATAGAAATTTAGTTGTTCTTGTTATTGTTGTTAAGAACAAAAAACTTGTGCATTTTATGACACAGAAAGATAAATTGCCCCACAGATTTATATTAAGATCTGGACCAGCAGTTCAATTCTCAATAAATTAATTAGCCCAAAATTCAATCGAATTGCAGTTTATTTAAAAAGGCGCCAGTTCTAATGTAAAATTCGAAAAATTGTGATGGAAATTATTTGATGGGCAACCTTGAAAACATTTCTGAATAATTTCGAGCCATTGAGGCAAAAATTCAATTATATTAATTGACAGCAATATGTATGAGAGAATGCAGTTCTTGAAACAGCATTTGGAAAAGGCTGGCATAACAGAATGTGGCTTTTACTTCAACGAAATAAATATTTCAGGCAGTTTTTTGGTTACTCGTTGTAAAGGGCTCAAAGTAGAGTAAATTGAGCTTTAATTTTGAAGGGGATTTAAACTAAAGTTTAAAGTTTCATTGGTTGCAACAAAAAAACCCGTCTTATTCCCTTTGTGTTCCTTCATCATTGCGTGCTAGTGTTGAGTTTCATTGTATAAAACTTTAAAAATCAGCCAAAGCAAAAATGTTGTGACTGCACTATTTAAATCTTACGTGTTTGCAGACGCTCTGTTGTTGTTGTTGTTTTTGTTTACGTATTGCCTTTAACCAGCGAAATGTGGAAAGTTCAATGTCCCCATTCAAAGGGGCCGAGTCCGTGCAGCGGAAGTCCTGCGATAAGTTTTTAGTTCTTGTTGTTACTCTACTATCAAAAATATGGCATGCGCTCCACACTCTTGTGTCTTGAAAATATATGACCATGGTGAGCTGCCTCTCTCTCTCATAATGACCACATAAATACCAGACAAAAGATTGTTTGCGTTCCAATCATCGGATAGCATCAATCAATTCATCATCATCATCTTGGCAAAATTAGTGCTAGTCAAGGAGTCTAACATTCCCTCTCTCCACATATACATACATACTCCAGTGATGATTGTGTTGAAATCAGTAGAGTTCCGTTCGATTCATCGTTGTTGACGCCAAGGGAGCATAACTTATGCCCATTGTAGCTGAAGTGCAGCGAATGTTTTATTGAAATGCACAACAAGCCAACAACATCCATCCAAGCAGCCAACAAGGAAACTATTCAGTCCCCAACAATCACTCATCGAGTGGGGTCGACCGTAAGTCACTCAGTCAGTCACTCAGTCAGTCACTCAGTCAATCTGTCAGTCAGTCAGTCCGTCAGCAATTGAGCAATCAAAGCATAAAACCCCAAGCAGAGAAGCGACAAGAAGACGATGTGAAGCTGCTGATGCTGATTTATAAATCGCTGCATGCAATTATACGCTCAAATGGAGTTAGTCTATTGGCAATCGTCTATTGTGAACGAGCTGTGTGTATGTAGATTGTGTTTGAATGACTGTATTTGATGCCATTATGGGATTATGTGTACAGCGCCCTTGGCTAGTCAAAGTATCCGAAAGAGAAGGCATGATGTTGTGTTTTTCAACGGAGGATTTCAATAATACTATTATAATAAATTCTTTCAGTCGGAATAAGTGATGCCTGCTAATTACCAAAATGTACTTATAAAGGCGGATTGTTTACTAAATTTTTTATAACAAACGGCACTTTATGACTCCAAAGTAAAATAAAATATTAAAGAATTCAATAAATGGCAAACAATTATGTTACTAAATTCACTTAACTAACGCTGAGTGTGAGAAGCTTTTCAAGCCGTTAACTATCATGCAGAATCCTTAAATTGTATTGCTTGCTGTGACAAGAATCCTATCGACATTCCTTCACATTGCTAAACGTCCTGTGCTCGACACTCAACGGACAACTCTCAAAATGTTGAGGTAATCAACTCAATTAGTCGGGGAATGAGGAAGCCACACAAACACACACACACTTTCGACAAACAACAACACAAAACTCAATTAGATGCCATAACTAAATAATCACAAACACATTTAAACAAACAACGAAAGCGACAAGAGCAACACCCACGGATCCTGGGCGACAAGGACAACGATAAGGCTCTTGCTGGGTAAGCAGAAAAACCAGGTCAGAAACAAAAACAACAACAACAACAAGAATAATTTTCTGAAACAATGACAACTGCTGTGTAGAAAATTGCTTCAAATGTATAGAAGCCAAGGAGATGTTGCTTTTGCAGGAGCAGAATCTGGATCGGGGGCTGGATCGGGAGCTGGGAGCAGCATTCCAACATGTGACGCACGTGACAAAACTTGTCAAATGACTTTACTTCACTTTGACTGTGAATCCGGTTTGAAGTAAACAACGAAGCAAGTCAAGTGGGTGACGGCTACTGGGAAAACATACCGGAGTCCGGACCCAATCTCAATCCCAAACCCAAGAAAAAGTAGCATATTTCTATTATGAAATGCACAGCCAAGTAAAGTGGTTCAGACTCTTGTGTTTTGTCTTCACTTGCGCACTAAAACAATGAAAAATAAAAGAGGCAGGGAAAAGAGAAACTAAAAGAAGAGAGCTCGGAAGGGGAAGCGGTTCCAACTTGTTGCGCCCCCAACTCTGAGTTATGGCCGATGGCTTCAGAGGCACGGACACGGACAGCCTTAAGGGAAATGGCAAACGACACTGGAAATATTTCAGAAGTGCAGTCAAGTGGATTTCTATTTGATTCGCTGCCAGGCAACAGACGCATGAGTACACAGATTTCAGCCTCTGTCTCTGCTTCTGCTTCTGCTCTGTGAACGCTGATTTCTCAAAAGTTTAACAGAGCAGAGCACAAATGCTAATGGTTAGCCCTAGGGACGCTGAGTTCGCGAAGGAGAGCTACTCAGGAAGCAAGAGAATCGCTTAGGCAATTGCAGGAAGAGCAAACATTGCACCATAATGCTATGATTAAATGATTATACAAATCCTTAATGCATATACTCGTAAGAACTCAAATATTTTTGTTTGTGCCTAATCTGTATCCAATCTGGCATAGACAACGTCTTATAATTTACTCAAGAGACTTGAAGCCTTTTTATACGTAATTTAGCTTGAAATTTTTTTTGACTATAAATCGAGTTAATTAAAAAGATTTTCATAAAAAATCGACAACTCACTAAAAGTTTTTACATTTTAGTTAAGCTAATTATGACTTGAGAAGTTGATTGCAAATAAAAGCTAGAGATTTTATTTTTTGAGTTTTCAAAAAACAAAATGTTCGGATTACATTATTCATACGGAAGAAAAAAATATTTGATTGCAGAATGAATTTAGAGGCCAAACCATGTTGAAATTTTAAATATATATGTATTCTCAGTACTTAAAAAAATGTTGAAGGTGTTATAAAAGTAGGCATGACCCAAAATAGAACACGGCTTAAGAATGTATATATGTATGTGCCAACATAATATGCAGCGCAGACAAAATATTATATTTAAGAATAAAATTCACTGAAATAAAAACTTATTCCATTTTTCATTTACACTGTGCTAAAATACCCATTTATAAGCTTTGCTTTAAAATCAAACCCAGTAGACCATGACCCTTAAATAACTATTTAAAAAACGCAAGTGAATGTTTTGCCCCACATAACTTCTCATTCTCGTCTGGGCTCTCGTACTACAAACATCTTTTGGAAGCAACCAAAATATTTCTTTTTTTCTGATAACCTAGTTCCGTAAAAAGGCTAAAGTGAGTATATTAAAAATATATTATATTATATATTAAATATATTTTATATATTAAATGTTACAAGAATATATTAACAAACAATATCTTATTGTTGTGAAAATAGCTTGACAATGTGTAATCCGTGCTTGCGATCAATGCCTGGCACCTGTTGTGGGCCAACTGGCGGATTAGGACCTTGCGGTTTTTGCGGACCCTACAATGGCCAATGGTTCAAAGCGATAAATCACTGCTGCGGTCCCTGTGGACCATATGGCTGCTGTTCCTGCTATGGACCCTGTGGTGGACACTGTTAGCCTGCTTAGAAGGAACGTAGGTTACAGTCAACTGATCAAATATGGTGGAGACAAGGGATGAATTCAATTATACTTGGAAGATGCACATAATTGCTTCAACGGATGTTCCTGAAGCAATATACAACTTGTAATAGACAAAAGTTTGTGTTGTCCAAACAAAAAAAAATCAATAAATTCTATGTAATTTTACCTATTTAAGTACAATTATAGCAAATCTACAATCGAAATATAAAGAGATTGGTTTTTCAAAAAGCTTAGAAGATGGTTCTACTATATGGTATTGTTCACCTAAGTACGTGTATTCTTTAACTGACATGACTACTATATAAAAGTGGTTTTGAACTCCCATTTATTTACCCGCATTTTAATATTTGATATATTAAATGTGCTTGGGCGTAAACCAAATTTAAAAATTATTTATGGTCAAATAAATAAGGGGTCCGTGTTATATGTTGTTGGTAATTTGTGTGAATCATGTGAAAAATATGCTGAGTGAGTTTCGGGACAAGTCCACGGGGGGTATTTAAGACTAAACCGATTTGATTGTAAATATTTGGATCGTTTACATCTAATGATACACAGGGGAGACGAGCGAGATAAATGAAAGAGAAAGAGAGGAGAGAGAGAGCATTTGAATTTAATAATGGTTTGTTTTTAGTTTTAAACGATGACTTAACCTTTAATCGTGGCAAATTTAAACTTGAAGAACTTTTAAATAAATGTGGAAGCTACTTGGCACGCTTCGAAATGCGTGAGCTACAGAGTAAAGGAAAGAAATCGACATTATTGAGATCTGGTGCCTGGCCCTTGTTTAGCTTCGATGCCACGGGAGCTACCTGCTTTTTGGAACGGACACTTAACTCGCTCTGGCTCTCACGTAAAGCTGGCGGTACATACACTAGATTTTTGACAACGACACTGGACTGCGACTTGTTAGCTGACTGTGGCCTCTCCTCCAACGATTCAACCAACGGCCTACAGCTGGAGACTTCCACGGTCTCCAACTTTACCCAGGGACAAGGAGACTTTCCCGAATCTTCGGTACACTGGCCGACTCCAACGCCATCGCCACCCGTATCCTGATACTGACAGTGCTCTGTAGTGGCTGTGGTCTTCACATCTTCGGCGGAAGTCACAGCTGTTGGGCTCAAAACCAGCTTCGAATTGCGCTTTAGATTGGGAAAGGGTTGATCGTGATTCTCGGTGAAGTCACACCATTCATCCTCCTCGGCAAAGGTCTCGTCGGAGAAGCGTACGCCGAACTCGAGTGGGACATGCGAGCTGCTCGATACCTCCAGCTGCCCCGCCATCTTATCATGGCTGTCGACTTCTTGGGCCACTTTGGAGGTCTCCTCCAGTGTGCGATACAGCTCGTCGGCAGCCAAGAGGTTTGTTTTTGTTGCGGACTTTTTTCTGTCCTTTTTGGCAAAAAAATCATCTAAACTGGACATTTGTGTATCGTTTGTTTTTAATTGGCTTTGGAAAATCACGAATTTCGTTCTGTGCTTTTAGAAAACTTAAATTTTATGATACTGACAAAATTGAGCATCATACAACATTAATGGAGAAGCTTTTGACATAAACTGCTTCGAATTTACAAACTTCAGAAGCAGTGGAAAATCTATTGAATTAGCCAAATTTTACAATGAAAATGTTAGTGATTTAATTGTCTTACTTTCATCTGCTTCAACCAGGGATTGCAAATAAGAGTTATGAGGCGGAAAAAAATCAAGCCCTAAAAAAATGCCAGGGACATCGAAAAAATTCCACATATGCTATTTTTGGAAGGTCTATCCAGCTACCGGATAAACTTTTATTTTAAATTTTTATTTTTTAAATTATTTTTAATTCTTTTTTTTAATTTTAATGATAAAAATTATAAATAAAAGTAATTTTTTAATTTTTATTTAAAAGTTGAAAAATAAGAGTTATATTTATTTTTTAAAACAAAAATCAAAAATAAAAGTTATTTTTAAATTTTTAATTTAAATGTTGAAAAATAAGAGTTAAACGGCACTGAATAAAGTTATGATTATTTTATGGGCTATGATAGAAAGGTAATAAAGTGTAGATAAAATATATAGGCAGTTTAATGAAATGGGCCCTCCCGATCAAAAGATATTTCAATTCAACTTTTATTTTTGATTTTTATGATAAAAATTGAAAATAACTCTTATTTTTCAACTTTTAAATAAAAATTAAAAAATAACGCTTATTTCATAACTTTTATCAAAAAACTTATAAGAGTAACGATCCCTGGCTTCAACTAATGCTAAACTGAACTTCAGTTATTAAAGAAACACTTAGAATAGTATTACTTTATTTCTTCTCAAAGCAAGAACATTAATTGCTAAAATTAATTTGGATAAATTATAATTTAATTTGCGCATAGGCTTTAAAGAATTTCTCTGATGGAGAATCATTTTTTGTACGATTTTCATTGAATATTGAAAAATAATCAATTTAGTTGCCTATTGAAACAACAATTTGCATTACTTTATGCAATTTTCGTATTTGCACTCATTTTATTTGATTTAATCAAAGCATTCGCCTCGTTTCTACCTGAATATTATTCCTTTTTTGCTGCATCTCCGTTGCTGTCGCTTCACGCTTTATTTATTTGTATTGACATTTGCTGTGTGTCTGTCTGTGCAGGACGCGAAGGAAGCAACAAAAGCAAATACAATTACAGTGAGTGGTTCAGTTCCTGTTCAGCCCGCTGCTCTCCCTCCTCCCTCTTGCCGTTCGACAGTTCACTTCGACTTCCATCCGTCCCATACTTTGGGCAGCAAATTGGCTGGCGCACAAAGTATTCCGCACAGATAAATGTAAATACATAAGCAAACAAATCATTTGGAAAATATTTCTTGCATTATCCTATCCAGGTGCAAAATATTTACGAATATTATTTTTGCCAAGGCAGCGAAAAAGTCAAGTCAAGAGAATGGCAAAATTGAAAGTCAAAGCAAAAGTGTGAAAAAGCTGAAAAGCATGAA
The DNA here is from genome assembly GCA_963924055.1 of Drosophila limbata. Classification (NCBI taxonomy): domain Eukaryota; kingdom Metazoa; phylum Arthropoda; class Insecta; order Diptera; family Drosophilidae; genus Drosophila; species Drosophila limbata. The sequence goes on from OZ001353.1 coordinate 8,636,919, forward strand.
AAGTGTAAATATTACCCAGAAATAATATTTGTACAGCGATTTTTACTTGCATTTTGTTGATGAAAATGTATGCTTCAGTGAGTATTCCACACATTTTCCACAGACGGCGACTGATTGACTGGTGAAAGGCATAGAAATAATGGCAAGGACTTCTACTTAAAGTACATGCCTCGACAAGTGAGTAAGTAAGTTCTAGCAGGTACTATAAATCGCGGCTTCGCTTGACTTGATATTCTATAATATTAGGTAAGTGTTATTTAAATAGCTATTTATTTTTAAATTAATTGATAAATTTCTTGAATGATTTAAATATTATCTTGGAATTTCTTCGCTTTATTTCTGGAATTGTTACAAGTCGAAAGGATCTAAATTTGCTCTGATGTATGGAAATCGTCTAGAGACAGAGTTGTTAATTAACATTGGGCTTTGGATATGTCATGAAATCAGAGGGAAAGTGGAATGAGATTGCCACCAGGTTGCACTTCTTGGCATAGTCAATATCGTTATATGAAAATAAATGTATGTTTAAACTCCTTTATAGAAACTTTGGATGCATTTCAACAAAATTAAGACTTCTGTTAGCGGATGTAGAGATATAAATCTGTTCATCTCTTAAAAAGTGATGAAAACTTTTGCTTAATACTAAAATAGTTGTTCACATTGCACTTTCAAACGTTATACTAATTAAATAATGAGCTAAATTAAAGTCATGTTGTTGTTCTTGTGGTAGATGTTGTTGTTTGGCCAACACATGTTTGTTATACGAGTATACGAGTATAATATCGCCGTTGTGGACGTCATCATCGTCATCATCCTCGTCCTCGTCCTCTTCCCCGTCTCCGTCTTCTTCCCCTTTTCCGTCATTTCATAAAGAGCTTTGCGCACAGTTGCACACAAATGAAATGCAGCGCCTGTAACAAGGACAACAAGGACAACAAGGAGCGTTACTTGGATTGCATTGCATTGCATTGGATGGCGGATTCCGGATTCCGCTACTGCTAATTACTCAAGCAGACGAGCACGATGAGGCTTCGAGGACCTTGTCGGCGGCAAACATAATGAGCATATGCGACATAGTGGCATAAAAAGGTTTTTGCCACTTCAAAACTTCCACGGTTGCCAGCTACCGACGGGGTCAACGCGGCAACCGAAGTGCAGCTGGGATGCAACGACAGGGATGGGATGGGATGGGCTGGATGGGTATATTACGCGCTCGTAATTCTAATTAGTGGTATCACATATGAAAAACATGAAGAGGGAGAACACAGAAAGATATGTTTGCAGAAATATTATTATGTTATTACGGCTTTTGAGCACAAGCCCGTTATGCGTGTGCGCATTCAACCAAGGGGCGTGGCTGACGTAACCAAGATAAAACTGGGTGTGTGTCCGTCACTACAATTAAAAAAAACTAATTGGCAACATGCGCAGATTAAGAGAGGGAGAGATAGAGTCAAATGGATCCGATTAAGAGCTTCAAAAAAATTCCAAAGTATTTTTACAAAATATCTCCGTTTCATAAGACAATTTTTTCCAACGCCAAATGACAAAAAATGCACCAGGAGCGTTTCAAAGAAAATTTTTAACAAAATATTTGAATAATATGTATAATTGAAAGTGCCGAAGACTCGATGCTGGAAAGAGCATCATAAAAAACTCTGAAAACAGACAGAAAAAACTGTGTGCGCTTCTGCGATCATCATACTAATGATTAACATTTTTGTACTACATTCTTTAAATTAAAATACGACTACATTATGACCGATGCACAGGGTATCTCGAAGTCGTACATTTTCGCAATTCGTTGTAAATATGTGCAGATATGGGTACCGGGTATTTGACATGTTTAAACTTTGTACTGTCTTCACTGTATTTGTCGGCTGATAATTACTTAATAATTATCTAATCAAGACTCAGTTTATTAAGAGATGAAAGCAAAATGTGAATCCGGCCCGAGGGCAATTTCTGGTTTCTTATGCCAGATAACTTACTCTTTATTAATTTCCAATTATAAACAAAAATTTTCTTAACTTTCATTTTGTCTTTTTTGTTCCAGCTTAAAAATTCAATTAATGGTAACAGCCTGAGGGGCTTTATCCAAGCATTAAGGGGACCCCCTAACATTAAAGCCATTTTCTAAAATATATAAAAAATAAGTGAAGCAGTTTTCCGCTTAGAATTTGATGCATTCAAAAATACAGGCAAGTTAAACCAGCCGGGAAAACTATCGGGAAAGGCCAATGAATGAAATGTCAGCCAGTCAGACTAAACAACAACACACGATGGAGCCACCCCAAGGAAACAGGAAGAAAAAACAGCTACAAATACATTGGCGCCAGGATGACGCGACGTCGCGACGTCTGACGCTCATCTCGGAGAGTTCCAGAGTTATCTGTTTATTGTTATTGATTCTGTGGTGGTGGGAGGTGAAATAATGAGTATCTCTGGTATAGTATGATGCATAATTTGGAAACAACCCTGTTGCCAGGACTTCCAGATGATGACATCATCATAAAACCGATGGGTAAACAATTTTTAGGAGTTTACTCTTGACTCTGGGGTGAAGTTTGCTTACATTGTCTGCGCATATGAGCATTATATTTTTATGCTTATTTTGGGAACAACTTTAAAACTGTTTTGAACATCGCATCGAGTTACATTTTATGTGCCATTTTGTGGTTCTCTTTAATCTTCGACCAAATGTGCCAACAATTGCAAGGCAAACTGTCATGTAATTTAAATTTATTAAAGTTTTTAAGCACCACTTAATTTCAGTTATTCACTGGCACAACTTAGAATTTTTTTAAATCTATACTTATATTATAAAATAAATTATACTTAAGTAATTAAACGCCTTTACTTGAGCCACAAATTTAATGAGTCCAAAATATTATTCTCGGTCAGGTAGGAAACTTAACTGGCAAAACCAACAAAAACACAACCTACAGTTAACTCTATGAGGTTGGCACTCCCCTTTGGACAAAATGCGTGTAATATACACTTAATTATCATTGGAAAAAGAAGGAAATAAACACAGGCAACAGTCGGACAACAACAAAAAGAACAAAGAAACTATTGTGCAAGCTCGTACGCCAAAGAGTTCTTACATAAACATTATTATGTTAGTCCCATGGAGAATGGGTGCCACTGTGGAACTGGCAGTCAAAATGGGCACACACACTCTCACACAGGCACGTACGAGTTAATGCAAAAAGCTCTCCTGCTATTTTAGAGCAAACTTGCAAAATTTTCCATTTTAGTCTCGCGTATTTTGCCCCGCTACAAACTTTTTCACATAAATACAAATACTCATACGCCTCGTTGTACATGACTCCAGTGCCAAGTGCTAGTGCTTTGTACATATGTATTTATTTGTTTTATTATAATAATCTGTGCTGGCATTAAAAACAACCTGTGCCGCAGTTATTTCCCTCTCTCTCTTTTTTCCTTCCTGGGCTTCTATAGCTATAAATAATTTGCTAACTACAGTCTGCATGAATATTATTTCTTTAGTTTATTATTTGTAACAACACTTACTAGTTTGGTGTGGTAAGGTATTGGCAAAAGTCTCCCTAATTGGCTGATTCTTATAATTACTGTTAATTTAGGATGCGGAGTATTCATATGGAATATTGATAAGTAAACATAAATGAGATCAATGTAATCTTTACTTAATATGTGTGTTTTATTTACATAATTTAATTTGGGTAAGAATTAGGCTTTACAAGTTTCGCTATTAACATGAAATTCCAAAGCTTTGTTGCCTTGCTGCGACTCTGACACTAACTAGCCACACAATTGCCCCGTCGACAGTCCGACCAGTCCATCCGTCCGCCCTGTCAACAGCCAACCCATTGAAACAACAATAACAACAACAAAACAGCTCCAAAAGTGGACAACATTTACAGTCAACGTCGACGGCACGCTGAGTGACTTCCACAGAGCAACAGTTGCGGGTATCAACAACAACAACAGCAACAACAAAAACAACCGCAGCATAAATACCAACACCTACAACGACACAGGTTTGGTTTACACGTACATACATGCACACAAATTGATAGGGTCCTGGCATAAAAAGTTGTTTGGCATTTCACTTTTAATAAACACCTTAAGCACTTAATTGCATACTTCAGGACGTACAGTGAGTGCTAAGCGACTGTGTCTGTGTGCATGGCATTCTGTGCATGTGTGTGTATGTGTGTGAGAGTGCGTGCAAGTGCTGATGCGTTACAAATTTGTTGTACTCAAAGCACAGCCGCCAGCGCGCTTTGCATTAAATTGCAGTGCCCACCCCTATTCGATGTACTATGGTGGCTACTATGCCTATATTTCTTAAAATTAATGAATATTTCAAGAACTATTCCATATTTTTTGGATTATTTTTATTGCATTCGACTTACATTATTAATTGGAAAGCTATTAGAATATTTATTCAGAAACCAACTCTCTTCCAGAAATGTCCAGAGCAATCTCTCAAGGAAAATATTGACATTATGCTCCTGAAACTCTGGACAACAAATATCTAGATAGAAATACCAAATATACCATTTAGATACTAAGGGAGGAATCTGTAAAAAATTATATTTACTTAAAAAAAATTGGTTAAAACTTTTTATTCAGGTGTGTTACAAAAATCTCTAGAGTAATTGAACAAAATTTGTATTTAAAGCAACTGTTCGAAATTTCGGTGTTCCTTGAATGACAGAGATTTGATTTTTTGCACATATTTTCGAAATCACAAAAATGTTTTGCAATTTTTATATTTTCAATTTTAACAAGATAATTACAGTTGAACTTCTATAACTCGAATTTCTCCCTAATTCGTGCTAAATGAGTGGCAGTAAAATTAATAAGCTTAAGAAAAAGAACTCCATAAGTCGAATATCTCCATAGCTCGAACATTTTCTTTGGATAATGGTGATTCGAGTTAGGGAAGATCGACTGTAATTTTTTGTATGTACGACTGTGTATTTTTATGCAATTGAAGAATGAATTTAATTTATTTCAATAAATTTTCAATTTAATCAAGCGTGGAAATTTTTCAAATGGAGCAGCTAGAATTCTTTTCGTAACAGAACTAACATCTATAATCATTCAAAAATAAAACGTTGTTTTCAGATTTTGTCGATGCTTTTATGCGACAAAAGTGTCGCTTGCTGTCCACTGTGCGCCTAGCGATGCTTATGCAAATTACATAAAAAATAAAATGTGTTCCGCTGCAGCTAACTGTTTCCAGTTTGAGTAATTGACGATTTCCAACGGTGTCGTTAATTGTTAACAGCACGCGCCTCTGTCCTGTCTGCAGGACGTCGTCGTCCTGTGTTTGTCAGTGTTCGTGTTGCTGTCGTTGCCTTGCTCTAATAGATTAATGTGTGCGTGTTTGTATGTGTGGATCATTCTTTGTCTGTGTCTGTGAGTGTGTGTGTAAACAATGGAAATTACACTTCAGCTGGTACTGAGTGTTGACACACTTGAGAGCCCTGAGCTTGAATTGTCTGCTCCTCCTTCTTCTTCTTTCAGACACGTTGCGTGAGCGTAAATGTTTCAATATTTGCCGTTTATTAGCTGTTGGCGGTTTTAGGGGCCTCTTCTGGTTGCAGGATGTATTAACTGCCCCTAACATTTGAATACACTAAATTTAATATGCAAATTGTGTTAAACGACTGGGAAGCTTACACGACTTTCTACAATTATTATCAATTGGTTTTAAGCATCAATCTACAGTAGTAATCTTAATCTGCCGGAAATGTGAATTTTAACTATGTACTATATAAATATAAATATTGAAACCGATATCGAATTGTGGCCATTTCAAAATAAAGGGAAGATAAAGCATTTTACTTTAATTACTAATTTTTAGTATCTTACAAAGTTTATATATTATGAACTACATATTTATTAAATGAAAAAAGTTGCTTAATGAGTGCCTTTTGAGAGTCTACAGATTTAAGGTAGTGAGCTCTATTTGAACTTCTCTAGAGCCTAGCATTTCACTTTTCACAATGTTAATACCAGTCTGACATTTGCTACTTAAGTGACAGCACAATATAATGGTAAATTTGGAGCAATATTATATATCAATAAAAACATTGTTATTTTCAATGTTATTAATCAATGCCGGAAAATGAAAAATTCCACATAGTGCTTAGTAGGAGCACAAAGTTCATTTCCCAGCTGTAGTTATTTGGCGTTTAAATCAAGTTGCAGCCTTTGCCTGGACAATGGGAGTGCTGGCGGGACAAAGATGTGTATTTTTACAAGTGAAAGCCACTGACCATGAAATTGAATGACAAGCCGAATCAGTCAACCAACCAAAACAAACGTCAAATGACAGCATGGGATTGTTTGTATATCTTCTTGTACTACCTCAACATCATTTGGGAAAACAATCAAAGCAGACATCAAATCAAAATAATGCCATCATTTATTTTCAATGAAGTTCGTCGCTGCTTTTACTTTGAATTGCAGGCAGACATGCAAACCAGGCTCGCATACCTTCTCCTGTTTTCTACCCTTTCTTCTCCCTAAACATTCATTCTTCCTGTGTGCAGCAATCCGTTACAACAGCCTCACTCTCGGCTATTGATTACTATTGAGGAGAATAGATATACTATATGTACATGTTGTTTTCCTACTCATGAATATCGAACAATGACAACACAACAGTAACAACAATAAGCGAAACTGAAGATATGCTAAAGCATCTTACAACAAAATCGTAATGAAAGTCATTCATTCATCGCTCGGTTTTCGGTTAACCCCTTTCTCGCATCTTGTTTGGTAGGCATCAAATTTATAGCATACTATCGAGCCCGGCTTGACGAGTCCTGCGAGAGTGTGAGTGGGAGTGAGTTTATCTCAAGGATAGTGGGAGCTGTTGTTATGCTCCTGCGAAAGCAATTAAAGTGAATGGCACTGCATTGTTTTTAAGATGACGTTCTATTTTTAATAGATGCACTACGTTATCATTGATGAATATGATTGATAGGTAGTACTCAATTTCCAGAATTCTTTGAGTTTACTTTCAGTAACCCACGATTTCGCACCCCATTCAAAAATTTAAAGATTAATTTTTAAAATTTCACATTGTTCAATTTATTAATATTAATGTGGGTTGGTATATGCAAGCGTATACCAGCTAATAGTGATCCACAGACAAAAGCGAGACGAGCAAAGACAACGAGCAAGTTTGAAGAAAAGGAAGGCGAATTCACGCACAGGCGAATTCACGCACAGGCGAATTCGCAATATCAATTGGAAAGCGCAAAGAAGATCGACGAGCGAGATGCCGACCGCGAGTTTTAGTTCGGCCTCTGACGAGAAAGGTTGCGAGAACATCAGCTCAGACATTATATACACTTTATATCAAGTAAAACCCCACCTTAATGTTATACAATAAAGGAATTCTTATATAATATTTTACTCTCGGATATAAACAAATGTCAATTCTGACAGCTTTTTTATATTGTAAATTGTACAAAATGCTTATTTGGTATTTATTAAATCTATACATTATTTATTCGAGCTGGGGCCCTTTAATGTGCATCAAGTTAGCTAAACATTTTTGATAAAACAAAGTTTAAGGGATGGATAAGTTTCCGTTTATTATCCGTAGTTTATTCGTGAGAAAATAAATTTTGCCGCTCTTTGTAAAAAAATTAATGTTTTGCTAACTTGATATCAAGTTAGCAAGACACTCCCACAATTTTGACAATTTTTGAAATCTTTTTATCATGGAATTTGGCGTTAATTATCCATCCCTTAAATGTTGATTTTTTCGAATATGTTTAGCTAACTTGATGCACATGGCCCTTTAGGTATTAAAATATGTGAATTGTTGAAGGTTTAAATTTACTTGATTTTGTTTTCCTAATTTTTTTAAGATCCACTTATTTAAAAAGTGCAAAACGTCTATTATAACTTCCGATTATAATACCCAAACGAAATACAATTATCAGACAGATCTAAAATATAGTAGCTTTTGAAATTTTCGATTATTTTAATGCATGTGATTCAATACACTCATTATTCAATTTCTTGTTATTACAGGCGAATTCACAAAAAGAATTGAAAAGCGCAAAGAAGATCGACGAGTGAGTTGACGAACGCGAGCTGCAGTTCGGCCTCAGTCCGCAATTAAATTGACGAATAAATTGAGTGCTGGCCCGGCGAGTGGCCTGCTTCACAACTTCACGTTGCGATTGCGGCCAATACTTGACTTATGGCTGTCCGTTTTGGTCAAATTTGACAAGTAAGCATTACTCAAACTGTGAGCTGGAAGCCACAGGGGCCACATGGAACCACACAGAGCCACATGAAGCCAAACAGCACTGAATACGAAAGAGAATACGAATACGAATTCGAAACGTAGCTGTTGTTTTTGCCACCTGCAATGGCACGCACACACCTCTGACAGTTTAACTGTCATTAATAAAGAGCAGCGGGGACACACACACACACACATGAACATAGGTTAACACATATACAATGCACATACAAATACGCTCGTATAGACGGCATAATTGATGTGTTTTTGTGAGTAATGTTGAGCTTTTTTGGGCACCACTCGCTGACTTGCCAACTTTGTTGGCCAGCCATTACCTGACTTTATGGTCCTCTGCCCGTCCTGTGCCCGACCTTTGCCTCCTCCCCTCTAGGCTTCAAGTGTCCTTCCGCGCTTATCACTACTTCCGTTTCTGGTGGTCTCCCTGGTCTATGGCTGGGACCTTAGACTAGGATTCTATCTCTCCTTTGGTTGCTTGTTTGTCAGTGTTGAGTGATGACTTCAAATTGGCCGTCGTTGATACCGTTTACAACGGCAAAACACATGTGTATGTCTCGAGTGCACGCATGTGCCTTCTGCCTCTGATATGTCGCAAAGTTAGATTGGTATAAGTAGTTTCCAAAGAGATGTAAAGTGTACCCATTGATGCCTTTACTCTATCGAATGAAAGTTGCCTTTGATGAGTATACCTTCAAATAGTTAATAAATAGGTTGCTTTTATTTATATTAAATTCAGCTTCTTATGAATATCTGTCAGCTTCTTTTCTTTTTACTTATTTTTAGTTCACCTCAATAGCAGGGTATTTCTTAGTCTATAATGTCCTCCATATATTTTAGTTGTTTTGCGTTATAGTGAGTGACGCCTACCATCATCAATTGTTCAGGTGTGTCCGCTGCTTTGCAGCTTGATAAATGAATCGCCATTTGTAGGCGCAGCTTCGTTAATAGAAACAAATTGTTTTCATGCACGAGTGTGTGTGTGTGTGTCTGCCAACGATTAGTGTTGCTTATTTATAAAAATTATATGCTATTCTGTGGCAAATTAATTAAAATTTATTAAAGCCATGTGCTTTATTTTATGTACACATATATTTCTTTTGTTTGGCTGCGAGATGCGTGTGGGGGGGAATTCAGTTTCATTTGAATATAAATTCGGAGCGTTTGTTGAACAGCTACCGTTCGTTGCATTTAATTTCATTTAATTTTCATTCTCTACCCAGCCCACATCACATAATTTCCCGCTAGTCATTTCGACAATCCCAAACTGCTGATGCTGTTGCTGCCGTTGCTCCTGTGCGCTTTTCACTTTTCATGAATAATAAAGTGAAAGTCTAGTTAGTTTTGGCCGGCTGCAATTCTGGCTGACTCCGCTCAGCTCACGATGACTGCTTCAATTGTGCAATACAGCAATCCCCCAGAACATCGCTCCCCCCACCTTTCCGCCACGCCCTGCCCTGCCCCTACCTAACTGTGTACTTGCACCCTTGTACATTTTGTAATTTTGTTGCATACTTTTGTGAGCTGCCGCGAGAGCAGCACTTTCAAAAGGCGGCTTCATCACAATTGTTGCCCAGGCGTTTTTCATTTTTATTCAGTCTGCACACTTCTTGTTGTGCTGCATTTAATGAATAATTTTTAATAGTTTTGCCATTGAGTGAGGGGATATTTTGTACACTGACTTTCGAATGCAGACGCACTATGGGTAATTTCACGAGTTTGTGAGGCCAAAATGAATATCTCGTAAACTACTCAAGATATTTTGATGCGGTTTTTTTTCTAGTGATATGTATCCTCTTAGAAGTATTCTGGAAAAGTGGGAGTGTCACCACCCCCACCCTCATTTTTTTTTATTTTTTTTATTTTTATCGGTAACAAGTATGTCTATGATTTCTATTGCAAATAACAAGTTTTGACCTTATATATTATTAGCAATTTAAAGAAAACGTACTTGTTAGACGTAGAAGTTGTTAGCCCTCTTGAATGGTAGTGAGCATCAAATTAGAAAAAAAAAAAAAATTTGGGGTGGGGTTGATGACACGCCCACTTTTCCAAAATACTTCTAGTAGTACTAGAAAAAAAACCGCATCAAAATATCTTGAGTACTTTACGAAATATTATTTAATGCCAACAAAAACAGGTCAAATTCCCCATACGGCAAGCGAACAAATCGGCATTGTAAATTATGAGGTTAGTTTCTAAAAACATAAATATCACCGATTGCGGGTAAATGCGGGTTTTTTAACTACAATCATTTGAACAAGAATTAAATACTCTACAATACACAATATGTTTCAAGGATGGACTCCGCTGGACTCACTTTAAATACCTTTTTGAAAATAAGACTTAATAAAAAATTTTCGTTTGCTAGACTACTTACATTTTTACATTAATATGGGGACACCAAGATCAATTTCTACATTTGACACTCACAAACACATAATAAAAGCCACACTGATTCGAATTTATTTCAAACATTTTAATAATATTGGCTTATTGTTTACTTATTGGCACATTTAAATCGCCAACAAAACTTTACAATTTTTAAAGCGCGTGCTTTGCAAATGCAACCCTGTGTTTAACAGCTGATTTCTTCAAAGTGGCGCCATCTATTGAGATTTCTGGTATGCAACATTGAAGAACCATCTTTTGTTAATGCGTTGCACTCAAAAATATTTCAAATTGGCGACTTTCAGAAAATGGGTTTTGGCCTCACAAACTCGTGAAATTACCCATAGTGAGACGTCGGCAAAGCAATTTATATTCCATTTCAAGACAGGAGTAGGAATGCTTATGTGTGAATACTAAAGTAGAATGGATAGGCAATTTAATACAAATTGAAAACATATTTGAATATGTTAGCTATATAAGATTTTTAAACTTTTTATTTAAACTTCAACAGAAACAGTAATGCTTAAATAATATAAATAATTTTTTCATATAAGAACACTTTAAATTTTCCTGTATTTTCAGTAAAAATCATATGAACCCCTTTATTGCTTTTCTTTTCTTGAATTATGCTTTTATTTGTTGCATAAATTTCTGTAGCAACACATTTATTCCAATTTCATCTGAGAGCTCTCCATTGCACAGTGGTCGCTCCCACACGATAAAAGTAAAAAATCTAAATCAAAATTGTACACTTTGAAGCAAGTCGATCATCTCATAAATAAATTATCTATTTGGATCAGAGGTGCCCGAAGTCATAATATTATGATCAGAATGCAGCAGGTATTTGTGTTTTTTTGTATGTGCTTTCCATGTTAAATGTTCTTTCATGTGTTTGTTATTGTTATCTTATAAAAAAACCTCTTTACGAGGTAAAAGTCTAGTGCCGAAAACATTTTCATACCCCAAAATTTCTGATATCCAATTTTGTGACGAAAAATATCAGGGACCGTAATCATTATAAGTTATATTATAAAAATTACATTTTAATGATTATATTTTAATTTTTACTTTTTTACTTAATGGTAATCATTATTTTTGAGTAATTTTATAAAACTCAAAAATAATCATTATAAATGAGTTTTATTTTTTTCGCTTAAAATAAAACTCAAAAGTAATTTACGGCTTCTGTGTTAAGATTTTTACCAATATTACTTTATATCCCTATAAAAGGATACCATAGCTACCTCCCAGCATAATTTTTTTTTTATCGGAGTACGATAACCCATTCAAACTTGCATCAAAACATGAAAAAACAGTGTTTTAACCAGGGATTAAAACCGAAACGAATATCGGTTTCAGTTACGGTTTCGGTTATGTTCGAATTTAGGTTTTCGGTTATCGGTTACGCAAAATCTTTGAATAAAGGTTTCGTAACGGTGAACCGGTTTTTGTATGTTTCGGATTTGAAATACCGGTATGGTTTCGGTTCACAAAAAATGCCGCTTTAAATTACACAAGTAGTTGCCACTGAAAGTCCCTTTGCATATCTTACACTTCGAAACATTGTTTTCTACGTTGAATGTGAAAAAATTACGCACAAGATAATTACGTTTGCGACCCATCTTATAAAGCGATCAAGCTTAGTTCGGATGATTGATATATTTTTAACGGCGTATATTGCTTGATAATTTCGGCTGTCAACGAGTTGAACGACAGTGTTGGACAACGTCAGTTCCTTTTATGGCAACTCCGTTTTTATTGAGTATGAGTAGCTTTTTAATCTTATATTTGTTGTTAATACAAAACAGCAATTACCGATCGAAAGCTGTTATTTGGTTCAACGACTCGTCGTTTCAATCAATAAAAATATATATATTTACATCAATAATAAAAATAAACATTAAGTTTTTTTTAAGCGGAATAAATATCATTATTAATATCTAGTTAATAATTTAACACTGTTTTTTCATGTTTTGATGCAAGTTTGAATGGGTTATCGTACTCCGATAAGAAAAAAATGATGCTGGGAGGTAGTTATGGTATCCTTTTATAGGGATATAAAGTAATATTGGTAAAAATCTTAACACAGAAGCCGTAAATTACTTTTGAGTTTTATTTTAAGCGAAAAAAATAAAACTCATTTATAATGATTATTTTTGAGTTTTATAAAATTACTCAAAAATAATGATTACCATTAAGTAAAAAAGTAAAAATCATAAAAATAAAAATCATGGTGCAAATACAGAGATTGTAAAAAAATAAACATTTTGGTGCAAACCATTATTTTCTAGGTCTTTTATAAGTGTCTGATTTTTTTATTTAAAAAAAAAACAAATAATCATTATTTGCAGTCCCTGAAAAATATTAAATTTTACACATGAATTATTAAAAAATAAAATTTTTGTCACTGGCACTGCGCATAAAAGTACTATTTATTAGGTATGAAAAATTTAGCGCAATGTGCCCAGTGACAAAAATTTTATTTTTTAATAATTCATGTGTAAAATTTAATATTTTTCGTCACAAAATTGGATATCAGAAATTTTGGGGTATGAAAATGTTTTCGGCACTAGACTTTTACCTCGTAAAGAGGTTTTTTTATAAGATATCAGAAATTTTTTAATAAGACGTCGGAAATTTTGACAATTGCAATATTTTTTTAAACAGTTCAATAATTATATCATTAAGAGAATTAAAAACACATTCAATCAGAGACGTTTCAATATTATATATATTTATAAATATATTTCGATCTTGCTGTAATTGGAATTACAAAATGTTTCATCTGCCGCAAAAAGAATTCACCACTTCCAAGCAGTATCTTTCCACATGCACTGCAAGCAGTGCAAGTAGTGTACATGCAGTAGTGTAAAGGTAAAAGGTATATTCAATTAACAGGTAATATCTTGCCTAAACGAATTTTGAGAGATAGGTGTTATATGTCAAAAGACGCGGAATTGAATTGTCTACAACATACTACATATTTAAAAGTGAATTCATTTGTAGATTTTTCATAAATTAAAAAAAAAAAATTATTTCACCTATAGCTGTTTACCTTTTTACTTTAAAAAAGAACTTTGAAGGTATGCCTAAGAGCCCTTCAAAATACCTTTTCATCGATATATAGATCATATCTGTAGCTTCTATCGTTTGGATGAGGGTTTTAATTTTAGCGGTTTTTAGCGATTTCCCGCTAAACTAGCGATTTTTCGAAAAAGTCGTAGAGCAAACGTTTCTATATTTTTGAGCGGGAACAAGTCCTCATTCAAACATTTAAGCTAAATCAACGCTTTGATACAAACAAACAAACAAACAAACAAACAAACAAACAAACAAACAAACAAACAAACAAACAAACAGACATACTGACTTTTCATCTCATTTCGAAAGGCGACTAAAAATTTCAACATTAATTATTTTTTGAACCAGTAATCGGATTTCGATGATCGAGGTGTCATTCGACGCGTATTTTTGATTAGAATAGTAAAAAATTAAAAAATAAATCAAAAAGGCCCCAACGGCCCCATTTGCTCCAATAATTTAAATCTTGTCCCTCTCACTTACACCTGTTTATCTCACGAACCAGGAAAGTTTCCAAAAGTCTTATTATGCACATTTGTAAGTTAAATTGATACCTTTCGATCGGTATATAACTCGACCCGATCGGACGGTCATAGCAAATTTTCCATTCTTCCTGTGTATATATGCTAGTCGCTTTCGCACCCTTCGTACTGCTTTCGTCACTAGCGCGGACTGCCGTCCGCAGTGATATGTGTAGTAAATGTCTAAATCAGACCTTATAAATAGATTACTACTCAGTTCATTCTCATATGTGAATTTGGAAAATTGCCTTGCAAAAAAAATTTTTTTTTTTAAAAGGTCTGATTTAGTTTTTTGTTAATTTATTTTCTGTTCAGAAGTACTTTAAGAAATTGTATACTCGTATTTTATATCATATATATATATATATATAAATGGGTGATAAGTATTGTTATCAGCTTACAGTTTAAATTATGGATCTGTAGGACACGAATAACGATTTTTTTCGCGTACTTCCAAACAAGTCCGACCACTGTGCGTTGTTCAGGTTAGATGACGCTCTTGACTCCCAGTTGCAGTTGTTGCATAAATCACTTCACACATTTAAACAGCGTAAAGTGCACGAAACCAGCGCCTCAAATTAAGAGCAATTATTTAAGACGTAAGTTAAAAATTCAATTTTTCAATCTATTTGGTAAAAGATATTAAAGTAGCAGTAAAGAAGGCGTTTAAAATGATGTGTAGCACTATGCTCTAGACTACAAAACAGTCGACGGAAAAATTAGTTTTATTAGCGAAAAGTTTTGTATATTTGAACATAAAATACTACTCAAAGAGTTTTTCCCACATAACCTTTTTTAAAATTAATGTCTATGCAATATTTCAAAAAAAACATTTTACAAAAAATTAAGTAAAAGAAAATGCATATTTGTGTTTCCGTTTTTATTCTTATTATTTTTTTTTTAATTTTATTGGTATATTTTTTAAGCAGGAAAGAATAACTGTTGATAACCAAGCGCCCATCCAAAATATTTTGAATCGCAAAACTGGCATTCTTAATGACCAACAGGTTCAATCCTAAGCAGTGAAAGGAGGTCAAGCATTGTTTAAGAGGTAATCCAAATCAAAAGCATTTCTTCGCCAACAATTTAAGAAACTGAAAGTCACGCTTTCAGCTAATGGAAATATATAGCTTCAACACTTATAGTAAATCACAATTATGTTTTAATATTAGTTCGCAATTTGTCAATGGTCCAAAATACATTTATTAGCTGTGAATGGAGTTCCCCTGTTGCTCAAAGATTAATGATAACAATGAAACTCCCATAGTTAAGTTATTTTGCTTTCGCTTTTGTGATTTGATTCCTTTTGTTAAATTATATTCATTGTGCTCTGAGCGCTCGACGAATATTTGTGCGGAATTTTTTTTGTGAGCGTGGCTAAAGCTATCGCCAAGCTGTAGCAGAGAACGTATCTAACAGATTGAACGTAACGATAAGTCGGACGAGCTGATGTTATTTCTGCGATGATCGGAGCACGCGCTTGTTTCCGGATTCTATATAGTCGGTAGCTAGGAGTGGGCAGGGTAATGAAGATCCGATTACAATTGTACAAGTGTACACAAGGGTTAATGCAGAAGGCATGTATGAGAAATCTACAGAGAAAAGGAAACGCAAAACTAGGTCAGTGTTACTGAACATGAAAAACCGAAATTGTTAAAAAAATTAAGGAACACCTTTCAACCACACATTAAGAAATAAAAATAGACATAAAAATATTAATAATAGTAATAATTTATGATAACATTATTGTTAGATATAAATTAGATTCAAATATTTAAACGGCACAAAAGAAATACTAGATAAATTATATTAATATTATAAATGCTAACTGCTAAATTGTTAAATGTTAAATGTTAATGTTAATTGTCAATTACCATATAAATCATGTTTAAATTTAACTAAATATGTTGTGACTAACGCGTCAATGTCAAAGCAGAAATACTGTAGCGTTAGGAATGCTTAGAAATAAGTTAATAAATAAACAAATAAATAACCTTTATGATTGAAACGGTTAGTAAACGGTATTTCGGTTCACAGAAGTTCGGTTTTAAGATTTCGGTGAAATGAAATTTTTTTATCGGTTACGGTTTCAGTTACGGTTTTAAATTTTTATCGGTTTTTACCGGTTAAAGGTTACGGTTTCGGTTAGGGTTTTAATCCCTAAATACAAGTATTATTTTTTGACAATCAAAGTTTCGCATTGAGCTTGTACGCATAGTTTTTCTGGCGAGTGTGTGTTCTTGGAAGTCTTGAAGGCCATCGAACGAGCATGTAAACGCCCACGGCGGGAATTCCAATAAAAATTATCTTTTTATTCGTGGCAAGTGCAATTTATTTAAAATTTACGCTCATTATTAAATGATGATTGCAAGGATTGGAAGTATTAGTAGTAATAATTTCTGGAAAGGAATAAACAAAAAATATCAGTTTTAAGAGTCATAATGATATCGATATTATTATAAACAATTTTGGTTAAAAAAGGTTTTCCAACATGAGTTCATTTAAAATTTAAAAAAAAAAATCAGTAGCTATAGCGTCAAATTTAATCTGTTTTCAACGATATTTATGGCGACTTACATATCTCAGAGGCTCCAAAAGTTACATTTGGTGACAATACTCCTTAGGCAATATATTCAGTCCTGACATTCCACTGAATTATTTCAGAGCTCAAATAAGTTGGTGTTTTTATATGTGTATAATACTTTATTTGGGCTTCATTAGCGATTGGGTCCAACCACCCAGCGGAGCATTTTAAAATCTACTTACAAATAGATTTAAAGAGAATGAAAAAGTAAACTAATCCTAAACTTTACATTGCTGGCCAAGTGCGATAAACAGGTCTGACAAATACTTATCTGGTGAAACTTTTGACTGCAACATCGGAATGCGAAATACGCTCAAAAGTATGTCACGGCGATAAGAGAACTCAAAGTGAAATGGGTGCATGTGAGTGCCTTGTGGAGGTGCAAATGTCATTGTCATTGTGTGCGATACAATTCAAAAGTATAATTAATTAGACAGACACACTGGCACAGAGGTCCCAAGGGTGCCAAAGGTTAAAGGGGCACACAAAAGCGGCTTAGGGACAAACAGAGAGAGAGAGGACGCCTTCCGGCTGCCGGCTTCTACGAGTACGAGTACGAGTACCTGTCCAAAATCCATCCAAACAAAAATGAACGATCTAACGCACTGCAGTCACACATACATAAACACAAACACATATGGGAAATGCCTGCAGTGTAATTAGCATATTAGACAGAGGCCTGGGCAGGGAAGTCCTTCGTCCTGGTCTTCATTTGATGCAATTAACGTAAGGCGGCATCGAGCTGGACAAGTGAACAGTTGAGTGTTGGCTAGGAACTGCAACTGAGGACTACGAGCACTCGTATTGTGTCTGTGGTGCATTCGACTGCCGAAGCATTAGATACGACAATTCTAGAGCGTTATCTCCAAACTGGTCAGTCAGGTGGATGGGAATGCGACGCAACTAGGCTTATAATTTATAGCCTGGCCAATTTGTTGCCTAGAATTACAGTGCAGATTGTGAGGCCAGACACGAATGCAATTGTCTCGGGTATCCAAATTGAATTGTCTATGAGTGTTTGTTTGTGTGTGTAAATTTATAGACATTTCTGCATAGTCAATGCAAAGCCAAGTTTAAAGCTGTTGTAGCAGCTGAAGTTCAAAACCAAACCACAGAATCAATAAAGCTGCAACAACCAAAACAATATCAAACCAGGACATCAAAGGAGTCAGGGGAGGCTTTGTGCCAGCAAACGTGATAATAAAAAAACCATGAAAACAACAACGTGGACAAAAGGATACAACAGAAATGAAAATGATAATGCCAAGTACTACACTGCCCACGATGTCGAATCGGAGCAGAACAAAAGGCACAGGACCAAAATAAATGCAGCATGCGACACTTGCAGTGAATGTCCTTTTAGCAGCGGCCAGTTGCGCTGTGGGCTAGTTGCCAGTAGCCAGGATCAGGGTGGATTGGGGGGTGCAAGTGGACAAGTGCAGAGGATGCGTTTTATTTCTATTGGGGTCATCGAGTTGAACGCGTTTGAATATTGTTGTCAGCCATTGTGATTGCCCGAATGTCTGACAATACTTGGTTTTGTGGCTTGCCATTTACGGATTATAAGCTCTTTTTAGTTGTCTGCATACCCTTGTGCAGGGTATTATAATTGTGTCACAAAATGTGTAAGTCCTTTGAATAGACATTGATGATCTTAATAAGTAAATTTATTCTTTATCAGGATGACGAGCTGAGTCGATAGTTAATGTAAACTTTTATTTTATGCATATTGTGTTTAGCATTGCCTCTTAAATTCTCATAAGAATAGGCTTAAATCAGTCTATCCTCTGATGCAGCTGTCATAGGATCAACTGGTCGAAAAACGTAGTTTTGAGACGAAATAAAACTTGCTGGTTTTAAGGGTATCAAATCCTAGGTGGACCGAATACAACATTTTCTTCTTTTTTGTTCTTTTTATACCCGTTACTTATTAAAAATAAGTAAAAGGGGATATTGTATTCGTTGCAATGTATGTAACAGGGAGAAGGAAGCATCTCCGACCCTATAAAGTATATATATTCTTGATCAGCATCAACAGCCGAGTCGATATAGCCATGTCCGTCTGTCCGTCTGTCCGTCCGTCCGTCTGTCCGTCTGTGTGAGCGCCTAGATCTCAGAGACTATAAGAGCTAGAGCAACCAAATTTGGCACACAGATTTCTATAAACCCCACGCAGGTCAAGTTTGTTTCAAAATTTTGCCACGCCCCTTTCCGCCTCCGTAAATCGCGAAAATCCACCACACGCACAGTTTTCAAAATATTAGGTTTTTTAAACGGTGAACGTTAGCTATTATTATTAGCTATCATCCCACTAAATCCCAACAAGATCGGACAAAGATAAAGGTGGTACTGGCTGATTAAAGCTTTTAAGCAATAAAAGTGCCTAAAAGCATGCAATAAAAACAAAAGTTTAATTTATTTAGGTAAGTAACGGGTTTCCTATAGTCGGGAGCTCGACTATAGCCTTTCCCACTTGTTTTAATTATAATTCCGCTAACAGTAAGGTAATTGTTGCTGCACAGACAACGCTACATAACTACAGTTGCTGATAATAGTTGGAGGACTGGGCGTCAACAAAAGAAAACAATTTAAAGTTGTGTGATAAACTTGGAAAAAAATGTAAGTAGGGATAAAAGTTCATGAAGAGAATAAACTATTTGATTATCATAAGCACAGCCAAGATACAATTTATTCTCCAGTTGGCTAAAGGGAGTGTTTGGAGTTCATTATACTCTTGCAGAGGGTATAAAAAATTCACGCGAGACAAAGGAGACATGGAAAGCAGAAAGCTTATCTTTTTAAAAATAGCTATTCATAAAATTCATAAAATTGTTGAAAACAATAAAAATAATTTCAACAATTAAACAAATTGTTATTTCACTTTTAAAAAGAATATAAAACCTGACTATGCCAATAATTATACATCATGTATTATTATATTAGAATACATCTGTATATTTAAATTTAATAAAGTATTTATGGAAACCAAAATTAAAAAAAAATTTTTAGTTATTCTTTAAATTTTAATTAAATTAATATATTGACTGGCCATACAGTAAGTCTATATATTCTAATTTGCAAATAACCAATGTTTATGAACAAAAACACAAAATAATTGCTTTGCATTTTATAAAATTTAGTGTTATAAATACCGTTTGGTGCCTTTCAGCTTACCGCGTAGCTACATTAGAGGCAAGCTCGATTACAATTCGAACAATAACCCATTCGACAGTTACATTTACATAAGTACTCGCATAATAATTCAAAAACCGAATGTGGTCACTTGTTTACGGTATTTCGCGCACTTTTTGATCCATATATGCAAATTAATATGCAATTGCCAACCTGTCAATAATGGAATAATATTTTTGAATCATTTTATAATGATTTGCCACAGCCCCAAAATAATAGTCAACCAAACCCGCAATCCATAATAAACTGTGGAAATAGTCGCAAATCGAACATGATATTCGACTTATGTTGAAAATTTGGCAAAATATTATTTTTAGCAGTGCCATAGCGATTTTTTTAATGCATAATTACAAGATAATTGAACAATTTGCTGCAACTGTTCCAAATTGTGAGTCATTATCACTATCACCAGCAGTGTAATATTAAATGCCATGTCTGTCTGTAGACGACTTAATGTAAAAAAAAAAACAACATTAACATGTGCCAAAGATATTCGTTGCAAAATTAATACATCATTAAATAAAAAACGTCGTTTGATATTTTATTCCAATGATTCTTTCATATCAAGCAAGTAAATTAAATTAAGAACAATAATGCTGAAAGGAAATTGGCATTTAGTAACATATATTTCATATGGATAGGCATGTAAATAAAAATATATTCCTAAATATTTCATAAATAATTTTCTATTTTTTATTTAATGCCTTGGCTAAAATTGTAGTGCTTGGACACCTGGCATTTTGGTATTATTGACTCTTACCTTACTTAGAAGTGCTTGTTTGTACGGCCGATCGGTTTAATTTCTTACAGAAAAAGCATTTAGCTAGAGAAAGTTTTTAGAAATATGATGAAAGAAATTTAAAGCAAAGCTAATCTATTATTTATATGTTTGCCAAATAATTGTTTGAGTCATTCCTATTTATTTATCTGCAAGCAAAATATAATACGTGTGAGTAAGAATTAGTATTTCAGCTAGTCACTTAAGTCCGCCAGAAATTTTTATTTTGCATATTAGAATATTTTAAGCCTAAAGATAAATTATATCACAGATAGAAAAATAAAAATAACGTTTTTCGTTAAAATTTCGTATTTGTAACATTAAATAATTTTGCGCAAAGGGGTCGAAATCCTTCAACTTACTCTGATATTGACTTATCAGATATGCTTCATTGTGGAACCCCTTTTCAGCTCCTCTGTCCAAAGTTTAAGTCCAACCGTTTGTCAATCAATTCATAAATACAGAGCACAATAAGAATTTTGCTGCAGAGATTTAATTCGTTTTTTATTAAAATTGATAAGACTGGTGGAGTGAAGAAGACTCAAAAAAAGAGCCAAAAGCAGAGCGCAGAATATAAATATAAAATATAAAATAAAAAAGCGATGAAAAATGAACAGACCAGAAAACAAAGTAAGCCGAACAAATGTAAATGAAATCGTGCGTAAAATGCGCACAAAAGAAAATTGTTGCAAATATGCCGGAGAATATTGCAATATGTACGAGTATGTGTATACACACATACATATGTAAGTATTTGAGTGCGCGAGCATATGAAAATTGATGTATGGGAACATTTCAAAGGACAAGTATTGGCAGATTGGTTCAAGTTGGAGCCACAGATTCGCGAGCCATTGCGAAATGGGATTTAATTTCTGCAAAAGCAGCAGTAAAAATGGGGGAGTAATAAAATTTGCCTGTCGCTTGCAAAATTCCATTTTATGTCACCATTTTTTTACTTTTTTGCATTGCCTGCAGGTACTTGAAATTAGAATTTTAGACACTTCTCTTAAGCTAATTGACAAAAAGCATGACGAATAAATTATTTATTACTGTCTGATTTGCATACTAATATATTTGAGTTTCAAATTATTTGCATAATTTTAGTTGATCAAAATATGTTAGCATATTCCACAGCAGCTAAAAATATAAAGTATGTATACGAGTATATGTGTTAATTGTGGAAAAAAGTTTTTGAGGAATGAAAGTTCAATTTTTGATTTTAAAAATATTTCGTTGGCATTTATTGTTTTAAGATGAATCAGGTAAGCCGTAAACCATGCCTTAAGTTAAATGTTTATCAACCATTTTTATATAATTACCTTATCTTAAGAAACAAAGTCCGAAAACTTGACGTGATCTGCATAAATTGAGGTAAGAGAGAAGCTCTGCACAAATTAATACGAAAACTTTCTTGATTATTTGCGAATTACCCGAAGCAGAAGAACAACAACAATAACAAAAAAGAACAGCAAGTCAATTGGCTTCCGTATTTTAAAAACAAAGTCAACAGAGACTGGTTTTTCTTGGGCAAATGGCCTGAGCAAACTTTGGGTCAAAGAGATGTCAAGGAGGCGCCTAATACGCACGAAGTTGTCTAGCTGAATACACGGCTGGTTAGCTAAAAGCGCTGCCTCAGTTTGCTCCATCAGCAGCATCAGAAGACACATCAGCAATACTCGTAGCAGCCGTAGACTCCGCCGGCGACTCTTACGCGTGCCATTTAAAATTGGGCAACCGTGCGTATGCGTAATGTTTTTCATATGAACTCGTTGGCAGGCCTTAAAGTGACAGGCGACTGCGAAGACCAAATTGAAATTCAACAGACATAGACTGCCATAACTAGGCGAGACAGGGACAGAGGCAGACAGAGACAGAGTGAGAATTCGACACCCAGAGTCCTGTGGCTGTCACTCGACTCTGACACCGTAACGAACGAAGTCAACTCGTCGAGTTGACTTTTATGGCTCAATGCACGAAATGATGATGTTTTAATTTTTTCGGTTAACCAAAGTTTGCAGCAAATTTGCGACGACATCTCTTCACATTTCCGTCAAGTTTGCTCATTGCCAAAACTAATTTGTATGCCAAGCAGCACTAGGACTCGCAGCTCGTGCGCTGCTCTCAGCACTCTTCAAATCAAAAAGGCGTCTTTGAAGTTTTCCTTTTTCTTTCTCTTCACCTTTTTAGTCAACGTCACCCGTACGGGCACAAATTCAATTAGGTTGGCTCAGTGCGTAGCTAATTAAAACGACTCACATTATTTACTTGAAAATGCATTTTCACTCACACTTTGTGACAATTGCCATAAACATTATTTTTCGCAAATATTTTGCACTAAATTCTCTCGGTGTTTAACTGCACATCACAAATTTTTATTAATGACTTCAGACAAGCTTAAAAACTAACACTATAATTTTTGCTACACCCCTCTTCACCACCTGAAATTAATAAAACCGTTCTTCATTTACACTATAAGAGCTAGAACAACGAAAATTGGCACACTGACTTCCATTTATAAGGCCGACGAGCATCACAGTGCTTTCAAAAAATATTACCAGGCCCCAATTACTGCCGCAAATCGTAACAAATTAAATAATTATCATAAAAAAAAACTCATTTTGATATTGCTCTTTTATTATTTTAATCAATATTGGCTGTTTACAGCTTTTAAGCTTTGTGAGCCTCAAAATGAATTTTCTTTCGAGAGTGTATGTGCTTTAATGTGATTATATATGTATGTTTGTCTGTATTATGTATATGTACACAAATTTATGAGTAACGTAACAGGCGACCTCGTTTGACTGCAGCTTTTTATACTAGTTTTTTATAGCCGCTACTTATAAAAAAAATGAGCATATTGGTTGAAATGTATGTAATAGGGATGAGTAAGCATCTCCGACCCTTTTCCACTGTCTTTTATAAATGTAGGCCAACAATCAACACAATCAGTTCTAAAAAAAAACTATTTCAAAGTAAATGTGTTTGTCTCATTTTGTCACGCTAAGAAACAATTCCGTAATTTAAAAAAAAAGTTTCATCTTCTTCATTTGTGCTGTCTGCGATTCTGACCATACTGGCAGAGTTGCTCGTTTCAGTTCAGTAATGAACAGTGTCTCCTAAGCAAAAGCATACACTTAAATTTTACTCTCCCTGTATAAGCTCTGTTGCTCTAAAAAGTGTATGTACAGGTAGATTTTAATGTTGCTAGCAACGACAAAGCTTCTGTTCTCATTCACTTAGGCACAAAAGGCGAAAGAAACAATACTTAAAATCATGAAATTGGCATGTCTGGCTAGTATTTTGTTTTTAGTGGGAATTCTAATTTAATGTTGGTATTTTTCGTAAATATTGTTCCATACGTAGACACATTCCCATGCCAATCAAAGTGAATTAATGCCTCAAGTTAAGCCAAAGCTGTTGCGATTTCATTTGTTATGCTGTGAAAACCCATTCGCACATATACATATGTAGTACGTAGTATGCACACAGTCACAGTTATGGGACGAGTCTCACTCTTGTGTGCTTCGTGACATATGTGTATGTGGTGGCTGTCCCCGAACAATGGCTGGCAACAAAAGCGCAAGCATCAACTCTTCAAAATGAAGCCAAATGAAAGGGAGAAAAAAGAGTAAGAAAATAAAAGGAGAGAAGGACGAGGAGGACAGAGCAACAGCGCCAATAACAGCAACAAAAAGAGTGCCAACTCTTCCAAATTGGGATACACAAAAACCTATTGTCAACATAAATGAAATGCGCCCACAGTTTCAAGTTTGACGAATTCTTTCCCCTGGCCTACGAACCTCTTCCCGTCTGAGAGTTAAAAGTATAAAATAAAATGAATGAAAAGCGAAATAGCAACAGCAACAAAAACAATAACAACGACAACAACAAGTAGCAGTGTAAACAGGAGGGTAGAAAATTCACGTTGGCCAGGACTCACACACAATATACACAACTCACACATAAAAGAAATGACATTCGAGTGCAGCGCAGTGCAAAAAATGACATAAGAATGCATTAAAACCACGCACGTCAACGTTGACTGACTGCAACGCAGTCTGGAGTATCCCCAAGCCCCATTCTCTGCCCCATTCCCCAACTTCCCTCTCACCGACAGTCTCAACTGGAGGCCAAATGGTTTTCATACAATGCAACAGACGCGACGGCGACAAGTTGACTTCAACCCAAACTTGAAGCACGGCCAATCCTCAGCAGACCCCTCCGCTTCCCTCACCACCCCCCACCAGACGGACGGACGCTCCATCGGGGTAACAGAGTCGGGAAAAAATGAAAATAAACGGAGACTCAGACGTAAAAGGTGGCATTTTGCTCACAAAGTGACAAACAGTCATACTGATTGAATAATGGTCGTAAATCGCATTGGTGACATTGCTGCGTGGCCATCGGGCGGAAAGGAGGGAGCAAACGTAGGTTTTAACCCGCACCACCCGAACTTCCAAAGTGATAGCCATGTGCAGGTTCAAACCTGAGGGTTTGACCGTTTCCCCCGCCCATTTGTTGTTTAGCGTCCCTGCCAGTCAGTCATCAAGTGTGACAGCAATCGCATTTAAAGTGTTTACTTTGTGAGTATCTCCCTCCTCTTCTCCCCTTTCTCTCCCTCCGACACACATACGAGTGCTATCTCTAGCTCTCTCCGCCCACTCGCTGCCTGATTTGACCACTCACTTTGAATTTTAAAAACGCGCTGATTTTTTGGGTGGCAACCCGGGACAACACTTACAGTTGCTTAACTGATTTATAACTAGAATGGACCGGTCTCAATCGGATTAACCGTCATGTGCTCAGTAATGGAAGGATACGGACACACTTTACTATTTTTAAATTATTCGCACACTTATTCCTTTTGTTTTAAATTTCAAATAAATTTTTGTATGTTTATGTAATCCTTTTTTCACATTTTTAAGAGCAGAAGAATACAGATAAATTTCAATATTTTAGACTTACTATATACGCATATTTATTCATTATTTTTATTTAAAAATGAACAAGTAGATTCTTATATATACTTAAGTACGTTCTTCTCCCCATTTTATGAAATTTTTTTTTTTTCATTATTTTTTAAAAGTTCAAGTTATTCATCAAAAATTTAAATATGTCTATATCTACATTTGTACTACTTATATATAGTATGGAGTGAACAAATAGAAACCCATTTCAATATTTTTTAATTATGCGCACGTTTATTTTATTTATTACTTACTTTAAATTTCATTTGCATAGGTTGACTGCATTTTTAGAAATCGGGTGGCGAGGTGATCGAAATAATAATACAAATAATTTTATTTTATTTTCCTCGTAAAAATTCTTCAAACGTGGACATCCGAGCACATGAGGGTTGAATCAGCGAAGATTCCGTGATTAGAATTCTATTTATCAAATAATTGGGATTGGGATAAAAGTTAGAATCTGGCTGTTACGTAGTTTTATGAAAACACCACATTAGCAGATAACCATTAAATATCTAGCTGTCTCACTCATACGTTTTATGCTGCTCTCTCACTTTCTAGAATCCAATGCTACACCACAGATAAAAACTTAAATATGCAGCATCGACAATTTTGCTCAGCAAGCTGAACGGCGAGACGAAACGAAAATTATGAAAACACCATAAATTTTCTACAGACACACAGAAAAAGTTTAGCGCTGACTCACCCACAGTAGTGTTGCCATTTTGGTGGTTTTACCCTATGAGTGGTTTTTTGGCGGGCTCATCTGGTTATTCCTTGTACCCTTGTAGAGGGTTTAATATGTATTATAATTTGGCACAAAATGTGTAAGGCTTGAAAGGAGGCATGGTAGACCACATGAAGTATCTGCATTTTAGATCAAGATAACGAGCTGTGTCGATATAGCGAAGTCCCTCTGTGTTTGATCGCTGAATTTCTTCCGTTACTTTCTTTTTCTTGGACGTACACTATATATAATTGTTTATTTTTTTTTTAAATTTTCGAGTTTATTAACAAACCGGTTACTGGTCCAACTTCCCAAGCTTTCGGCAGAAATTTAAAGAACGTAGAAACACCCTGAAAGGAGGAATATTGTTCATTTATAGAATTCCAGAAAATTGGAGAGTCGGAGATGTCATTTTAAGCTTTTTAAATAAATTTTCTTCGTTCCAAGAAAATTATGTTTAAAGAACATTTCGTCCTTTGGCTTTGTGGAATTTTAAAATTCCTGGTCCTAACAAGAGTATTGACATCAAGTTTGTCAGAATCAGACCATAAACACCCAAGATATAAATGTTCGAAAAAATTAATTTTTCAACTCAAAAGCGAGGACCAGGAATTAATTTTTTTTGGTGTAAACATCTTAGCATTGACCATTGATTACAATTAAAACAGTTTGATTTAAATTTTATGAGTGGACAACGGCATCAAAATCTCTAAAGGAAATATATGTTTTTGGATCGGCCGCCAGACCAATTAAATGAGAAGAGTTCATGCTGGCTTTACGCCAATGGTTGAGTTGAAAATTGAGGGAGGGATGTGAGAATTACGAGCAAGACAGACGGCGTTGTAGACTAATCCAATATCCGGGACATGGAACAGTGTCCCATGATGGACATAGTGACAGCCAAATATTTGCCAATATATATCAGGGATTGATTCGACTTTGCTTGAAGTCTATCCACTTCTCCTCTCCGCCTTCGATGTCGTTATGATTTAACTTTGAGGGTGAGCAACCCCCCAAAAACAATACATTTCCCCTTCCATCTCCCTGAGCTGGCACGCGTCTTTGTCGATGTCGAAATATTTTGAACGAAATTAAGTGCAACTTTCGACCTCGACCATTAAACCGTTGGGCAGGGTGGAAATATCTAATGTATTAATTCTCTACATGCATTCAAAATGGGGCATAGTTCAGATCCTCTGGGTCCTTGCTCTAATAAAATTGCAAATTTTTTCAATACATTACTTTAAGATATTTGGAAATTTGTGCAAAGTCGTTGGCCAAATGTCAGATTTCTTGGCTATCGTTTTAACCATCC
The DNA here is from genome assembly GCA_963924055.1 of Drosophila limbata. Lineage (NCBI taxonomy): Eukaryota > Metazoa > Arthropoda > Insecta > Diptera > Drosophilidae > Drosophila > Drosophila limbata. The sequence goes on from OZ001353.1 coordinate 8,664,759, forward strand.
CCCGAGGGGTTGTTGGCTTTCGTATATTGATTTGGCGCTGCTGCTGGATTTTATACATAGATAAGAGGGTGGGATTCTGTGACCTCAGTTCCATGCTTATGAAGACATATCTCTCTGCAACAAATTAGGGCAACGTATTTGTCATTTTTCCATGTGTATTTGTGTGTGAGTGTATATATTGCATTTTAATTTCGAAATAGACAATTCATAAGGGTGGAATTAACAGTGGGGTGCCAAATGAAAGTGCTAATAGTTGATGACTTTGTGCCCATATGCATTTGGTTTAAAATAAATTGCACAGAAGTAAGGAAAACTTTCTTTATACCCTTTTTTTTAAGTATATAAATTCTTGATCAACATCAATGGCCATGTCCGTCTGTTAGTCCGTCCGTCCGTCTGTCTGACTTCAAATTTTGGTATGAATGTTCCTGGATACCGGGCGCCGGATGGTCACATACATCCTGATTTGGTTAACATCAGACCACTATATCATCTAGCAGCCGTAGGAATGATTGATTGAAAATATAGATTTGGTATGCAATTTTTTTGATAGATACATATAGCCAAAAAATTTCATAATAAATCTATATTTTCAAATCAAACAAATCAAACTCACAGATTGGTAATATTCTATGTCTTTTAAATTTGTATCGAATTTCGCTTAATTCGGTTCTCCAGATCATACAGATGTCATTCAAACAATAAGTCAAACCTTCGGCTTGCCTAATGGCATGCAAATACGTATTAATTTATCAGAGTGCCAGGGCGCAGAGTATCTTACAGTCGAGCACACTCGTTTAAATGAAGAAATCATTGTTAATATACATAGACAGTCTGAAAATTAATTTTGCTTCTAACTTAGTAGGCATATCGGAAATTAATTAAGGGGTTGTTTAATAATGTGTTTGCAATTTAACAAAAAAAAAACATTAAAAAACTAAATTACATTTTTTTGTATGTTAACTAAACAAATGAGAAGCGAAAAGGCTTTAGTCGAACGCACTCGACAGTAAAATACCCTGCACAAGTCTCCATGAAAAGAATTTTGGTTCTGTACTTATTCTATCATTGACTTTTAAGGTAATCTATAAAATTACTTCACACTCCCTACGTTAAATTATATGTTCATAAAATTATAGAGACTCCCACAGGGTATCATACTGTCGAGTACGCTCGACTGTAGTCTTATCGACTTGTTTTCAAATAAGTCTTATCATTTGCTTATCATTTATCTTTATTATGACCTAAGCCCTTCAATGATATGACTTCATTTACATTTCAGAAGAATGTTAAGAAATAAGCTCAAAGCAGAAGAGAAAGTAAACGCATAAAAAAGCTGATGAAAGCAACTTCCGTGTGCGTGGCCTTTTCCTTTTCCTTACCTTCGGTATTGTCATTGAGCCTTTGTGGAGCACAAAAAGAAAATCCTAAACAAGTTTGTTATTTAGCTATTGCGCCATTTTATGCTGGCAAACTTGGGTTGGATGGAGTATTTACAATGTGGCATTTTGAGAAAGGCAACAAATAAACGCCCTTTAAAGGTAAACACTCAACATTGTGGGGAAGTAGAGTGCGGAAGTTAGGGCTATTTATGGTCCAGCATGCTGCTTGAATAACTTTTGAACTTAATCTTTGCTAATTGATTGCTATTAAGTGGTTTTTTTTTTAACAAAAAAGAAGCTCTTTCCTTATCGACAATCTAATGCCAAACGCCAATAGTTTGGCGGACAATAGAATACGGGGGCAAACAAACCAAAAGCAAACTCTGAACTGGCACATAAAAAACAGATTTCAAGTTATTCAAGTTCTTCTCACAAAGGGGCCCGCAAAATGTGCCACAAATCGCTCCACCTTTTGCTGTCTTCGGTCTTTGGTCTTTGTGGAGTCTCCCTGGGCCGAACCTATGCAAACATATTGAACTTCCGCTTGTGTGGGCGGCTTTGGAATTTGGTCTTTAGTTCGGTCCTCATTGTCCACGCTATTTACCCAGGGCCGGCGAAATATTTATTATGCCATCAAGCTTCACTCAATGAGCATTGTTCCTTCCAGTTGACCACAGTATAACACACACCAATCCCTCTCTGCTGCATCCGTTGCGAATGAACTGAGACACTATGATCTCGGCTGGGTAGTAAACATTTGCGTTTCCCTTTGCAACAGATAAATATGTCAAATTCACAATATTTAAAATTTACCGAAGTCTTTTTAATAAATATCCAATTGATTTTAAAGAGATAAGCCAGGTGTAAAATTATAAGAATTTAACATGTTTTGAAATATCTTATAAAATTAAACTTATTTTTTTATTTAAAACAAATACTCTTGCTATAAATTATAAATAGTCAGGCTTATTTAAAACCCGATTCTGGCTTTCTGTCTAACCAGCCCTCGCAATATCTCAGGATATTATTTATTATTATCAGTCACAACTGATGCCCAAATCGATTCTCATAAAGAAGGAAAATAGCTTTTTTGTAAAGTATCTAAATTTTGTCATGGCATAGCAGCTATTTTGCAGCTTGTTTTGTGGGTGGTTTCCATGATTGTAGCTAAGTAAATACATTTCGAGTGTATTTAATGCGGTCTAGTTCGCATATCAAACAGTTAGAACAGAATAGTCGGGAGTGGTCGGGGTCGCTTTAATATCGAGTGTGTATACAAAAATATTTAAGGTCTGCAAATATTTAAAATATTTCTCAATTTTATTAATATCATTTTTTTCTCCCTTCTATGGAATGGTTACAGTTTTTATGTCGACCTTTGTGGCTGTCCATTGTGCAGTGACTAGCCATTAGACGTAATTCAATATTCCATTGAAGCTGGGGCAAAATTGAGAGCCAAAACCAAAAGGGAACCAAACGAGCCGCACAATGGCAACTGACCAGAAGACGGCAATGTGGACAAAAGCCACGGGCACAAGATGGACCCCAGCCAACCAATTAGGGCTACTGTAACGAAGACTAGTCAAAGGACATGCGAGTGCCTTCTCTCTCTCACACACTTTATTTTGATATATGAGAGCATTTCTTTCATTTTTCAGCAGTAATTTGAACTGATTTTTCATCACGACAAAAATGTATGTAAACTTTTAAATATTAACGGTCGCATTCCGAGTTTTAATTAATTATAAAAGCGGGTACAATTTAATAGGCCGGTACAATATTGTACTCAAAAAAGTTTTGAGCAATATTTTTATTTTAATTAACCTTACTTATTCTTCAAGTTAGAGAACAATGATTTTTTTTTTTATATTGAAAAAACTCTTTGCTTTTGTCTACTATTGAGGGATATTAAAGTGAGGTGATAATATGCTTTGTGGTTGGCCAGATTCTCATTAAGTAAATCCCTGCTTTAACTCAGTGATTCAAGTCGTATATATTTTTATTCCTTTCTGGTTGTAACTCATTTTTTAGTCGCCCAATTGTTAGATAAATTATAGGATCAAAACCAATTCGTCCCACTTAAAATGCAGTAATTCCAAAGCGCCAAGTAGTACATTAAATATCGCAGAGTTCATTAACATTTAAGGATTGTTTATAGAAAACTGCATAAATTTAGTCACTCGTAATGTGCAGCCGACAAGTGGGAAAAATACTAGGCTGTCGTTGCGTGAATAATACAAATGAATTCGATTTGTGAAACAATGAAGCTCAATGATGTCGCTTCCGTTGACTGTTGATATGCAAACATAATAATATCACGTATACGCCACAGTGGCCAATCGTAGCTCGAACTCTGTGTATTTGCCTAGTGTGAACGTGACAAATAATGTAAAATTGTCAGACACTCATTCTCATTGATAGTGTCAACTGTGAAAGAGTTCATTTCCCAAACAGCAATTTTGCAAAAATTCCAGCGAAATGCGCACACGTAATTTGTGTTTGGTTTGCTGCCTGCCGCCAAATTGATCAGAGGCCGTGAAACTTTAGCTAATCCCGCCTGGTGCCAATGTATTGGCACATGCACATATAGACCATGCCAAACACCAATATCTAAAGTTCCAATGAGTCGTTCCAATGACTTAAGTGGCAATTCCCACAGTGTATTTATTTTATTGGCATCAAAGAGCGCCTAGAGTTGCCAAATTATTGTCATTAGTTACTGAATGAGCAAAGTCCGCCACTACAACCCTCATACACACACATACACAAAGGTTGTATTGTGTTGTTAGAAGGAAAAAAATCTCAAGGGGAGGTTCGTTTACGTGTGTTTATATGAAGTTTTTCTGATAGTTAATTAGGCTATTTGGCTAGACTGTCAGGAAAGTAAGTATGTACAATTATCTCTCTGGAAAAGTATCTATTAGAAAGTTTAGCAAATATCAACCATAAACAGCTGAGAGGATGAGCTAATTTCTTTTTTGATCAGCTTAAGTCTTTAATTTTCTGCCAGGTGCTCAATGGGTGAAATGCATTAATTAATTTGTGAAACTACGAAAGCAATTTTACAAGTATAATTTTTCTTTACGATAGGAAATAACGACGCTTTGTACATTTTTAAATAAAAAATATCTGAAAAATATTTGCTTGCTTTAAAATTATTCGGTTTGCATATGGGTGCAAATATTTACAACTACATAAATATAAATAATTGTTGTTTAGAACTCATAATACTCGAATATAAATCCACGAATTTAATAACATTCTTCTGTTCCTTTTTGTGTCATGAGGATTTTCTATTTACCCACTTTCCCGGCTTAAACAGGCGACAGGATACAGACCGCAGGATGCAGGACTCTGTTTAGTCATTTCATGGCTGTTTAAACTTCAAAAGTGGCGCAGTTGAATTACCAAATTGAAAGCCGTTGAGGGCGCACTAAGGCGTCAAAAATTGGTTTGCAGGCTCTTTTGGCCCGTCGTTATTCATGCTGTTGATTAATTGGCTAATTGTGTTTGTAGCGCAAATTATTTTCAAGGTAACAAAGTAGCACAAGCAAGTGTTAATACGTAATGAAATTAAGGCTTAAATTAGGTTTGTCGACAACGCTTTGATAAGCGGCTTCCAAGTGAATAAGCTGACATTATAAAATAATTATAAACAATAATAAAAACTATTTCACTTCACATGAAGTGTTATGTGAAGAGAGCGTGAAATAAAAAACGGATTAAAAAAAATAGATTTCCGCCTAATCTGTTATCAATTACATACTTATGTGGCTTATATGGAGCCCAATTTGCAAATGCATTTTATTAAATACATTAATTTATTTATTTGACTAATCAACGAATGTTTATTATTAACTCAACATCAACTTTATTCGTGCTGGAAATGTAATCAAAAAAATCGACACATCGACTTTGTGAGAAATTCATAAAACTACAATTCAAATTGAACTTATTGCAGAATTTGGTTGAGAGAATACAGATGCTTCCATATGTGCATTAAAAGGACATTTGTCGTGTTCAACTATTAATTAGCTTCATGGACAGAATTGCTTTTTGTTTGTTGGCACAAAAGCAAAATTCAATTACCGTTCAAGCAATTTGTGTGTCATCAATTCATTACAAATATTTTCTTATGCTGCCGAGACATAAGACAATCGACACACAGGCACAGATAGATATTTAGCAAGCACATTCTGTTATTAGTATGCCAAACAATAATTTGGTTCAATTAACTGCAATTAGAAGGCCATGAAATAGGTTTGCTTTGTGAAATTGAGAGACTGTGTGAGTGTGTGAGACGCTGATGGACAAAATGACATGAGAGTGTCGCTCGGCTGCACTTATTTTGGACTCATGGTTTTTGGCCAAATGAACCGAATGATTCACTGATAGATTGATTGGCATGATGGAGTCTGGTTCTTGGCTGGCTGGCACAATTGCTGCTCTCACTTTTCCGTGCAATTAGCTTTCAATTAAAGACCACTCGCTGCCAACTGGCAGCTGTCTATACCAGTTGGCTGAAAAATGTTTGCCTACGCCTCGACTCGTTGCTTGAGCACATGAAATGTCACAATTACATAAGTAAACAAACACTTTGCAGTGCTCTCAGAGCCAAGTCGAAACAATGTGCTACAATTTAGCAGTGCTCTCGGACCACGCCCGTGGGCGTAATAAACACTTGACCCATAAACTCCACAAGTATGCTCCACGTGCTCCGAGAGTGCAATGAAGTCCAAGTCAAGTGCACACGTGTGAAGCCCTGTTGTTGCCTGAGAAGGGACTTGGGAGGAGTGGTGAGGGGGAAAGGGGGATATGGTTACATGCTAATTTGCCCATTTGTTTGACTGTTTGACTGTCGAGTCATGAGAATGAGATGCGAATGCGAATGGTAATGGTAATGCGTCTACGAATGGCCCTTGCTTTGAGCTCGACTCTCTCTCTCTCTGTCTCTCTTAATTTAAGCGAGTGCTTAAATTACATGGCGTGCCAATTAAAATACAAAACCAAAAGCGTTTGCTGCACAAATCCCTTGACATCCTGGGGAAAGTGTGTAAAATGTTTTCTCATTTATTTTCAATTTCATTAAACTTTTTACCTGCCCATTTGCCGGATGTCACCGAGCAATGTGCAATTGCAGGCGGCAAAACAAAACTTATAATTGGTTTTACTGCTTATTTATGGCGCATTTCTTTTACAAATACTCTTAATACTAAAGGGTCAGTTTCAGAAAGTGGTCATTTTAAATGTATATCATAATATTAGATTTAGGAATATTGATGGGTATAAGTGTAAGAGAAGTTATTTGAAAAATCTGTAATCTGAAAATGTGTCGAATATTTGTAATAAATATATATGAAGTCAAAATGTTTGTTTTTATGACCTTTCTAATATGTAGAAGTAAGTTTTAAGGTGCATTGTCAATTTCATCTAATGTCATCTTTGAGACTCCAGAACCAGTTGGGAATTCTAAGTCTCAAAAAGTGACAAAATAGCTGTGAAGCTGATCTATATGAAGTCTTTTTCTTACATATTAAACATTAGTAAAGATAATCTCATTTTGGATCCTAATAAGAAGCTTTTAACAGATTCAGAAATGATATTTGCTTCACTGAGAATATTTTTAAACATCATAAGAATGATATAACAAATAATATTGCGATAATCCTTCCTTTCAGAATTTCTAAAGTCTACAATATCTACTGCATCCCGTGATTATTTGTACGCAATGCCTTCTCCCTTATCCGATGTAATCCTTTGTGAGTGCATTGAATCGTCGTTGTCGTAGTTTACCATATAGCTAAGGTTGTGGCTCTTTCTCTGAGAGGAAGAGTTCGAGCAAATGCAATTACAGCATAAATCTCTGTCATTAGACTTTGTTTGTTGGCCCGTTTCCACCTTGTCCTTCTCTGTCCAGATCTGGCGCTAGGTAGGTCAAGCCGGGGTTGAGTTCAAGTCCCTGCGGTAACTGCGGCGCGGCGTTCCTGGCGTATGAGTAATGTTGACTGTTGTTGGGGGAAAGTACAACGCATTGCATTTAATAAACAACCTAGGACACACTAGTCGCACTAGTCACATTGTACGACTGGAGAAGGTTCTTAAATACCCTAACACACGCTCATACTTATATAAATACACACTTCCTGAGTGAAATCGATGTTTGAATATCCGACTTCAATTTTGAAACCTCATCAAGACTACAATACTAATCATGTGTTACTTATATTGACAGCATAACTATTATACCCATTTTCAATGGGCGCAGGGTATAAAGAATGACAATAATTCAAAAGGTTCAATCTCAACAAATGCGAACCAAAAGAGCCAAAAGAAGGGCTTTGCTTATTTCGCTGTTTTCGAATTTCACGCACGTTCCAAGACTAAAACATGTCACTCGTCGTTTTATTAACTCAACGGGGGGCTTGGCCAAATCTCAGCTGTCAATACAACCAGATATTAATCAGAAGTGCCTGCCGGGCTGAAGTCATTGTGTCATGTCACAGCCAAACCGCCCGCAAGTATGCAAAGCATTGTGAGTTGAGTTCAGTTGAGTTGAGTTGAGTTGAGTTGAGCAAGAGCTGAGTTGCCCAACGCACATGGGAGGCATATTAAAAAGAGTGCCAGCCATCAGTTCACAGACCAACAAAACCAACAAAAAGAAAGAAAAAAAACGGAAAAATGCGTTATTGACAGGTGTCGATTAAGAATTTAGCATTATTTTTGCTCGTACGCAATGTGTATAAAAAATTTATTACACGCACGAAAACACACAAACGTGTCGCATTTGCACTCATATGCAGGAGATGGGCGACGAAGTGAAAGGGGCGTGGCATTGGCATTGGGCGTGCCTGTTGGAAGTGCTCTTATGTCGTGACATGTAAAATAAATCAACCATGGAACGTTCTCCTCCTCCAGACTTACATTTGCCCCAGCTGCGAAATGAAAACGCAGACTAGTTGAGGTTTACATGCTTAGGATAAAGCAAGCATTTGGGAGGGGGGGAGGACAAAGACGAACAGGGGCACCATTTGGCAATTCTGCTCTATCACTCTGCCTCTTTTCCTATTTCTCTTGAGGCACTGATTGACAATCAAATTGGCTGACGACTCAGATGGATGTTTGAATTGTTGTTGAGTTTAGCGCGTTTTCCTTCAGAATGAAATTATGGTTTTGCGGTATTAAATACATGTGTCTTCAATCTTTGGGATCTGCTGAGAAAATATCTAATCATAATTTCAGTTTAATTTGACTAATCGATTAATCTTATGATAACAATATTGGTTTTAGCAAAAGAACATATTACAGAGCATTTGACAACAGATATTGCTGATTTTATTAGGAAATAATTTGGTTGAGTATTAGAATTTTCCTTAATACTCTGAAGTTGTGGAGAGACAAAAGCTTCTGAATCCTCGAAGTTTTTTGTTTTAAATTTACTTTATTTTGTTTGCTTATTTTCTTCAAAGTTTAAAACTACTGCGCCACCTGATTCTATTAGTTTAAAAAACTATGGATCATCGAAAAATAATAAATATTTATAAAGAATTTTTTCTATGTCTATTTATAGTACACTGTACACAGGTGCAGGGTATTATACTGTTGTGTGCGCTTGACAATGGGCTTTCCGGTTTGATAAATACAACTTTTTTTATATGCGAAAACACTTTCCGCTTTCTTCGCTTGACATTCACTCAGCTCATTCGTTGCCTCAAATGCAAACTACTTTCGTCTAACAGCATAAACAACAAAAAAACGAGTTTAATCCAAAATGTAACCACATTCTCGTACTTTGTGGAACTTCATAAAAATGAAAATTTACAGCGTATATCCTTTATGCTCATATGCTTACGAAACTCAGCTTCAGTGCGATAAAGGTTTCAGCTCGTTTCCCCTTTGCATCCTCGACTTGCACTCTTTCTCGTACTCGCATTGCATTCAAGTTTTGTGGCTGACGTGGTCTTGGCACTTACCCGCTATTAGTTCAGCTCAAACTTTGTTGCATTATGTGTACGAGTATTTGTGTGTATGTGGGTTTGTTGGAAGGGATCGCCTGGGAGATGCTTGAAGAGTCGCCTGAATGTTGATTAGGTGTGGAGTCATTACGTGAAATGTTTACGCATTTTGTGAAGCAGGTGATGAGAGTTTGCTTATATATGTATTCTTCCACGTCGTTCCTGGTTACGAGTATAACAGCTGATGTATTGTTATTTTGAACAATGTCAGCAGCTGAATGACAGTTGGTTGCAAGTGCAAATATATTTTAAAATAAGTGTGTAGTCGAGGTAAGTTCAGTTGCTTAAGGAATGACATTCATATTTTGCAAAAGGCAATTAATAGAGGGCTGCATGGATTCACTCAAAATTTGAGCTCAAATTAATTGATTCGAACGATGTCGAATTGAATGACGGCGCACAGTGGGGCCATTGCTCATTTTACGTTGCAGAAATCATAACTTTTGAATCAAATGAGATAATCGAATAATTTAAATGGCATATAATAGATAACTTTTCAAGCTATAAAATAAATGTTTAAGAAAAGTGCCACGCCCCCAAGATACTTACTTAGGGGCTTTCAAAGTTGAAATTTGTGAAATTTGTGAAAAAAATAAATTTTATGGCACCCAAAAATAAATGTTTTTTAAAACTTTTAATTTTTTTTTGGTTTATTTTTAAGGTTTTTATATTTAAAAATTACTTTCAAAAAGTTTAAATAAAAAAAATTTTTTTTTAAAAAATAATTTTTTTATTTTTCGGGGTGAATCATCAGAATTGCATATATCGACCTAATTCCTATGGCTGTATATGATATAATTGTCCGATTTCAACCAATCTAACATATTATGAATCTGGGGTAGTCTTCTACATCCAGACCAAATTTGGTTCACATCGGAACACTATATCATATAGCTGCCGTAGGAACAATCGGACGAACTATGCAATTATGCCGCGTGTTTTTTTTGTGAGGTTGAATTAGTTTTTTTTGATTTAACCTTCTTAGGCGGGTCCGGGCGGGTATGAAACCATATATATTTATAAAGAGAAATCAATTGTGAAGCGTTTTTTAGCTATGGGAACTTAATGCATTTTAATTCATGAGAGTTTTCGTTTACCAAAGTAAAAAAATAGTCAAAATCTAGTGTTCTCTAAATTTAAATGGGTCAACCTTAAAAGGTTGTACTATCCACAATTTTTACTTGATCTAAAAATCCTATTTGAATTCTTAATCATTGAAGAATTCTCTATCGAATCCGTATATTACTTTTCCGAACGCTTACCCAAAAAAAAATATTTTTGCCAAGTTGTTCGGCCGGCGGTCCTGCAAAACACTAGATTTGGACTATTTTTATAATTTGATAGACGATAACTCGCGAGTCCCGCATTGTTCCGCAGTACACTAACTTAAAAGCGGTTCAATGTTCATTACTCTGAATATATATATATAGTTTTATACCCGTCCGGATCCATCCCTTTACGTGAAATCAAAAAAACTAATGCCACCTCACAATAAAAACACGCGGCATAATTGCATAGTTCGTCCGATTGTTCCTACGGCAGCTATATGATATAGTGTTCCGATGTGAACCAAATTTGGTCTGGATGTAGAAGACTACCCCAGATTCATAATATGTTAGATTGGTTGAAATCGGACAATTATATCATATATAGCCATAGCAATTAGGTCGATATATGCAATTCTGATGATTCAACCCAAAAAATAAAAAATAATTTTTGAAAAAAAAATTTTTTTTATTTAAACTTTTTGAAAGTAATTTTTAAATATAAAAACCTTAAAAATAAACCAAAAAAAATCCAAATTTTTAAAAAAAATGTTGTTTTAGGTGCCATATAATTTATTTTTTTCACAAATTTCACAAATTTCAACTTTGATATCCTCTAAGTAAGTATCTAGGGGGCGTGGCACATTTATAGCTTGAAGAGTTATCTATTATATGCCATTTAAATTATTCGATTATCTCATTTGATTCAAAAGTTATGATTTTTGCAAAGTAAAATGAGCAATGGCCCCACGCCGCGGCGTGGCACACTTCGAATTGAATATTTATGAGTGTGAGTGACGACGAGTTCTAAAGTGACAGCTCGTTTTAGATATGAGTGCGAATGAACGAATGTGAGATGTGCAATAATAATATCAAATGGCTGCATTTTTTCACTTTGTTGCAATTTTCCTCAGGGAATGATGACTTTGATAGTCTGGGATGGTAAAATGAACAGAAAAGTATTTTTCCCCTACTGCACAAAACAAACTGCAGCGCGGCTTCAGAGCTTATTTTTGCATTCAAACTTAGATTAAAAACTCTAATTAATAAAACTCTAATTTAATTTAGCTATAATATAAATCAAATTCATAAAAAGCTGTATGCACATGGAAACAACAACAGAATATACGCATGCAAAAATGAAAATATGAAAATCAAATCGAGATTCGAAACAAACTCGAATTAACTCAAAACCAAGTAGCTTTTTCACACTTCACCTCGTGTCACTCCGTATGAATGTTGTGCGACTGAGTCTTACACGAGCGCACAAACTCAATCAAATTCGTTTGACTTCGCATTCGACTTCACTCAATTCATTTCGAGCATGAATGCTTCGAACTTCATTTTAGCCTTTTCATGCCGACCTCTAGTAATTAAATGGGAGTGTGGTAAATTCAACAAGTGGTAACGAGACGTCCTCAATTCACGAGTAGCCCGTGTAATTACTTTTTAAAACACCACATTTTTAAAAATCTCTCTTCTCCTTTTAAGTAACTACCATTAAAAACCTTTTCTGGGCAAAATGCCATAAATATTCCAACAGAAACGTGCACCAGAATATCTCAAGTGGCATTCCATGTCACGTGTAGGACTTTTATTTCATTTCCGACTTCTTGTTAGTTAATTAAATAAGAGTAAGTACGCTAAGGTCGACAGCCCGACTATGAGATACCCGTTATATTATTTTAATATACACAATTTAATTCATGTATTTTGAACTCAATTGGTGTAAAACTTAGTGCATACTTTGAGTCCCTTGCTTACATTGCTTACATTTTTAATACAACCATAAGTGGCTTTATATTTATCCAATCTTTATGTGATTGTGCAATGTAGTAAATAATTTTAAAAGAGAAAGTTATTCACTAAAAACTGCAGCGGCAGCGGAAAATAAGCAACGAGAATATCGGAAATAGACTTTTTCCCTCCAAAGCCAAACAAGGAGAAATAATTACACAGTACTCAAGACAATGCAAGCTGAAAATTGCAGTTTCCGAGAAAGCAGACGGTTTGAAAACTACACGTATTACATGCTGTTTAACTGCCTTTATCTCTTGCGTGTGCCGAGTTCGTGCTAAAGATACTTATACGAACTTGTTGTATAAGACGCTCGGTGAGTATGAGGCGGTTGCGAGGTGCGAAATTCACTTAAAAACGAATTAGAACGCTACGGTCGAGATATATAGTATATAAACATAGCCCCGAAAGATTTCTGCATTTATTCATGTCTTTTTAATTTAAAATCTTAGAATTAACACATACTACTTTTGTGATGGATTGCAAAATTTCGGCATCGTGATTGTAAATAAAAAGTTCTTGCTTTGCAGAATAATCAAAAGATTTTCATTCTTCTGTCATCGATGAAACTGAAGTCTTAAATAGGGTAAATGAAAATACTTTACAATTGGTAAATAAATCCTTTTGTATGCGTTACATATGTATTCTATTGTTTGTCTTGCAGGTGAGCTGAATAAATAATTTTCAAATATTTTTATTTTTGTTGTTATCTCAACCGAATAATTGGATATTAAAATAATAATAAATGAATGCACATTTTGCAATGATTCGTGTTAATTGTATTCTTAACATTTAATTGAATAAATAATATGTACTCGAAATTAAACTTAATTAAAAATAATTGAAGTACGTAAGAAGCCAATATTCACAATAGAAACAATTAATGTTGAATACCACAGAAATTGCACCAAACAAAATTGTATGCTTCAATTTAAATGTCACATGGAGCTTCGTATGCTTCAGGTGGCAATGAATTTCTGGTGAGTGCCTTGATTGGAAATTGGAGCATAAAAACTCTTTACAAATTCTTCCATACACACACACACACACACTCACCCACATAAATACATGCATGCAAATGCAGCGAGGCGCCTACATACATAAAACATTTATTTCTTCATAAATTTATAGCTGTTTGTATTGTTTACATTGTGTGGATAAATGAGAGAAATGAGCAAATGCAGCTGCAACTGCAACTGCAGTCGAGGCCATGTCAAAAGTTGCCGGCATTTCTTGCATAATGTATGACATTGACATATTACGGCACGGACAGCTCAGCCCGTCAGAAAACATGGCATATTTTTAGGCGCCAACTCAAATTAACATGCAAAGAAAACAAGCATAGCTTGAATATCTTAGAATTGCACATCATTAGGAAAAAAAGACGCGTCTGTGCAACTCAAGTACTTACCGCAAGTATTCGCTCTCTCTCTATCTCTCTATCTGTCTGCGTTTTCATTTCATATATTTCTTTCTTATATTTTTCCGTAGTTATTCTCAGTTTTGAGCTTTCTGCTGAGAAACTGCAACAAGTGACTCCTTGGCCCCACTTTACATTTGGTCTTTGAGGTCTTGTGGGGCGATTGCATTTTAATGAGTCCATCAAAGCACAAGTACAACGAGTTCACATATTTTTTACGGTGTTAATTATTGATTTTCATGCTGTCACAAATTTCGTCACTTTGGATGCAGGCTAAAATTCAAAACGTAACTAACAAAAATAAATCGTTTAATTGAATTTACTTTAGACTGTATAAAACCACTCACAATCCTAAATACTCATTATTTCAACTCTCTAATAATATATTTTAAATTTTATAACTAACTGCTACTGTATTATTTTAATTATAAGCTCAGTTATTGTTAAATTCCTTACCACAATTGTAACCTTATCGATGCGGAAAACCGCAAAGGGAAATACAAATATCTTTCTTTTAAATTCCATAACAGCAAAGAGCTTTTATTGAATATTTGTAAGACAACAACTTGAACTTTGTCAAGGCAAACGTAAAACTGTAAAGTTGAAAACAGGCAAGCAAAAGTTTAATTTACTTATCATTTAACAATTTGCACATTTGGCATCAGAAACAGAATCAGAATCAGGTTGAATGGAGTCAGAGGCAGATTCACAAAGCCAATCTTTACGCTTATTTACTTTCATTTCCTTCGAATTTCTAAAGCAAACAATAACAAGAACAAATTTCTCTCTAGCTGGCCGCACATAATTCATGCTTGAGGCAATTTGAATGTCCAATAATCAGAAATGCCTCAAGTTTTGTGCCTCGCACTTTGGCCTGACTTTTATTGACTTGCCTTGGCCGCTTTTTGATTTGATTATAAATTAAATAAGTGCCAAGTCAACCACAAGCGCCGTCCCCGTCGAAGTCTTTCCGTCCTTCCACTTTCTTGCTACTTTCACAATATTATTAAAGTTGGCGAGTTTTCCATTAGTGCTTTCTCTTGGCTCTGGGTCCAATCAATAATTTATTGAACTTGGCCCTGACTAGCGTAGCAAATTTTAATTTAATTTAAGTCAAAAATTTAACTTAGACTACGGCGTGCACACGATATGTAGTCTCTTTATCAAGGCATTGAACTCGGGACAATCTTTTCTCGTGGTGCATAAATGTACCAATATTATGCTTGCTACGAAATTGGTTTGCCATTTGCTCAATAGTGGGATTTGTGCTTCAATATTATTTGCATGTCTGAGTAGTTCAGTCCAGCGCCTGAACTTAAATTCCTAAAAAGGTAAAAATTTTCGAAAATTGAGGCGCCAAAATATGCAAGATACAATTTGTGATTTAAAAAATAGATATTATATGGCGAAAGTTGAGAGTTTTAACACATTATGGGGACTGACAGGCACATACATATGGTGTACAAGTTATTAAAATAGAACAATACAGTAGAATATATAATGAATATAGCTGTTTTAAGTTTTAAAGCAACACGCGCTACTAAAAGTGTGCAAAATTTTTTTTTAAATTCATAGATGCAATTAATATTTATGTATGTCCAAATTATGTAACAGGGGTCTCGACTATAGAGTTCTTTCTTGTTAAAGTTAGCAATTATTCTTCAGTCTGGTACTTGAAAAAACAAGGTGTAGCTTGGCTTTCAAAGGTTCGATGCTTTTAGTTTGAAAGAGGTTTAATTTGCTAGTCGTTTTTCGATTGTTCGACCAGAGAGCGAAACAAGGGCAGAAGCAGAGCAAGAAAGAGAGATAAACAAAAAGAGAGAGACAAAGAGAGCAGTCAAAGCTGGCTTTCGCCAACTTAAGATGCTTGGCAAGTTGAGGCTGGCACAGGACACGGGACACAGGACACACTTAGTTGTTGGGGGAAGCTGCTTGTCCTTGCAGTGGTCACTCGGCCCCACACCTCGCTCGGCACACGCTCATTAGTTGCCTAACCAGGCTTTGCGTATTAGTGTCAGCTCCAATGCTGTGGCATTTATGTTGTGGCCATAACAGTCAGCCGTAACCATAACTATTCTGTGTCCTGAATCCTGTCAGTTGCACTGCAAGTCCCTCGGCTGCCTCGGCTGTCGTAAATGTTAAATGATGCATATTTCATGAGAGTTACTCGATTTAGTGGCAAAAATTGCACTGATGACATTTAGTCAAAACAGAAAAAAGATACTCTTTATTTGATGATAGATTAAATTCGATGAACTTTCAGTTGCCGCAGGTGCATATCCATCCAGATGTTAAAGCCATGCGCGTCCAGTCCAACTGGCACAGTTACAGAATATTGTAACTGAAATTCGCAGCTGCCAGCCTCTTGTATTTTATTTTACGTGTGTAATATTTTTGTGTTTATAAATATTGAAATATACGTCAATAACATTTCACAAACTGTGCCTTTTTATGGTCTATCTGCACCCAGGCATATCGTATGCCGACTGTAACGTGGGACTGAGGTCTTCACTGTGTATTCTGAGGACTTACTTTGTTGGGTTTCGTGTGCGTGTCGTACCCAAAATCTGTTAATAATGATGCTTGACATATGTAGACTCCAGGCACAAGAAGCGGACGCATTTGTGCGTGTGAAATATGTTTTGTCAACCTATTAAATATGCTCAATTTTCGTTTTTCTTTACTTTGCCCTTTTTTGTTTGCTTCGAAGCTATTGGCTAAGTACGTGCTGTGGCGTCTGAATGGAAAATACCATTTGAGCTCGAGGTGTGACAACTGAATTGATGATTGAATTATGAGGTGCGGTAGTTTGGTGGCCTCAGATTCAATCAGACATTGTGGGAAAAGTTTTTTATTCCAGTATTTTGTTAATTAAAAAAAAATATTTTTACTTTTTAATTATGAGAAAGATTTCCATTAAATAATAATCACTATTTATCAATATTATAATTATTATATAAAAGTTTTCTTTATTTAAAAGCATTCAATTGATTAATTGAATTGCGTATACGCACTGTTAACCGCTTAATACGGAATATGTATTCATCTGTGAGTATTTTTGGGCCTTAATGCAGTCAATTAATGACTTAAATTGGCATTAATTTAAATTCAATTTATTCACAACTGACGTATGTATGCCAAATTTGCAATGAATGAACAATAATTATGCGTCAAAACGAAGCGTGGGATTCAGTACACAAACATTTCGCATTGACACTCTCTTGGAAAATCTTCATGCAATAATCATTGACATGGCAAATGACATTCATCTGACCAAATGGATATCATTTTGGGGTCAACCATTGGGTCATCGTCTGTTTATTATCAATTGTGGGTGGAACAAAATAAAAGAAGTGCTGCTGAATGCTGTTGCTAGCTTTATTACGTCCTGTGCGAAGTTATTTTTATGTTGGGAAAAGAGCACACAAAAAAAGAGGAAAACAAAAAGATATTTTATATGCGTGAGGCGACAGTAGTCGTCTGGATGTCTGCCCTGTTGTTGCCAGGTATTTACAGGTAACAGGTAAAAAGCATTGAAATGCGCCCGTGTTTTGTTTGCCAACAATCTGCTTTTTATTTTGAACGTCTCGTTGGCGCCGTACATCTCCATAGCTCCCATTTTAATGGGGGAAACAACAGCAACAATAATCAACAACGTTGGCGACACAAAGGGGCGCCAGTTCAACCATTTCCCCTCTTCGTAGAGCACCTATTCTCTTCACTGCATTCATTTTACGAGCTTCTGCTGTGGGTGGACACTCTCATTGTCTCCATCAGCCATGGTGTGTGTGTGTGTGTGTGTGTGTGTGTGTGTGTGTGTGTGTGTGTGTGTGTGTGTGTGTGTGTGTGTGTGTGTGTGTGTGTGTGTGACTATGTGACTATGTATGTTTGAGTGTCCAGTTAATTATGACATTACATTTTAGCATCGCACTCATAAATTATGCTAGCTTGATACGCCACCTTTATTTTATTGCTGCAATTACAATACAATAATTTGAATTAGTGCACTTATTGCCAATGATAATTTTTATATAAGGCATAAAGCTGAAGTAAGTAGAAAATAAAGAGTATTTCAGTAAGCATAAAGTTTTTAAAATTATAGATAATTTTATCTAATCTATTGCAATACATACATGTATTATAAATGTATATAGAAAAGACTTTGCCCAACTTTTATCATGCACTCATATCGTTTATTGGAAAGTTCAACTAAACGTGGGTCAAGTTCAGGGTCAGTTGCCACACTACGAAGAATCGGTTTCGCCTTAAAGTGTCTTGAGTTTTATGCGATATTACAATCAAAGGCGCTGATTGTGTCTTTGGTATTGTAATTTATATTCTGGTCAACAATGATATAAAAAACAATTTTGTTTCTGAGAATAATGTTTTTATAAATTATTACTTTTATGTATTATACTTCAGAGAAAATTAAAAATGAAATTAATTAATAGTTACTAATATAAAAAATAATTTACATCAAGCCTGTTCTGAATTTCACTTTATTTAAGAACTTTTAGTGGAGATATATTTTGATATGAATTTGGAAATGGTTTTGATTTCGGGGCTGTACAACATTTTGGATTGTCATCTAGAGTTTGGCTAACAAACGTACCACAAACCAATACCGGCTACACCTGTCATTCGTGTCCCTCCCTTCTGATTGGTGAAAGGGTCATTAACAAGAGCTGCAGAAACATAGACACACTCACAAATATATTCACGGACACTTCCGAGGAGCCGCAATCCACACACATAGATTTGCAGTCGCGTCAACATAATTGATGAGTTTTGCCCGAAGTAAACCTTCAAAGCAAACCAAAGTGTCCTATTTGTGTCCTGCGGTTAAGACATTGACACACACAAGCACACACATGGACATGGACAAACTCAGTTTAATGTATGGGTGTTAGATGTCGGAAAATTGGCTTATTTTGTCGACAGTTTAAGTCTCCTGGGTATTTATTGAAATTTACTCGAAATAGCAAAACACTTAAGTTAGCATTAGGCCAAAAACATGTGGTCGAGCAGTTGATAAATGATTTGCACGCCCCAAACGGGCCAAAGTGTCAACATATCAGAAATATATATAAGGTACACATACATATATGTACATATGTAGTAGTAAAAAAAAAGTTATAAAGCTTTAAGCAAATAATATGCGAGTTGCAAACCACAAACAGAAATTCTGGCCCCGTTTACAGAGGTCCCCGAAATAAGCATGGGATCATTTACTTTCGGTAACCGTTTGTTGACCTCGCAAGGATAGATCATGGCCCGCTTCATGCTGTCGCCAGCGAAGGATCTGAGCTGCTCGGCCGCCTCCAGGCCGCACAACATGGCGCCTCTTGTGTAGTAGCAGTCGAGGATGTCGTTGAATGTCTGACAGACCTTGGTCGCATTTCGTTTCTCATACCAGTCCGCTGGCGCCTCGCACTCGATCATGTCCGTCCGCAGCTCCTTCAGGCAGTTGTGGGCATCATTGAGGCTGGCGCATCGTTTTTTATTGGTGCTGCCGCTGCCACTGCCGCCGTCGCAGACTTGATCCTTGTAGTACATGAGACCATTGGCCAGCTTGCCATAAATGTTGTCGTCGGCCAGCACACAGTTGCTTGTGGCACTGTGGATGTGTTGCAGCACATCGGCAATCTCGTCGCAGGACTCGGTCAGCAGGGGCTGTGCCAGAAGCAGCACAATCCGCTCCGGACTAACCACGTAGAGCCGTGCCAGCTGCATCACCACGGGATTATCGTCGCACAGGCGAACGCTTGAAGAAATTGACTTGGAGCCCTTGAGTTCATAGCCAGGCGGACACGTTGCCGTGTTACCCTTATTCGATTTTGAAGTTGATCCCTTGCCTGGTCCAGCTGCCGGAGCTGCATTCACGGCTCCACTATGACGGCTGCTGTGCGGCTCAAAGCCATAGCGATGGAAGTACCATGGAAACCATATTGCCTGCGTTGTGTCCAACTCAAAGATTACTAGCAGCAGCCAAAACAAAGAGACTCCCCAGCTGATTGACATTGCAAACGCTTTACTAAGTATAACTGACTACAGGTTTTTCAAAGGGCAGCTTTCACCAAGTGGACTTTGATTTACTCTTGAATGTTTTCAGACCCTGAACCTTTTAAATTAAATGGTATGTCAACAGGCAGTAGGAAGATTTATATCTACTTAATCCTTCTATTGCTATTGACTCTTATTGTGGATTAAAGCAAATTATAATAAAGATCTAATAATCGAATTCTGTATTTAAAGCACCGTGTGTTTCGCGTTACTCATTACATTATTGGAGTATTTATTATTTATAGGACGTTTGCTGGAAATTTCATTCGGATTGGCTTAAAAGCTAAATGATAATTGAGATTTAGCTATTAATAATTTAATGCAGGACCAACAGCGCACATTTGCTCGAATGCCAGCGGCGTCAATATTAAATTATACTATATTATAAATTAAAATGTTATTATTTTTTCATTATCTGAATGCGATTAAAAATTTATTTTAGCAGGATACTGAATTTTCAACAGTCGAGACAGGCAGTTTACTTTTTAGTATACTCTTGAACAATACACAAACCTGCATCTAAAATTTATTGTTATGAATAAAATTGTGATCACTGCCTTTTTTTCTATTTACGAGCATAAGAGTATTGAAAGTCCAAGTATTCATAAGCTGACGCTTTTGTGTATTGACGAATTGCAAACATTTTTTCCCAGTTATCACAGAAATTGCACAAAGCAAATACAAGTCACCATTTTATTTTGTTCTTTTCTATTCACTCTACTTCCGGCAGTGAGTGGGAATTGCGAAATTTGAAATGAAATAGCATTTTATGGTGTCCATAAGGGGACTCCCTCAACTCCCTCGCTGCCAGTTTTGTCATGGCTCGCACCTTGACGCACTTTCTGTAAATTGCCAAGGATATGGCGAGTGAATTTTATCAGTACTCATAAGATGTAAAGTGTATGGCGAGGAGACAAGGACAAGGACCATCCGACAAGTAGCGACAACTTACTGCGGCTGTAGATTTCGTTGCCCCAACTTCATGTTAAACAGATTTTTATTGCACTTTTTTATTTGCATTTCTTGTTCTCGTCTTGGTTTTTTTTTTTTTTTTGTATTGGAATTTTTACTTTGTCACTCATTTTGATGTCGCGGCTTGGCGTGGAGCACTTTTATTATTTAACATTTCGTTTTATTTTGTCGCTGTAGGAAATGAAATATTCTTGCATATAAAAAACATTTTGACTTCATGCTGTGACAATGTTTTCACGCTGTTTAAGTGGGAGATTCACTTTCATTGTTTTTTTTCTTCCTCTTTTTCATATATATATTTTATTTTATTCAGTTGTGTTCATTTCCGGCACACAATGAAATAACAAGGTAAATATGCAAAAGTGAAAAATGTTATCATCTCATAAATAAGAGAGTAAGCTCAGGCTTTTACGATGTATTCTTAGCTCTGCTTACATAATCCCAACATATTGAGCTTTATTTTATCTTTACAGAGAATTTTTTCATCATTAATCTTTAGCTGCAGACAGCAGACTGTTTGTTCCATAACTATTACAATTACAATTAAATGAATTGACCGTAAACACAACATTCACACAAGTATTGAACAAGGCACTAAAAAGAGAGAGAGAGAGGGAGAGAGAGACAGAGATAGGGAGAAAGATAAAGAGAGAAATAGAAGAGGGGAGATTGTCCAACTCAGTCAATGGCAAATTATGCCATTAGGCTGTCCATATTGAAATATGTTTAATGAACTGTGTTAAATTTGTTGACTAATTGCGTGTGTCCTGCACTGAGGCTGGCCAGGATGTTGGCTAAAACTGACACGAGGGTGATACAAAAATAATTGGATTTCGCTTACTCAAAGGAAATTGCTATAGATTGATGTAAATTAAAGTGTCACGTATTTATATATATATTTTCCTACTTGCTAAAAGTATGAAAAGAAATTTCTGGATATGACCTTCGACACGACAATAACAGAATTGGCAGATCTTAAATATAGGCGATTATAGTACATTTTAAGTCATGTTTTATAGAAACTGAGAGCTGTGATTTAGTCATAAATTAATGCAATTAATTAGTCATTGAAAATTTAATTGCAAAATGCATACCAAAAATTAAAAGAAATGTTCTTAAAATATAATATAAATAAATTAAGTTCCGTCTGCTAATATACGGTTAAAAATATATTAATAATAATGTTGCAATTTTCGCTTAGCATAATGAATATGTCAGACTTGATATTAATCATGATATCAAACGTAATGTTAATAATGATAGTTAATGCACTTACATTATAATACCGTCCACCATTGCGTATACGAAATTTTAATTGCATTTTCATTAAAATCAATAAAATGTGAACACCCGGAAAAGGCAAGCAGCTGAATAAGTGCACTTCATACAACTGACGCCCCAAAAAATTGGCAGTTGAGTAGTACTCAAATGAAGTTTTACAGCCAACTTGGTGCGGGTGCTTCAAAATGAAAACTAATGAAAATGCCGGGAGGAAAAGCGCAATAAGTTTGGCAAGGAGGAGGGTAAGTTGATGGGTTGATGGCCAGTGCAAATGGAAATTAGATTGCCAGGGCGCCAGTTTGCCAGACAAAACTTGATACAAGTTCGCTCCTTTATTATTATTTTGTACTTTTTTCTCCATTTTGTATTAACTACTGCCCGTTGGGGCAACAAAAAGGTGAACTTCGATTGCCAGCGTAACTAGTTCAAGTTGCTTACAGTAATTATAAATTTACCTAAGGAATTACGCAAGCTCGTCAAGTGCAGTTGAAGGAGTTGTGCACTGCAGGTTGCAGGTTGCATAAACTTTCAACATAGTGCAGAGTACTGGGTACTGGGAGCAACTATCTAGCTAAGTGGTTGCCAACTACTTGGCGGGAGGTACAAGTAATAATATTATTGATAGATTAGAGTGCGCCTCGGGGGTCTCTCGCAGCAGGCCAAGTGCAGTTATGTCTCTTAAGTCGAGGAGTACAGTTACCAGTTTCTGTTGCCTCTAATTTAGGACAACTTTCGGCATCAAGTGTGGCACATGAACTGTTAGTAGACAGCAGAATAGAGAGTAGGTAAAGGTAAAAGACAAAAACACATCATTCAGTTTATACCTCAAACCTTCATTTAGCCATTTGGCAACCAATTTCAAGCCAGACAGCCAAAAAAATGCCAAGTTGATTTTCTTTTGCAATTTCTTTTGTCATTCCTTTTACAGGTCATACACTGGACTCGTCCTGTGGCAATCCCCAAAAAAAAAACTGGGCCTAAATTGCAAATAGTCTGCTTTGCCTTGTCTAAGACTCGGCTCAAAGTCTGCTGTTCCTGGTCTCTTTGGTGCACCTCAACGGATTTGCCAAGGCATTAACACCTTTCACTTGTGTTTGCCTTTTGTGTGTTTGTGTTTCATTCTTCTTTTGTCTTTAATTGCTTGAAAACTGACCATATACTGACCATGAGGTATATAGTATATAAGTAGTACAGCTTAAGATTTAGAGACATTTGGATTTGAAGGAATGAAACAGGTATGAACATAATTGGCGAGATACTCGAACGTTATTCAACCATGACTTGAACTAAACAAACAATAACACTTCTCAATTTTTGCAATTTATATTTTTAACTTTTCCATTCACATTGTTTAAAATTGAAAAAATGTTATTTTAATAAAATGATTAAAATTAATAAAAGTAGTGCTCACCCTAAACCTCCATCTTGAAACTGAACTCACTGTAATGGACTTCTTACCTCTATTTTATTAAATTCTAAATGCAATAAACATTGGTGCAGGGTATCATGCTGTCTTCCTGTTATGACCGATTTATTATATCTTTTTCGTCTTTTTATCAGATCGATCATTAGCTGATTAACATTTCCTTACATTTAATTGTCTTGTAAGTACTTAAAATTGCCAGTATATCGCACAGGGCTGGACAATTAATCATGGTAATAATTTGCCTGTCTTATCAGAGCTCAGTGGAGTAACTGGGCTTAATTTCACGCTCAAGTTTAGATGGAAATAGCTGCCGAGTTGCTGAGAGCTGAGAACTGAAAGTTGAGAGTTAAGAGCTGAGAACTTTCCGTAAATTACAATCACTTAGAGCAGTTTTAGTAGACATTATGCAGTCATTTTAGACTTCCGTCTAATTTACATGCTATTTAAATTATGTTAGCAGCCAGGACCTGGCAACCCGACCAATATGGAGCTGCTTCATCAAAATGCTTTGGCTGCCCTTGGTCCTGGAGTCCTTTCTGCTGAATTGCTGCCACTATTTGGAGTCGTTTCTCTTAAAACTAGCAGCAGCTGCTGCCGCAGCTACTTTGTAAAAACTTTTGTATAGAATGGAGTCAGCCGTGGCGGTAGGACGTCAGCCGGTTTGTCCTGTTCCTCGTCCTGGCCCAGTTCTTGTTCCTGTTTTTGGTGTTGGTCCTGACTTAGCAGCATTGGCTGCAACTGCATAAAATTTCGCCAATATAATTTTAAAGAGCAGGGAACGGCAAGTGGCATCCCGTCCTCTCCTTTCCTTTCCTGTCCTTTCATACCACATCCTATAGCTCTATCTGTATGTAAGCTTTTGCAATAAAAATGAATTAAATGCAATGAAGCAGCAACGCTGCTCGTCCTGCTACTTGTCGGTCGGTCCTGGCTTCCCTGCTCACATCCTGCCGCCTCGGGGCGCGCAAATTGTTGCAACAAAGTGGAAAGCAGAAGCATCGCTTTAGCCAGCAACTGGTGTCAGTTATTGTTGGCTTGGATAGCTCAGGTACCAGCTAAGTATAAACTACAGATAGTTCGCAGCACTGCCACGCCCACTTGCTGGCACTGCCTGCTGCATTTAATAGCAATTTGTAGTCGTGGGCGGCAGCCTCATGCAAATTTGTGGCTTATAGTTTATCAGGCCCGGCTCACCTACCACTGACCCAGCTTCGTGCTTCAGGCATGCCAAATGCGTAAGTTTCCACAAATTGCGTAGGTGCCGTGGGAGATTCTATACTACAGTGCAACGAGTAGAGGGCGGCATTGTTGCCTTTGTAGCGGCTTTTATGGCTTTTAAGTTGTGCAGCGCGTCATGCGGCATTTTTCTCTAGGTTAAGTGAAATTAAGTTGTTTTCGGAGCGCATCCCTAAAACTCAAAGGAGGAGAGAAATAATGGAATAGCTTAGAAATAAAATTAGACCTTGCCAAAAAGTTAATCATGCAGTTTTATTTATTTTTATTATATGTAGAGCTTCGAGTATTAGAATCAAAAACGTTATTCCGATTTTGACATGTTTTTTTATGAAAAACATTTAAAAATTAATTTGTTTTTATTTTCTAGATTGAGAATAATTATAACATAAATAATAGAATTTAACTGGAATTTTTTATATACTTTAGAGTGAACAATCGGTAAAGGCAACGGTTGAGCTCACTCGACATTTGTATTCCCTGTGCCAGTCTTCATAAAAAAGATTTTGGACATAATCCAAAAAATATACACTATCGGAAGTGCCACAGAAATCGCTTTCGCTTGAATTTCTCTTCAACTTTATTTCGCTGTGCCACAGGTCAATTCGCAAAATAATTTTACGCGTATTAAACTAGCGCTAAAATCGCTGGCGTCCGGTGCTGCCACCTAGTCCGATTCAGATTTTCGAAGTCAGGGACAGCGATGCCACATTTTTTAGTCCGAATTCGAAGTAAGGTATTTAAAAAAATATCTGGAACCACTTCAGTTTTCTTTAAATTAAGCATTAAAAAAATAGGTCTTTTGAGGTTAATCACGTTTTACCGAATAAAACCTTTAACTTATTGTGCAATTTCTGAAAACATTTTTCACGAAGAGTTGCCAGACTAATGGCAGGCAATTGCTGGAGTTGTCGTGTGATTTTTATTTTTTCGCGCCAATTACTTTTAAATTTTTTTCAGCTAAACAAAATCAATTATTACATAAATAAATAAAATTATCGGGAGTGCCACAGAAATCGCTTTCGCATGAATTTCTCTTCAATTTCATTTTGCTGTGCCACAGGTCAAATCGCAAAATAATTTTACGCGTATTAAACTAGCGCTAAAATCGCCGGCGTCCGATGCTGCCACCTAGTCCGATTCAGATTTTCGAAGTCAGGTTCAGCGATGCCACATTTTTTAGTCAGAATTCGAAGTAAGGTATTTAAAAAAAATATATGGAACCACTTCAGTTTTCTTTAAATTAAGCATTAAAAAAATAGGTCTTTTAAGGTAAATCAAGTTTTACCGAAAAAACCTTTAACTTATTGTGCAATTTGTGAAAACATTTTTTACGAAGAGTTGCCAGATTAATGGCAGACAATTGCTAGAGTTGTCGAGTAAATTTTATTTTTTCGCGCCAATTACTTTTAAATTTTTTTCAGCTAAACAAATTCAATTATTTCATAAATAAATTAAATTATATTAACTAAATAAGAAAAAAATTAAAAACCTATTGTTCTGCAATTATAAACTTAAAAAAGTTGCTGTACAAAACCTTGGGTAATTTAATCTGAGAAGGTGTCAACCTTAAGCAGCCTAGTTCGAAAAGGTTGGTGAAAATGCTAAAAAACATTAAATCATTCGAAGTTCTGTGGCACCTCGGAAATTTCCGTGCGGAATTGCTTTCTGCGGAATTCTATTTCGCTTGCGATTTCTGTGGCATCCCTGATATTAATTATATAAGAAAAAAATTAAAAATCTACTGTTCTGCAATTATAAACTTAAAAAAGATGCAAAACAAATGAAAATGCTAAAAACATTAAATCATTCGAAGTTCTGTGGCACCTCGGAAATTCCCCTGCGGAATTGCTTTCTGAGAAACTCTAATTCGGTTGCGATTTCTGTGGCACCCCGTATATGTAAAATCACCTGTCAAACTTTCTTGCTATGTCAGCCATATAATAAACTTTTATTTCTTATATTTAATAAGCATAGAGTATAAAAACAATGTAAATAAAAGCAATTCAGCAGCTAGTTTGACTAGCAATCATGATAAATCAATAATAAGTGTAATAGTGTAATTATGACATTTAAGTCGCTAGCTTCAAATTTTTGCATTTATTCCGTTATTAACATTTTTTTAAATTGATAGACACAATAAGTACAGGGTCTCCCACAGTCGAGTTCTACCAAATGCATATATTTTCTAATAGTTTTATTTTAGCAACGTTTCCAATGTATTCGCTATTCTCACAATTGTCTCAACTTTTAATTAAATTCGTTGGCCTGCATTTGATTTTCATTTAGAGGCTAATGTTTTTGTCAGCTTCTGTTTGCCTTTAGAAAATTTCAATAACAAAATAATCATTTTGGGAACCACTAAATGGAAAAGCGTGCAAATAATTTAACACAAATAAAAATGTAGAACATACTCGTATATACAAAACATTTTAAATAATGTCATCGCAAAATTAAAATCACAAACACAGCAGGTCATAGTAAATGATTTGTTTAGAAAGTTTAAAAAAATAAAAATAGATTATTTAACAATTAGATATGTAGTACTTTCCCTACTATTACATATGGGCTTTATTAACAAAATAGCCACTTTTTTTTTAAGTGTTTATGTTAAAGTATTCATAAAAATTCCACCATATGTAAAACGCTGTCTGTTTGAAACTACGGCTCAATTTAAGTAGTATCTTCATAGCGATGTTCCCTCCCAATTTTATCAAGATCAGAGGATAAATCCAAGAACTATAGTAATCTTATAAAAAAAACCTCTTTACGAGGTAAAAGTCTAGTGACGAAAACATTTTAATGCACCAAAATTTCTGATATCCAATTTTGTGACGAATAATATTAAGTTTTACTTAAAAATTACTACAAAAAAATTTTTTTGTCACTCGGCACTGCGCAAAAAATATATATTAATTAGGTATGAAGAAATTAGCGCTAGGGCCTAAAAGCCCTTCAAATCACCTTTCCAACGACATATAGAACAGATCTGTGGCTCCTATCGTTTGGATGCTATGGGGGTTTCAATTTTAGCGGTTTTTAGCGATTTCCCGCTAAACTAGCTATTTTTTGAAAAAGTCGTAGAACAAACGTTTCTAGATTTTTTATCGGGAACAAGTCCTCATTCAAACTTTTAAGCTAAATCAACGCTTTGATCTATACAAACAAACAGACAAACAGACTGACTTTTCATCTCGTTTTGAAAAGGGCACCAAAAATTTCGAAATTAATTATCTTCTGAACCAGTGGTCGGATTTTGATGATCAAGGTGTCATTCGACGCGTATTTTTGATAAGTATAGTGAAAATCTAAAAGGCTTCAACGGCCCCATTTGCTCCAATCATTTAAATTTTGTCCCTCCCACTTACACCTGTTTATCTCACGAACCATGTAAGTTTTCAAAAGTCTTAGTATGCACATTTTTAAGTTAGATTGATACCTTTCGATCGGTATATAATTCAACCCGATCGGACAGTCATAGCAAATTTTCCATTCTTCCTGTGTATATATGCTAGTCGCCTTTCGCACCCTTCGTGCTGCTTTCGTCACTAGCGCGGACTGCCGTCCGCAGTGATTTGGGTACAAATTGCGAGTGCTTAATAGAGTCGATATTAAAGCAGGAGTACACAATAAATAAATATTAAATAAATATAAATATTACTTAAAAGTCCTTAAATTAATGTCCAATCTGCGCCCTGAGATGCTATAAGTATAAATTTTGTAATAAAAAAATTGAAAGTTGCTACAACTTTTGAGTAGCTTCAAGGGAAATGCCGACTTGAAAATGAGAAAATGTTATGAGTTTGAAATGAACTTTCATTCTTAGCTGATCTTTTAGCTGCGTTTAGTTAGATACAAGTGAAAGTTGCGTCCCAGATGGTGTATGAAAGTTTGTGACTTTAACGCGTATTCTGTTCAAAAGTGAAATAAAAGCATGCACATGGTAGACCGGGCAATTGATATTGTTATTTTTGTTGAACCGAGCAAAGAATGCAAAATTTGTGCAGCTCTATGCAATTCAGTTGCTGTGCTTTTTAGCCGTGTCTGAGACTAGGGCTAATTTTAAAGCCATTGTTGAAGTGAAAGCGTAAAGTGAACGGATCGGAACTGGCAATAGCGAAGAAACGATAGCAAAAGTGGACAGAAGCGTGAACACCAATAGAAATGGAAATAGAAATGGAAATGGAAGCAGAGCATATCCAGCAGAGTCCTGTGGCGTAACAGGAAAACGTGAGGCAGCTGCTTCACTTCGAGCACACCACATTTATGCAGTGTCTTTTCATTTCTTTTTGCTCGTCGTGCTTTTCACCATTATTTCTGCATGAAGCTCGTGTTGTTTTCGTTGCTCTTGTAGTTGTTTTTATTTGCGTCCTACGGGATTTTGTTGGCCAACATCTCTTGCTTTTGCTTGTTTGTATTTTGTTTGCCACTGTTACTGGCACTGCTGCTGTTAGCAGCTATTTGTTTGATTGTAGAAATATTTGCATACTAGTATAGTTTTTATTGGCACAACGTTGACACTGATAAGTTCCCCTCGGGATGTCGTTTCAGACTTTCCTTTCTTTCGTTCTCACTGTGTCGCCTGCATGAAATTAAATAACAGCAGGGATCACACCGAAAAGCGCAAAAGCAGCAGCGCACTTGAATATTAATTAATACTTTCGGATTCTCTTTCTCTCGCCCTCTTTGCGTTTTCAACATTCAAAAAACTTAAAATTGTGTTGCCTGAGTTGCCTCTTGGCTCTTGTCATTTGATTTGCATAATAAATAAATTCCAAGAACTTGACCACTGGCCAATGCACAGTTATTGAATTTGCTCAGGTTCAATAGATGTGAGCAATGTTATTTAACTTAAAAGATTTTATAACCTGAGCAATTTATAAATGTGCCAAAAAAATATAATGGTTTTATGTAAATGTATGTAACAGACAGAAGGAGGCGTAGCTATCCCTCTTTAAGAACTGTTTCTCTTTCAATGCGTCGATCTCGTAGAATATGCTAAGAAACGATTAATTGAAGCCAATTTAGTTGCTTTCATTTTAGGTATTTAGTATATGTAACTAGCGCAGGTGTGCTAATTAAACTAATTATTTCGCTTAAAACAATATAAATTAAATGTGAATCTCAAATACTGTAAGATCTAGTAACCATACGCAGGAAAAGTTAATTTTGAACCCTGAAAATCAAAAATAAAAAAAATAAATGAATTTAAGCATGGAGCAAGTTTTTTCATTGAGAGGACTTTCAGTAGTCTACTCCATATTGGACGGCAACATCAGCTGAAACTAAAACTCATTTGCCTGCTCATTGAGGAATATGTTGAATAATATATTTACTTATTTATTTAAACTTAAACAGGTGCGAAATATCGAATGGCCACCCTGTGCACATATAAATGTATCTCATTTAATTATTTATTTTGATTTGCCGAAAGTGTTTTTCGCTTTCCGAGCTGAAAACAATTTCCGTGTTTTTTCCACACGTTTTTCCTAAAACAAAATTTGCTTTTTGTCGCTTACACTTTTCATTTCGCGCAAATTGCGCACATATGTGTGTGTGGCATGATTTTGAGCCAAAAACCGAGGCACGCCTGGGCGCCACTTCATTAATAAGCTAAGCGAATTCCTTGGCAGTGTTGGCCACGTGCGTTCTTATGTTCTAACAAGTATTTGCATTTTTATGCTCGTTGCGCGGAGACTTCTAAACAAGAAAATCCAATACAGCTTTAGTCATCCGATTTGGATCAAGATTGAATCCCTTCAGATTTTGCTTGTCTTCTTCAGACTGTTTTCTCTTAAGATCTAGCCTATGTTCCCCACGATATCTAAATTAACTTTTTCCTTTTATCACAGGCATTTGTCAAAATTTGTACCTATCTTTTCTTATATAGTACATGGCAAGTGCTTGCTTATAGCTTGTTTTCAGTTGTCTAACTTCTTTGTACTGGAGCCCAAATTTATTTATTGCAACATATCTAAACTATCTTACTTACATGGCTGCATTTCCGTTCCGGCATAAGCAAATGTGCCCTCAAGCCAACTGTAAGTATGGCCAAAGCGTGTAGATTTTCTGTATGTCTTGAGTTTGATTTATGTTGCAGTAAATAGCAGCAGTAGTAGCATTTGCTTTGGGGCAGCCTCATTTGATACTTTGTCGCATCATTTCCAACCACTCACACACACAATCACCACAACACTCACACGCACAGGGACAACACCCAACTCCAACTTCATCTTCAGCCTCGACTCCAAACCGCTAACCTTCTAACCCTCCAGATGCTCTTGTTTCCCTTATTGTCGTTGTATTTGATTTTGCAGCTGCTTTTCGTGGGACTGTGATTTTTTTATTTTTTCTTTTTTGCTGCATACCTTCAAGCTTCCGTCTTACTCTTTCGCACATAATTGTGGTTGCACAGCGAAACGAGTCGTGTTGCAAGCTGGAATCTGAATTTGAGTGGAGTGTGAGTGTGAATGTGAGTGCCGAGTGAATATCTACATTCATATTGTGAGTGTTTACGCCTTATAAAACGCAACATTTTTAGTCGTGCAGCTACAACGACATTAGAATCGTTGCCAAGCTGGCTTTTGGCAATGCCACTTGCTATTAGCCCTGCCCCTCCTGCTCCCCTCCTGCCCCCCGCCCGAAGTAACTCGCACTTGCCGTATAGAAAAAAACACGACCGTTACGCTTTGTTTGACTAAAATTTATGTTGATGCTTCTTTTGCTTTTGCTGGCTGCATTTTCAGTTTTCATCTTTCTTTTTTTGTCCCTTTTGTCTTTTTTGGCAACGCCTCGCAGACTTTGTCGCATGACTCACGAGCGGGGACAGACAGGACCAAGTCTGCCAGCTTGTCTCGCCATTTAAAAATGTTTTAATTCCTTGCCAGATACATATATGTATTTATGTATTTGAAAATCTTACTATACTAATTCACATCCCAGGCACAATAAGTCACAGGCTTTCCGCTGTTTGCTCTACCATAAAATTCATGTTTAACTTGTCTTTCAGCCGCATTATTTTGTTTATATGGTACATTCATTATATTCAAGTAGTTGGCGACTTTTTTATATGGCTTATTAAAATTTATGTGCATTGACGAGCACTTTTTATGCTTGCGATTCATTATTACTCGTTTTTTATAGATAGATAGTAACAATGTATCTAGTTGGCTTCATGCCGTAGATTCAGCATACGCCTATCAAAATTTGATAGCATACTTTTCGGGACAGAGAATTTTTATGCGTCCAGCGCACCCGCAAACTGCGCACTTAAAATCTATCTATATTGTAGCTTTGCATTGCACTCATAATTATATCTTTTTTTACGATTTTGTTAATATGGTAATTGAATCTAGTGGAAGGGCTACATTCAAGCGAGACCGACTCTAAGCGACCCCGTACTTATTCTGGTAGCCTACTTAATTGATCAATTTTATAGGGAAGGCATCGAATTTAAAGACACTCCATGGTAAAAATCTATTTATCGAATATTTCGATACCAGCATCGCCTTTTTCGATATTTGTCCAACTTTTATGTTGGAAAAAGAGACAATTATTTATAAACCTTGATTATTTCAATTCATTTGAAAAGATCTCAGAGATGGCAAGAGCTAGAAGAATAAAGTTTGAAATGTAGAGTTCTTATTTGCAGATATAGTTTAAGTCGTCAATTATTTGATATTAAAGACAAATTCTGTTCTTGATTAGTAAATAAATAATTTAATTATTTATATTGGTTTAAAATGTCTCCAAATTTCTGTTGCATACATTTGCAAAAACCATGATGTCCGTTTTTTCTCATTTTAAGGGTGTACAAATCAAACAAGCGGCAACAGCAACAAACTACAAACAAGTGCAAATAAAGTGGTATTTTTACAAACGTAGCAAAGCCAAACCAACTGACATCTGGGTTTACCACATAGACACTCACACACTCGCATACACTCACACGCACACAACCGCAAAAGAACTCAAACACAAACTCACAAACACGCACACACAACTATGCAGTAACACACACATACACACAGAGACACCGGTCTTTAAAGTCATAAATTTGTTTTTGTATGATGATGACTGAAGTTCTACGTGCGTTACAACGACTCAACTTACACTAGTTCCTCCAGCTTACCTACCCCTCCCACACACACACACACACACACAAACATACATAAGTTTCAAGATAGCTTTACTTAAGTGCATGATTATGCTTTTAGTGGCATGTTGAGGTTTTGTCAGTCAGTTGTTGCTGCCTTTTCACCCACCTGAATCTCGCTTCTTCCCATTTTGTTTTTATTGCAATACTTAAAACTGACTATGTGTGGAACATGTGGTCCCCTATCATTGCCTCGCAGTTCCGTCCTCCATAACGCCCCCCCCCCCACCCTTTTTGGCCATCGCATTCTGTGAATACGTGCGCTAATAACAAATTCCCTTTGAGGTTCCCCTTTTCGTAACTTGCACATAACCATATTGGAAATTTCAGCCAAGTTCGCGTGCCTCAATTTTTAACTTTTTTAATTTACGCAGCACCGGTTTTAGAATTTCAAAAAAATCGATTAAAGCTCTGTGCAAATAAAAGTGTGTTGAAAATTAATTAATCAAAAGATTAACAGAGGAATCAAATCAAAGCCAAAGGCCGATTTTTCAATAATATAAAGAATAGAATTTAAGTAGTTTCAAAGAACTTTTGCATCACTGCAAGTACCCAGGGAAACATCTCAAAGACTAAAAAGGTTTTAGAATTTATCCAGGAAAATGTAAAAGTCAAATAACAAATAGTTCTGAAAATGTTATTGTGATCGGATAATAAACTTTATAAATATTCAAGGAACAATTTTTCACTGCGATTTAGTACTTCTTAAGTACAGGTTCTAACAACTTTAACTTTAAAAGTAGCTCACAAGCGGCTTTTTTGTTGCTATAAGGTCATGAGAAGGTGAGCTGATAGGTCCTTGTCCCAGGTATAAACTTGCCACTTTTTCAATGAAAATTTAATTTTATTTGGTTAGTGTAATTTATGGCATCAGCATCGAATAATGAAGTCAGAAGTCAATTAAGATAAGCTGTTACGCAGTGTAGAGTCAAAAAAAACAGAAGAGAACAAGAGAGCGTACATGTTAAATATGGAACTTAATGTATGTAATATGTATGTTGTATTGCGTTGATTGAGTTACTTGTTTTTTTCTGGAGAGCAGCATTTCTTTACAATAAGTACAGAGTCTCTCACAGCCGAGCTTGCTTGTCTACATTTTTTTTAAATACTAGTTATCCTACAGGACTGTGTAGAGTGTTGTCAGACTGGAAGGGACTTGCAGACTTGACAGACTGCTGAATAAATTTTCAATCTGTAGGATGGCAGAGACGAAAGACGCGACAATCAGCATTATGAATACGTACTTACATAAACTTAAGTTTATGTGTAACTTGTTGTTGGTGTTATTTTTATAGTTACCACGGATTGTTGTTGCTGCTGCTGCAGGGCGTCAGTTTGCCGCTAAGTGAAAAGCCAAGCCGACTTGCTTGAATATTTTAAAAAGCCGCTTTACTTTTGTAAATAGTCAACTTTTGTTTGGCCAAAAACTTTTTGCTAACAGTGTTCTCAATGAAAAACCAAGAAAAGGAACAAAAAAAAATGACGAAAAGTCTCAGTGAAAGACGAAAACTCTCTTTCAGCTTTCTTTTTCTTAAATGCTTTTAGCCGCTTTTGTCGAAAACTTGGCTGATACGCTTGAAGCGCTTTGAGGTACTTATTTTTTCCCACTTTTCTTTTATTTTCCTACAGATAATGGCACAAGTAATGCAAATAATTAAGCACTAAGCAGCTGATAACAAATCATCAATTAAATAGAACCAATTAAATGTAACACTGACGTCTTTGAGAAATAAGCAAGCAGAAAATATAAAAAAAAGTGTACTAATCAGGAAAATGCACAAAAGGAAACTGCGACAAAGGAAGTGGCCGAAAAACGAAGTGCCGCAATTTCTCTTTGTGGTCAACCGCCATTAACGTTTATTACACCCACAAATCGCCAACAATGAGACCGCACAACAAAAGCAAAGAGCAACATTCGCAAAATAAAACAAAAACAGCTAATAACTCTATACGAGAGCGCACGACCATGGGATACCCTAAGCCAGGAGTTTTAGATACTCTATCATATATTTAATAAAAAAATTAAAGCACTCTTATCCATTTGTAAATATCATGTGGGATACTGACCAAGAACATATATATATATATTTTATAATATAAGTAAAACCACCTACATACCTTCCCACAAAACCATCATACCCACGTTGACCATTTTCATTGAGTGCAGGGTATAAAAACAACAAACAATAAGAAAAAATATAATTAAAAATAAACATTACGCAGCTGCAGACAGACAAACGGAACCAGCAAAAAGAAATAATAAAAACGGAATGTGTAATAAAAGGTGAAAATTGCATTGCAGGCTCTGTCCCTGCAAGTGTCCTTGCTGAGGTCGTGTCCTGCTGTAGGTGTCTAATTGAGCGTTTTAGTTATGCTAATTGTGGATGGCGCCTCCTTCGACCTTCCCGTTCCTAAAGATATTTAAATTGTTGTTGCTTCTTTTCGCTTTCCTCGAATGCTCGAAAAACCTCATCTTTATGGTTGCAATATCTTTTAAGTATTTCCAGTCAGGAGCAGGCATCTCATGTTCATTAACAAAATGCCACAGGGGCGTGAATTGTGAGTTCTTGCTATAATTTATAATGTGCCTTTTTTTTGGGGACATCAGTACAACAAATTGGGAATGGCGGGTATATGTCTTACTATAAGAAAGTGATGAAAAATCGAAATTAGAGAAGATCTCTTCAAGATATATTTGCTCAATTGCTGCTTTAACCTAAATCCCATTTTCTTTTATTTTTTTGCTTTTCTGTAAGGACACTGAAACCTACTTCAGCAGCGTTCGTTAAAGTGACAGATGCACCAACAATTTTGTCTGTATGCCAACTGAATCCTCTTTTTTCCCAAATTAAATACATAAGAATGTGTTGTTATTCCGTACCAATTACTTCAT
Organism: Drosophila limbata; assembly: GCA_963924055.1. Classification (NCBI taxonomy): domain Eukaryota; kingdom Metazoa; phylum Arthropoda; class Insecta; order Diptera; family Drosophilidae; genus Drosophila; species Drosophila limbata. Next base: position 8,700,658 of record OZ001353.1, read on the forward strand.
AGACTTACTGCTTTTTCCATTTAAACGCTAAAGGAGTTTAAAATCTTACCCATTTTTCAATACGTTTCAATAATTTAATAATAAACAACACATTTTGAATTTTTTAGTTTTCTCTTCGCTCGTTTAATTTTTGATTATCTAGTGTAATTACTTATCTTATCTTATATTATATACAAATACATATATATATATATTTATATATACTTTTACATATATAGGCGTATTTAGACTTATGAACTAATTGCTATTTGGGGTGTGTTGGAATTAGGTTTAATACAATTGTGTACGAGTATATGAAATTACATACATATATAACTTTAATGGTACACATAAATGTCTAATCATATATAATAATATAGACTTTTGATATATATATGTATATAAATATATATTAATTATAGAGAACCAAAGTGAAAAGCTTAGCACAACATTTTCTTGAATGAACAAAGCTGCATTTCTGCCCCGATTCGCAAAGGGTTCATTTCAGAGTTTGGCTTAAAGTGCCGAAAGATTTTGGCTCGACTGTGCAACGAAATACATTATTTCTGTGATGGTTTTCTTTTTTTTCTTTTGGTAATCGAAACCTTTCGATGTACAAGAGTTTTCCTTTGGAACCAATTTACGCAGCCTATTTTCATGTTTGACAAGAAAAATAAACGAACATTTTGCTGCATTCTTTGCCTGGTTAGTAAATGTGTTATTTGTAAGTATTTTTGTTTGTTGTTTGTATCTCTTAAATGCATTCGAAGTTACTTTGAGCTAGCTGAAACTTGTGTATGTGTATCTGTATACATATATTTCTGTCTGTCTGTGGCTGTGTGTGTGTTGGTGTAAATATTTTAGATACATTTTGCAGTTGCTAGTTGCCTAGGGCTAAACTTGCACATCTTCAACATGTTGCTGCCTATTTTGCATCATCTGCTTTTCCCTCCTCCCTGAAGTGTGGCACTAGAGTTGCGTGACAATTGAATCATGTTAATTGCCTGATACATCTGCAGCATCCTTTGCTGCTCCGACTGCTGTTGCTGCTGCTGTTGCTGTTGCTGTTGCAGCTGGTCGCCCGCAGGCTTTGTCTCTGGCACAGTTGTTGTTGTTGTTGCTGTTGCTCCTTTTGTGCATTTTCATTGCGCATTGGCAGCTGGCAGGGCTTTGAAATCGCCACTAGATGCGACACTAATTGCCTGGCCAGCGACCAGCTGAGTAGGGTCAGCATCGTTGCTGTTGTTGCTGCCACAGATTGGCTGCTGCTGCTGCCCGAGCTGGAGCCTCGCCAGGCGGCGCCGCCATCCTCCAAACCATCGACGCCATCGTCATCTTCGCCTGAGGGTACAAAAGAAGAGAACAGGTCTAGCAAGAAATAGAAAAATGCAGGTCATATACTCTTTTGTTGCTGCTGTTGTTGCCTTTTGTTTCCGTGTGTGTGAAAGCTAATTGGACTGCCGAACTTACCCTGCAGCTGCGTCAGGTAGCTGTTCTTCTTGCTGTGGAACTGCTCATCCTCGTGCAGCGTATACTGGTCGTATACTTCATCGGGTCTCACGTGATTGCCGTTGGCACCACCCCCTCCATACTTGCCCAATAGATCCGCCTGCAAGATTGTCTTCTCCGTTGTCTTCCAGTACACATCATGCAGCTGTGCGCTGCAGCGAAGCTGCATTTGGAGATATAGACAGATACAAATCAATCACTTTTCGATTGACGCGGTGGCAATTGAACTCACCTTCAGTTTGCCATTCTCGTCAAAGTGTTGATCGGTCACCACGAAATGAATTCCCACAATGGCCGTTTCCATTTCGGTGCGCGGATCCCGTAGAATTTTATGATGACGAACGTGTGAGGGATTTACCTGAAGAGGAAAAAAAAAACAGGTTAAATAAAAAGTTAATTGACGACAATTAGTAAAAAATTAAAAATACGACAATTCAATTTTCGAAGGCGTAAATTTTAATTTCCAACATTTCTCATATTAGTTTTTTTTATCAATAAAATTGTTGCATTAAAATTTTTATTTTAGAACTTGTAAGATAATAAGATTGTCTGGCAAAATCACAAAAAAACACCTTGAATGTTTTTACTTTTGCAAAACACTCATGGAAATACAGGCTGGAATAAAAGTTGAGCAAGAAACGGAAAACTGAATCAAATGTGAAATTTCGAACAGGTTTTTTATTGGGTCTGAATTAAAAGTTATTTTTCAGACATTCTTAAAGTGAGGATCAAAATTGGCGAGCTCTGCTTTCCAGTTAAATGCTAGACCAGCATCCAGTTAGGGAATTGTCCGATGAACAGTCACTTAATTATGCACAGATTTGTGACTCTTCAACATATCCACAAAGCAGCAGTCTCTCCTCAGTGCAATCATACACCCGGAAAAGCATTGCATACATTTGAGTGCACAAATGGTAATGGTAAATTAGTTAAGCAAACTCAAAAAAGGTCCAAAAACAAAAGCGTCGAGTATTAGACTTTTCCCAGTGAATTGCATAGTCATGATTTTCCAGTGCTCCAACCCAAATGCATGCCAAAAATGTTGACTAAAAACAAGGAAAATGTGTGCGCCACAGAGAAGAATTTTCCAATAGCATTTTACACATTTTCATGCCCAGTGCGTGCATAAACTGCGCTAAATTATTAGGGGGCATGAAGAGTCTAATGCATTGGGCGTGGCAAAACAGACGTGGAGCTAAGCGATGAGCATGTGTGTGTGTGTGAGGGTGTGTGCTTCTGTGGTAATTACATAGCTCATGCCACAACTCTCATGTTGCGCCCTCAAACACACACATACACACACACATACACACGATCGCAGACACACGCATAAATTACGCACAGATGCCGCTTAAAAACAAGAAAATTGCGCTTGCATAATTTGCGTTGGACTCACCTCTTCATTATTCACCGTCCATGTGAGATTCGCCGCCGGCCGCGAGTGTCGCGATGTGCAATTGCCCCGCAATATGTCGCCGACCCGATATCGCAGCCGGATTCCGGTTATGAATGGTGCATTGTGCGGCGTCTCTGTAAATGTAACAGAAATGGGAATGTGATTTAGTTGCAACTGGGAGCAGACTTTTTAGACCCTGTACGTAAACAACTACAATTGGATATGGCCCTGTCCACATAATTAATTATTTAATGATCACGATTACAAAAAATAATCTAATATTAATAAATAATAATCAAAAAATTATTCAAATTATTCAAAATAATTATCAGAAATAGTCAAAATTAATTAAAAATAATCTTTTTGAGTATTCGGATTATTTTTGATATTTTTCTGATTATTTTTGAATAATTGTAATAATTTTAGATTATTTCTGATTTTTTGTAACCGTAATCATGAAATAATCACAAATTTTTCAACAGTGAAGTCACTACGATTATTTCCAATAACTATCTAATTGATTAGAAATTCTAATCGAAATTTAACAGGCATGTATGTTTTCTGTGTCGGCGTAAGCAGCCGAGTCGAGCAGCTCTATTTTGATTCATAACTTAATAAAAAGAAAAAAAGATAAATAAATAAAACCAAAAGAAATAAATAAAATAAAAATGAATAAATTTAGTTGATTCATAAGCTTAAAAACATTAAAGAATTTTAAAAAATTGTATATATTTATAGCTTATATAAAATAAGTAAATTTAAAATGTGTTCAATTATATAATTTTTCTTATACGTTCGTACGATGATATAATTTTTGTGATTAGTGCTATAATTAAGGAAAGGCAATAAAAAAAATTAAAAATAAATTGCGTTTTGGCACTCATGATAAGTATTTTAGTTCCGACGAGTGTTACAAATGAAGTACAGGATCACTCACTGTCGGGTTAACTCGGCAGTAGCTTTTCAACATTTGCCAGCGTATCTGGCCATCGATTGTCACTAGTTTTGATAAACTGCCCGTCGCCCGAGACCAAAATGTCCGGTAATATGAAGAGTTCGATTTTGATGTTGTTTTTGTTTTTGTGTCAACATTTTGCGTAATGACAGGCGAATTCTGATCTCTGTGGCTGCACAGTCTGTAATTGAAATACATTTGTAAACGTACTCCTTGTCGACTTGTAAGAGTTGAACTTTTGTTTGCAGTTTTGAAAGAGAAAACCGTATAAACTGCTTTGCTTTAACCGTGACTACATAAATTCCGAAATAGTCTTAAATCAAATTCTCGTATTCCATTCGACATTCGATTCGGTTTGCATTTTCTGAACTTAAATACTTTGGTTAAGTGTCGTTTGCACCAAGTTTGGGTTTAATAAACCGACCATTCAATGCAAACAAAATATGAACAGCATGAACTTTGTATGGGTATAAGTAAGAATATTTTCTATTTTTGCATTTTGCATCCAAACAGAAATTCCAACTTAACACAAACTTGCACTAAGTCAAATAGGAACAGTAAAAGCGAGGACTAACTGTCTAATTCCAGCCATGGCTGTCATATGCCAGTAAGTACGTTGGGGACATGCAAGATCGAGTTCAATTGAGCTGGCCAAAGGGCCCTGACTCGAGTTGTTGTCAAAACTCAAAGGTCAGAGACCAAGCGACCAGTCGACTAAGTTAGACAGCAAATCTGACGTCAAATGTGGGCGCTGTGGGTGGGCGTGACTTGAAAATAAACTGTGAATTCGTATATACGCTAGTCAAGTGGATAAAATACAAACAAATTTGCTGGCTCCGGATGAAGATGAAGATATTTAAGTTGAAAAGAAAAAAACTCGTCTAAAACGCTTGAAATGGTCAATAAACTTTTAGCCATGTGCATGACTGTGTAATTTTCTTTTTACTTGAATGTGTGTGTCTGTGTGTGATTAGTTTACGAGTATTGCCAATATGGGGAAACTCAAATTGGCTGCCACTGCGGCAATTCGCCTGTCTTAGCAGCAAACTTTGGCCGTGTCTATGTCATGTTTATATGTCCATTTGTGTGACTTTCAAATACATGTTTGTCTGCATTTCCTATGGCTTCCTGGCAAGTCCAAATGTACGGGAGCCTGATATTATCTTGTTTCATGATTATACTGCAATTGCCAAACATTTGTCTGGGTATCATTAACTGATATTCCTATGAAATTCAATTGTAGAGTTTTTATTAGCACGTAAACTAAAATATTCTAATTATTTAATGCTTTTTTTTGGTTTTAAAATTAAAAAAAAGTTGACAGAACTTGTACCTAAAGATTAAATGTAATGAATGAATTTAAAAAATGATAAAATTCAAAAGTGAGTTGACTTTTTCCAACTCAACCAACAATAGTTTATACTGGGTTAAAATTTATCCTGAGTCTCAATTTTAATACACATTTGTTCCTTTATATATTTGCATGTTTTTACTTACCAATAACCTCCAATTCGGCGGCTGCTATTAATGTATGAAATGAGGGCGCATCCGCAGATACTTCGCAGCTGTATTTACCGGATGTTGCCATTGTTACCGCATCGAGCACCACTTGGCTCTCGTTGGACACTGGGCGCTGAAAAAGAAGGTAGCATGAGTATGGGAAGTCATTTACATGAAAACGAAATAAATGTATTTTAAAATAAAAACTTACTACAGGTTCTGTGTGTCCTTGTTAAAGGAAAAATACAACGAAATTATTGAAACTTGTCAACTCTATCGGATTTTTTTCGGATCTCAATAAAGGTTTTTTGCCCACCCTTTCACTCTTTTTTGTTTCAATCTTTTCATAAGCCATAAGTATATAGATCCGACTACAGTTAGTATGAGAGCTAAAAATCGATTTCATCATAATGATAAAAATATAAAAATAAAATAAAAACGCAATATCATGCTTATCAAATAATTCGTATAGCCGATACTACTAAAATACAAGATTAAGTACTATTACTATTCTGACAGAAGGAACTCTACCAAGTTTGATTAAGACACTTTATAAAGTCCGTCTAATTGTTAGTTTTTAAAAAACAGACGGACAAAGTCCATAAAATTCTTACAGTTTTCTGTGCAAGTGTTATAGCAATTTGTGCTTTGTGGTTCACAATAAATTTATAAATATTTCTATAGCATTTCATTTGCAATTTAAAAACAAATATTTTCTATTTCGATTTTCAATGAACTGCCAAAAACTATTGTTATTTTGTGCTATTGATGTTTCTTTTGAATTGTCGCATGAAATAGAAATAAAAATGAAAATAAATAAAAAGGCTGTGTCCTTAGGAACATGCCTGAATAATTTTGAAAACTGTGAAACACGTTAAAATTGCCAATATTTATTGAGAAATTTTTGTTTGAAGCCAATCTACCAAACGAGCCAAAAAACAAAACTCAAAAGTTGTTAAAAAAACAAAAAAAAAATAGGAAAAATGAAAAAGGCAACGATGTGTGCTTTTCCCGAATCGTAACTGCCATCAAGCGGAAGTTAAAAACCGTGTTTTGATTTGATTGTGCATTGAAATGTTGTGTATGTCTGCAACGCGGTCTATGCATATCCCATATAGCATACATCCCATGCCACGCCCCGCAGTTTACTGACGTATTTCACCAGATTCTGATTCAGGGGACAAAAAATATAAATGTTTCACATTGCTGAGTTTATTACAACTTTTCTATTGGGCAGTGTCAAATCAAAGAGAAAGAAATCAGACAACTCTATAAACTACATGGGAATATTAATTTTTCTTGAATACTGTTTAGTTTTCAAACATTTTACATTTGTTAATTGAAGTACAAATATAAATACGTGCTTATTAAAAGCCCCTTCAGACGAGCACTTTTTTACCGACACTTTTTGTCAAAAAGCTGTCCGTTTCGATCACCATCGCTCACCGATGGAATAGAACGTGTTCCATTTCCATCGGTGAGCTTCGGTTTTTCACCGGCGCTTTGAAATTTTGTGTGGTTACGCGACACGGACAACTTTTTGACAAAAAATTACAAAAAGTGTCGGTGAAAAAGCGCTCGTCTGAAGGGGCTTTAAACTAACTATGTATATTATAGAGATCTTGAAAATCTCTGAACTTACCCGCACTTTAACACTTGGAAAATGAAAGACTTTCATTGGAGGCGTTTCCTTGGGGGTAAATCTGTAGAACTCCCTACGGCCCTTGTACCATTTAACCGAATACAAGCTGTCATCCTCGATGTCATAGAAACATTTGAGCACCGCCTTCTCGCCCCGCCTAACAGCATGTGGCACTCGTACCCGGACATCCCGCAGTGCTCTGGACAGTTCTGGAATGATAAACACATATGTATATATAAATATTAGCATAAATTGTTAATTATTTAAATTTATTTGCTGTTCGCATAAAGAAATGACAAAGTAAACAAACCCTTTAAGCAATTAACGAGTGTTTTTTAAAAAAAAAAAATGGCTCAACACTTTTGTCGTTTTATTAACACAATTTTCCCATTTTCATATTTATTTCTCTTTTAGCTGTTTTCCTTTTTTAATTTACGATTTTCATTTTATTATCAATTTTGATTTTTTACGGCTTTGCAAATTATTTATGATAGGCATTTTATGCTTTATATTTTTGCCTTTTATTAAATAAATCCGTACGGCATTTTATTGACTCGACAATTCCCAGGGCAAATTTGCTTTTTGCTGGGGATCACATTATGACCTTTTGGTTAAAATTATGTGTTTATGATGTTAGGGAATTGACTCAAAAATAATAAAAAAAAGGTTGTTAAAATATACTGACACATAAATAATTAATTGATGAGAAATATTTGCTTATTTATTAACCCCTTTTGCTGCATGAAATGAGTAAAATTAATTAATAAGAATTTAAACTTCTAATGCTGTTTCATTTTCCTAAACTTAATGGAATTTTGGCAGGCACCCAAACATGTGAGTAAATATTTATAGCATAAATAATCTCGGCTTTATTTATTATAGCGCGTTAACGGGCAATAACTGCAATCCATGTCCATTGTCAGACGCTGACATTTGTACAGTTGTCGTCACTTGTTTATTGTCAGCACATTTTACCCCATCAATTTAACTGCCAGCCGTTGTGCATTAAAAATCAACATTTAATCAGGCATGCCTCTTTCATGCCAACACTACGAGTACCTGCTGCATTTATTGTCAGTGCGTAATAAAATATACAAAACATAATAAATTCTGATTTACGTATGATTAAATGTGATGGAATTAAAAAATAAAGCACGCCTCTGGGAGTGTCATAAAAATGGTTATAAAATACGCATATAAATGATTGTCAGCACTTGAACATGGCCTATTATTTTAAGCCAAAAGAGCATTCGAATAAATGGATTAGTGGAAAATAATACGTTTTTGACTGGCAGATTACTTAAATTCGAATTTATATTCAATTGATATGCAATTATATTATATTATAATATGATTATAAGTTGTATCATTTATTCTATATCCATCTCAGTCAAAGCTCTACATCTATATCAAGTTTCCTTTTAGTTATCCTTTTTGCAATGCCTTAGAATTAACAGCACTTAACGCTTTCTTGTTGCCTCTTACACCTTTCGTGCCACTCTGCATCGTCAAGGCAATATAAATGCGGCGGCAAATGAATGTCCAAACAGGCAACACCCGCATCTTGCACTCTAGTGAATAGGCGGGTGTAACCCTTGCAAATCCCATCAAAGAACTGTAATTGCAAAGTTTTTTGCTGCTGCACGAGCTCACGCCTACAACAGCAGAAGTAGCAACCACTAGGACAATGTACATACACAAATACACTCAGGAAAAATCTGGAGCTCCGTACTCAAACAGGGTATTTACAAGTACAACCAATCGCAAAAGCTGACTGAGTTCAGGATTTTCAAAGCTAAGAACTTAAATCTTATTACATTAAGTTAGCTTTCACAATCCCAGAATAATAAAAATAAGACTTTTCTGGGATACTTTCGAGTTTAATTTAAGTCTGTAAAAGATTGAAACAAGCTACACAAAACATTCTTATATTTAAGTTTATTTTAATCTAGAAACATACTAGATTAAATACACAGAAGTTTAAATTTTAGTAATAAATATTTAATAAAAAAAAATTGTTGTTTCTGGAGGTATTTCAACCAAAATCACAGATTTCACTTTTGGCATGGTTTTTAAATATATTCTGACAAAGTTTGCATAAAACTGCTATATATCATATAGCTGTCAGTTGGAATTTTAAATTAAAATTCAAGTAAGTACTTATACTTAATTTTTGGATGGCATATTTTTCTGAGTGTACACTCAGACACATGTATTTGCAACCCGTTCATTTGTCTACAACTCCCAATTGCAAGGATCCGCAACGAAGGCAACTCTTGGAGACCTCGTTCTCATAGTTATCGGTGGCACTGGCAACGTGTGCAATAAATATGAATAACGAGCACAACGTGAGTGGCACACAAAGCGGAGTACAGTGGAGCCTACACACGTGCAGACACCAGCACACACCGGCACACACCTGCAAATGAATCTCCGCCCAGGGCTGGCTGCGAAATGCAGCTTCCAGTTAGCGTTCCTTGCTTAGTTGGTGTCCTTGCTGGTAACATACGCCGGCAAATATTTACCTTGTATGGCGATTGAGGGGAAGAGCATTCGATGGAACATCCTTGGGACCTGTGACTTCTTTTGTTTAATCCTTGTTTATGCAACATGCATGACATATTTTAAGCATCAGGCGAAGAAGCTTGTCTCTTTACTGCCAGTCTGCCACAAATGTCCAGCATAAAAACTCTGATTTACACTCTCGATCTGGCATTGATTTTTCGATACAAGGGATGAGGATTTTATGAAATTTTACTCGCTGGACTCAGAAATGTTAGAGACGATACAATAAGAAGTTATTTATAAGTCAGAAACTATGCAATATTTTTTTAGCTTGATAGAATGTTTGGAGAGAAACTTTCAAATAAACACATTTGATTTCCGAAATTTCGTCAGATTTTCATAATTATTTTTAGTGTCCGCTAATGATAATGATAAAAAATCATACCCAAGTCCAAGACAGTCCTTGTTTACTCTCTCCTTCTTTCTCTCTCATTGTCCTTGTTTTGGATGTGCCCACAACAGCCACATAATTTCTTTCCACATGAACTCTTTGGAAGCAACATTTGCCTCACTGACCACACAGTTTACACGAGGAATATAAAAAAGAATGCAAAAATGTAAGAAACTATAAGTTTTTGAAGTGAAGCTCTTTTCGAAAAGTTTCGTTAGACAAGTTTATGAACTTGGCTTAGAATGTTGCGCAACATCAAGTTTCACTTGGGCAACAGTTGCTGCTAGGACATGGCATTTAAATTTTCTATTAGCTGGAAGCCTCTCAACTCGAACGACAGCAGAGCAGGTGCAATTCGAGAACTGTTGCTGAAATATTTCAAAAGGAGGTGGCCAAGGGGGTGTTGGTGTTGGGTCTTCACTGTAAACTGACTACAGTGCTTATCGACAGCTGTTATTTAACACATTTGGTCTTCGGAGGGGGTGAGTTCCTAAAACTGGCGCCAAATTCATCATCATTTGTGGTGACATTCGAGTCATTAAAAATTTAAAATCGCATCCAAGTGTAACTTGATGCGGGAGCAAGAGATGAGCGACAAAATGGCTAAACTGATTACTTTCTGCAGTCATTATTCAATCAGACACGACATGCGCTTGACCTGAGTAAAAAGAACACGGTAGTTTACTCCACAGAAATACCGAAATAATCGATGTGATATCCCAAGTCCACTATATTAGCTTCACTATACTTATTGGCTAAGAAAGAAAATTATATAATAATAATTTAAAATAAATTGATTCACTCAACCAACCTTATACTTCGATTTTTATGTTTGGCTGCTCTGGTTCCCAGTGCTGATCGTACTGATTTTCCACTATAACATTTATATTCGGAAATTTTAGTCAATTGGATAGGGAACCTAATTTATTTCTCATTGTTAATATTTAATAAATTATACAATTAATTTTATATTTATATTTGTAGAATCCATCTAGTAGTACTTAAGAAATATTTTTCTGAGATATACTATACATAGAAAAACGTTTAATAATATTAGAAAATTCACAACAGTTTTATGAGAAAATAATCGTCTTAAATTTCGAATAAATTTTATCATTTAAGATAATTATCCCTAGATAAAACTATAGTTCTTTTAGTGTAAAATCTTGTTGAGTGTATGTATCTGTATAACTTAGTTATCATAAATTCTATCTGTGGAATCGTACTACCCAGCCGAGCTGATGCTGACTCACTGACTGTGTCAGCGACTCCCCTTCCCCATCTACTATATGTACATCCCTGCACCCTCCCCTTCTCAGCAGACTGTTTATTCAGGCAGACTTGACGCCGCGGCGTCGCGTCGGGGATGCTGCTGTCGAAGTCCGTTGGCGAGGGTGAGGGAGAGGATGAGGAGCGGGACGAGGATTGGGGGTGAATGTGAATGTGACTGAAAAATTGTTGACAATTTTTGCTTAATGCATTTGGATGTCAGTTTTTTCGGGGACTGCCACTACGACTGCAGTGTTCATTTCATTCGCTTCTTCGCCATTTTGTTTGCGTCTCACACACACACAGATACACTCACAAGTACACAGACACAGATACTTGTGTGGTCATATGTGTGCGCACTTTTCATTCATTCCATGCATTTTTAGCACTGTCAACTGGAAATTGTGACCAAGTTGACGAGTCTTCCCCCTTCTGGTTGTGTCTTTGCCGCCTCGTCGGAGCCATTCAAAGAGGCAGCCGCAGGAATAAGAGAAGCTGCTGCCACTTCTGCTCCTGCTCCTGCTGACGCTGGAGCGGCAACAGCGGAAGGACATTGATGTCCTGACTCATTGCTTTGTATGGATTATGAAATTTAAGCACAAAAACCTCGTCATGCTTTTTGTCTGACTCTTAAAGAGAGTGCAGCTTGTCTAATTGCGCTTCGACTTCTTTTGTCTAAGTCTGAGCTTTGTGTCTTCGTGTTTGCCATTTAATGGCACATTTTCCGGTTACCCACAACGACAGTCGCAGAGTCGCATTGTCAACTGCCTGTTGGTTTTTCATTAAATTTAATGCATTTTTATTTAATTGCAAACAGATTTCAGACAGCAGCTGCTAACATTGAACATACTGTCTTAAAAAGGATATAACACATACTTGGTGATTATACTTCTGCTTTATTATGAAAGTATATTAATCGGGGGTGCCACAGAAATCGCAAGCGAATTAGAGTTTCGCAGAAAGCAATTCCCCAAGGGAATTTCCGAGGTGCCATAGAACTTCGAATGATTTAATGTTTTTAGCATTTTCACCAACCTTTTCGAACTGGGCTGCTAAGGGTTGACACCTTCTCAGATTAAATTAAAGAAGGGTTTGTTCAGCAACTTTTTTAAGTTTATCATTGCAGAACCATAAGTTTTTAATTTTTTCCTGTTTAATTTACATAATTTAATTTATTTATATTATAATTGATATTATTTAGCTGAAAAAAATTTAAAAGTAATAGGCAAGAGAAAATAACAATTTCTCGACAACTCTAGCAATTGTCTGCTATTAGTCTGGCAAATCTTCGTGAAAAATGTTTTTACAAATTGCACAATAAGTTAAAGGATTTTTTCGGAAAAACTTGATTAACCTTAAAAGACCCATTTTTGAAATGCTTAATTTAAAGAAAACTGAAGTGGTTCCATATATTTTTTTAAATACCTTACTTCGAATTCTGACTAAAAAATGTGGCATCGCTGACCCTGACTTCGAAAATCTGAATCGGACTAGGTGGCATCATCGGACGCCAGCAATTTTAGCGCCAGTTTAATACGCGTAAAATTATTCTGCGATTTGACCTGTGGCACAGCAAATGCGATTTCTGTTGCACCCCCGAGTATATGGACATTTTATTTAGGTGTATTTTTTTACGTTTATTCTAAGAACCGAATCAACAATTTGGTGTGATATATAAGCAAGCGGAATCATTGATCCTGAATTCATTAAAAATTAAAAAAAATAGACAGCTCAAACCCATGTCCGAATTTATAATGACATAGTACTATCTTTAAAATAAATCAGAATTTCATTTTGAATGTATGTTAACTAACAACTTTATTTCGATTTAAAGTTATACACGCTTTGAAATAAAAGCGGCCTTTATATGTGTGTGTGTAATTTAAGAATAATGGACTGTGTTGAGTTTGGTTTCAACGTTCATTCATTTACACGGAACACAACCTTGGTCATTTATTTAAAACTAAATAAGACAAGAATCGCTAAATCGCCAACTAAGCTCATAAAACCCCACGAACAAGAGGCAGTAAGTGTAAAGCAACGTTGGAAATGCTAAGGCAAAGTGAAAAAGTGGAAAAGCTAAGGAGAAACTAAAATAAAATAAAAAAATATATATATATCAAATAGTGCCAGGGTGAAATGCTATGAAAAAGTGCAAGGGATCAAACAACTGAAAGCAAGAGACACTCAGCATGACCGAAAAAAAACAAAAAGGGGAAAAAAATAGCATTTAGAGTAAGAGAGATGGCAGAGTTAGGGAAAGCTGTAAAAAGTGAGCATCGCTTCGTGTTGCAATTCCTGCCCCTTTATCCGGCCCTTTCTCCTCACTTCCCTCTATGAACCGTTTCTAATCTAACACTGAAAATTGCGCAAGAATTTGTTGCAATGAGCTTTTTATTATCCATTTTCAACCCACATGCTTTTACATCTACACCAACAACTACAAGTACACCTACAACTACAACAGCACACACGGTACGCCTTTGAGTAAGCAATGCTTTTCGGATTTTACACTCTTTTGCATTCCTTTCGCCGAAAATTGCAATGCCAGCGTGTTTTCAGCCGGCAATCGTGTGCACAGGTGAAAATTTATACTCCTTACACCAATGGATTGTTAGCTCACCCCCACCCCTAGCACTGCCATGCCTGCACTCAGCCCCGCTCTCAAATTATTTGCGGATTTGTTAAAATTGCGCAGTCCTTTTCTTATTTTTATACCCATACAAAATGGGTAGAAAAATCTAGCTTAACACACAGAACGAAGCATCTCATACCCACTAAAAGTATATATTATATATATTACTGATCCAGCCGAGACGATTGTAGGGTATCCGGTAGTCGAGCACTCACAACTTGAACGTTCTTACTGCTTTGATATTAAGTTACACAATTTAACACAAGCGTCTGTTAAGCGTCTGTTTAGTGTATATCAAAGGTGTGTAGTTGGTTGCTCTTACTTAAGCAATTGAACTCTGAAATCTATCGAGTGTGCGCTAATACAAAATTGTAAAGGAAGTAAAATATGATATTTCCTTAACTTATAAAAAAGGGACACTCAAGAAATTAAAGCAATGTGCAAATGAATGTGATAGAGATACTCGAATTTAAGAACATCACATTAAAACATTAGTATTTATATTACGGATCGATTGGGAACCTTTACAACAGGAATGGCAATGAATGACTTAAGAATATAAAATAAAATTATTAACTATAATTTCTATTTGAATTTAAGAAGTAGTGTTTGTAAAAGTAGTTAAAAATGACATGCGAGTTAATTTGTCCTTTTCACTCCTTGAATATTACTTATATTTTTGTCTATTTTAAGTTAACTAGTAAAAACTGAATAAATTTTAAGTGAATATTTATATTTTGGTTTATTTAATTATTTTAGTTTTTATGACCGATTCGTGTTTGTCGTATTTGTGATAAATCCCCAGTTCAATGAGTTTCATTTCAATGAAGCAATCAACTGAATATATGCAAGCATTCTCTTTATTTCGTTGGCGCTTTAGCGCCTCTCTTACTGTTGTCTTTCTTAATGCTTCTGCAACTGTAAAAAAATCAATTTAATCATTAAAAATAATTTGATCCACTTTATTTAGATTAAAAATCTGTCCAAATGGACAATCATTAAACTGTCATTTGTGTGATTCGAACCCTAGTTATTTAACTGAAAGTTCTAACCATAGAGCCACCGGACCAAGAAAAGTTACTCTCTTTTACAACCAATACCAATACCAACCTCAGTGTGACCTTATTTCGTTAGATCATTTTAACAGTCTGGCAACCCTTCTATATATATCACTTTCTTACAATACGACGAATTTGTATGCATACCCCATAGCATGTTTAGTTTGATAAAATGTTTTCTCTGTGTTTGTTGTAGTGACGTCATGTATCATTTTATCATATAACACAAATATCATAGCTTCTGAATACCCTAATTGTGTTTTTATTATTTTCTAATTCATTAGAGTCAACTTTTCACATTTAAGCCCATGTAATTTGAAGCATTGCCAAGACTCAGACTGCGCATTGAATGTTCTGGTATGTTTTGAGAGAACAAGCAGCAAATAGCAAATTGCAACAATAACAAGAAGACATCCTACAGGCTAAGTTAAATTTATAGGCATTGAGTCAGGAATTGCCACTTCCGGCAGTGACAACACATGCACTGTACTCACACACACACACAAACATAAGCATAGGCACAAAGATACTCGCTTATATTTACAGTTATAGCCAGTATAGTAGTGGCATTTGCAGACACATGACAAACTTACAGTTACATTCACTGGCAACTTCATTTGAGAACGCAACGGAACTTTAGATAAGTTCTCCAGCAAACCCACGAAGACAAGATAAAATATAAATAGCTTAAATTGTTGGTGTGGGAGTCTGAGATGGGATGGGGAAGGGGGATGCGGAAGTGCCACTGATAGCCGTCACATGCTGAAGATTTACTTATTAATGCCAAGCCTGAATGGCATCCTGCCAAGGGACGAAACAGACTGTGAGACCGACAACCATACAGAGCACAATTACCACCCGCTGTGTGAGTTTGTTTTGTTTTGTTTTGAAGTTTCTTTGGTTTTGGTTTGCTAGGGAGGATTTTTGGTCTCTTGGCCTTCTTCCGTCTTCCTTTTTGGGGTCCCCATTGACTTTCGCCACCCTTCTGTGCTTTCCGACATAATTTGTGCCCGGGTCTTGGCCTGAGACAGTCTGTTGCTTCTTGCTTTTAGTGACTGTGACAGTTTTATACGATTTATGTCATGGTAAATTAAAAATTACGCGTCCTGCCTTCACCCTTAATGGTGTACGAGGGGCTACTCCTTAGAGGACGGGGGACAAGTAATACGAGTACAGAAAATTGGGTAATGGAAAGACAACGGGAAGAGCATCGTGGTAGTATCCTTATACTGACAATCTGTATTTTTCTTAGTAATTTTTTATATTTTTAAATTCATGAGTGTAAGGATTTTTCATAAAATTTATTATTTAACTTGGATTAAAATCAGAAATAATAAAATCAAATCAATCAAGTTTGCAATTTCAAATAAGTTCTATTTAGAGATGCAAGCTTGTCGATATTTAAAAAATACATTGACTAAATCAGACGTTTTACTATTAGTAATCAACTTAAGTAGTTATGTGCAGATAGTATTTTGATGTAGTCTGTATCAAGTCTTTTAGTATCAACAAGCACGAACAAGCCCAAAATTTACCTTTCTTTGACAAATACCTCGCGTTGCAAAACAAAACAGTCGACACACCGGTTAAAGACTCGCTGATTTCTAACAATAAAATACATCTGATTGCATGTTGAGCATTAATATATTGAAGAAAGTTTTCTGATGTTCTCTAAGAAATCGATTCCATTTATTGGGGAATAACTTAAGCCTCATGGCTCATGTCAATTCCACGCTTCCCATCGCGTGCCAGGAACACGAACTCGGATGTTTTTTTCGGCTGTTTGCTGACAATCAAAACGCACTGTCAATCAATTAATTTGCATGCCCATTGCTCAAATAACGTTTGTTGCCATAATTTGGACTATTCGTCAGCACTTCTTAATTATGGATGGTGGATTCCTTTAATGGGATGGAGCCGATGACCTTATAGTTTTCTTGAGATGATAAGAGAGCTCTAGACGAGATACCCAAAACTCAGCTTAATTTTTTGTGTGAATATTGCTATTATTCGGTAAATATGATAAGTTTTTTATTTTAAATCAATTCTGAAAGCCGAATAACAAACTTTCTAGTAATGCAATAAATATTATTGAACAGCGCTTTTGGCAAACTCAAAAGGCTCTTTATACTTTTTAATTACAGAGTCTAAACGTCAGAATTTTCAAGCAAAAGCAGAAAATATTTAGAGATTCATGGGGATAAGCATGGTCCTCCGCGTACTGCACAACATTTTATAGAATTGCACAAAGGACTTTCCCTTGTATGTGTCTGTGTAGTATGTGTATGTGCTAAAAACAACAATATGAGCTGCTTATCACTTTACTGCGCTTGCTTTATTGTTTTAATAATATTATTTTTCACGTATGTAGCGCATAACGGTTATCGGGGAGGGAGTCAGGGAGTGGAGAAGCCTTGTAAGTGGAATGGTGGCCCGCACAGGGATTACTTAAATGGTTGATGCTCCAGGAGCTTGCATAATTCTGGGCAAATAAGTTGCACAATGCAAACATTCTAGTTGAAATAGAATTAAGCTTTTTGCAAATTCAGGAATAATACATGAATAAACATGCTTTTTGACTTTAGTACCCTGTAAGTACATTGAATGCGTAAGAGGTGTATTAGGTTATTATGCACAGGCCACTAAGGCGCCTGGTAATCCGGATCAAGTATAACTGCAGAGTGGTTTGAAATCCAACAGTAAAGTTGCTAAAAGGTATATTAATTTTCGTTGTATTAACTTTAATTGAATAGAATTTTGCGTTTTTTTTGCTATATACCATGAGTTTTGGTCCGAATTATTTATATCGAAGTCATCATTAAATCTTCTCAACACTATGAAGCAGAAGAAAACTCGGAAGATTTACGAGATCCACATTAAAATGTATAACAAAGGAAGATGACGATGCTGGCATTTTAGCTACTAAGATTATAAGTATAGACTTAGCAATTTTGTAATTGCAATCGCTGAAAAATTTGAAGTTATACTATTAGCTATATATCTGATTGTTTTAATAGATGAATTGACTACTTTTCCAAGAAATATAATATAGGTAAAGCATTGAAACATGTAAAGGAGTAAAATATTGAACAGATAAAATTATTTAATTGGAAGATCCATCTGTGAATAGGAGAATACTACAATAATTGTAAAACACCGCTTAATCGATAAATGCGGACTCAATAGCTCAGATTTTGACAAATATTTTTTACTTTACATTATAACAGTATTGGTGTCGACCACTGATTTAGACATACAACTCCCAAATGCTCCTATTTTATGTAGGTCATACCAAAGTTAAAGAAAATGAATTAATGCCAGCAAAATGGGCAAATTCCCCATAGTGCAGTTTTGCAAGGATTTCAAGGGCTCGACGAAGTGTTATCTTTGAGACTCCGAATTTTTGAAACTCTTACAAAGGTTGAGATATCTAAGAAAAACTACACTAATTTCTACCATGGCACACTAATTTATACTAATTTATACATACAATAAAGTGTACGGATTTTAACCAATGAATGATATTGATAAAAATTAAATGAGAGCCAGAAATAACTCTATTCCTATTGAACTTGGTATTATTATTATGCAATGTATTGTAGTTTTTACCTTTGTGGGTTTTAGCCCAAATCCTGCCCCCTGTTCCTTTAATACACTAAAACCTAAGCGTATTATAGGACATGCAATTTTTGTGCTATAAACCTCGCATGCTCCAATATCACGGGAAGCCAAGATGTTTCTAATGCAATTTTCACCTGACCACAAATCCATTCACTTGCTTCGCTCCCCTCCCCTCCCATCCCCTGTAGACCCTTCAGTTGCCAACTGTTCTGTGCTTGACGTAATTACTAAATACTTTTGGCGCTTATGCTGTCCAGGCTCGGTTCTTGAACGGCTCTAGTTTAGCTATTTCTTTTGTCTTTAGGTGTGTTTCATTCACTCCTTATTTTCTCTCCCTACCTCACTCCCTCCCAATCTCTCTCTCTCTCTCTCTCTCTCTCTCTCTTACTTATTTTCTTATCGTCTTGGATTTGTGGCCGCAAATGTTCGTGTGCTTTTGTTGGAATTTGGCTCGACTAGCTTTTATTTTCCTTATTTGTCCTCCTTGCTTCGGCTTCGTTTTTTTCTTTGTTCTTCTCTTTTCTCCCTCTCCCTCTCTCTCTCTCTCTTTCACACACACACACACACACACACACTTTTTGCCACAGGTCTATTTTGGTTGGCATTCCAAAAGTACAAGCGTGTGCCATGTTTATTTTTAATTAATTTTCCTTAAGCAGTCTAAGCCCCGGAGCCGAGAGAGTCAGAAAAAAAGATCCTTCTACAATAGAAACAACAAAAACAGGTGGATTTTTGTGCATTTTCGTTTTGGTTGCTGCTGTTAATTTTCGCAATTTTCTACTTAATTTCCTCTCAGCTTGTTTAGCTTGGCTACCCAATTTGGCTGGTCTCTATTTTTGGGGTCGACGCCATAAATGTTAATGGCGGTAATTGGGTGAGAGAACAAATGCTTGGATTGTGATTGTCTGCTTGGTTAGATAAACGAAAACTGACCAAAATGCAATTTCCAAAAGTCAGCTAAATACAGTAGAATGCTCCTGTTGCTCTGTTTAAGGTTTTATACATAAGTCCTAAAAAAGTTGTTTACCTAAAATTAAAGATAATTTAATGCTGCTTTACAAACATGAGTTCCTTTGCTTTTATCAGTATTTAATTAACTGTAGAAATTTTATTTGTTTAATATCTTTAGAGTTACTTATCCGACTTGTGAATTTGTCTACTTTTCGCCTTGACAGACTTGGGCTGAATGAAATATTTTATTTATTTGCTCTGAACAATCAAAAGAAAACGACATGTGTTTTTTTCTTAAAATTAGAAATTGCAGGTGTCACTTGGGACGCGTCAAGCGGCCAATTAGCTTAATTTTATCCGCCAATAAAGTCTAGTTAATTAAGCGTCTTTTACCTGTCTGTCAATCACGGCTTTCTATATCAATATCCAAAAAAAAATCAAATAAATCATTTATACGCTCATTATACTTTAAACTCTGCTAATTTCAACTTAATTTGCCGTGCTCTTCCGCGTTATCCTGGCGATTGTCCTGTCTTAGCCTGGCCTAAAATGAGGCATGCAACCCGCCGTCGACCGTCGTCTAGTCCACAAGGCAGCGGAGACAGCTCGAAATGGTGAAGGCGTCCACTTTTTTGCGGCTTCACTTTCGCCTGGCTGCCGTCAAGGATGGAAGACAGACACGGACATTTGAACCGGGTTCAATTGTGCTTGAAATTTGCACAATTAGCGGCACGCAGCTAAGTGAAACTTGATTTGGCTATGCGAGGAAAGTCGAGGAAGGGCAAAAGAAAGGTGTTAGAGTTTATAGACGGGTTAATTCTGTAATAAATTATTATTACAGAACAGCTTATCATGATTTTGGCATTTTTAAATAAAATTTCAGATATTTTTTAAAATTAGTTAAATAATGTACAAAATGAAATAAATTTGTTTGACTTGATTGGAGAAAGACAAGTATTTTAGTTTTAAACAGTTAGTTGGAAATATATACTCAGCTGTTGCAAAAATGTTAAAGCTCGGATTAAGGACAATTACTCTGCTCTTATAAAATATTCTATAGAACAAGTGATAGCTATCACTTGTAGTTTATACATACTGCACTCCATCAATCAACTCATAACATGAGCATTAATTGAAGGCATACAAACTGAAGTAACGATGTAAACTCAGAGTTCACAGCCTATAGCCGAGTTCCGAGAACTGAGCAACTGTAAAGCACTCAACAAAATCAGTTTAAATGGAATTAATATGCCAGAGCTGTGCTCTCGTGTTTCGACCCTTGATAAAAGTTGGCCACAAAAAAATGTGTTGCATAATTTTTGGCGTAAATTCAATTTGGACTTTTTCAACAAGTCATATAGTATATAAAATGTCGACGAGTTGCAAACGCGTGTGCGCATATTAATTTCTGTTTCACTCTCAACTTTATATTTGGATAAACAACAAAATTGAAGGAGAAAAGTGCAGCAGGCATAAAATATTAAAAGGGGAAGGGCTAATATTAACCGGAAATCGTATCGCGCACACTTCCGGGGTCGAGTCGTACTCGTAAATGCGACTTGTTGTTTGTCAGTTCAGTTCAGTTCAGTTCAGTTTTATTGGCAACTAGCGACAGTTGACAGTCGGCCATAGAAAGCCAGTGCTTACGCATAAATAATAAATATGGCATGTAGTAAATGCAAATGCGCACTGTGAAACTACCATAAATTCAAAGGCCCAGCTGTGAGTATTGCCCCCACCCCTTTGCACTCTTCACTCACCCCCATTCTCCCCCCACTCTCATGCCACAGCTCATGACATTTAACACTTTGACAAACAGGCTGAAACGCCATTTCATAAGGCCATTCAAATGCACTTGAAATTCTTGAAGCAACAGCTGCGACCTGCTAAACGAGTTGCCTGTAATCTATATATATGAATGTGTCTGTGTGTGTGTGTGTGTGTGTTCGTCTGTGTGTCTGCGTGCGTGTGTGCGCGCCAAACTTGTTGGCAGCAGCCGCGTGAAAAGCGCCAAAGCCAAATTAAATAAGATTTGTTTGGCTGCCATTCAAGATGCGACTGTGTGGGTGAACAGGTCAGGCTCCGAACTTTTCCTGATGCCATACCAAAGGGACTTAACGCCTCGCATTTTAATGAGCCAAATGCGA
This sequence comes from Drosophila limbata, assembly GCA_963924055.1. Classification (NCBI taxonomy): domain Eukaryota; kingdom Metazoa; phylum Arthropoda; class Insecta; order Diptera; family Drosophilidae; genus Drosophila; species Drosophila limbata. The sequence continues at coordinate 8,722,276 of OZ001353.1, forward strand.
GAGTTGTGGCCATGAGGGGACGAGGGCATGGCTTACGTTTGTTTGCCAACAAACATGCCTCAAGTTCAGCAACAACAATGGTAACAATAACAACAACAACAAAGTCCAATAAGAGGGGTGTGCAAAGTTTTTATCATGACGTCTTGGCCTTAATTTCGTTCTCAAATACTTGCCAAATTGTCGCCTTAAACACCAGCCAAATTGTTGTGTAGCTGCTTCAATTACTTATTGTTGTTGTTGCTGTTGATTTTGTTGCTATCTTTGTTGGCCACGTTTTTTTCACTCTGCAATAAAACTGTGTTTAGAATGCGGAAAAGTTGTTGAAAATTGAGTTTTGTGTGCACTTCTTTTTATCCAATGAATTGTATTTTGGATTTCTTTCTCATACTGAGAAGTGGGCGTGATGGTTCTTATTAAAGATCTTAATGTATGTGTTATGTATTAGGATTAATCCGGAAACAGATTTAGATTACTAGCCGTTCACAAGTAAGGGAAATGTGGTCACAAAAAATAATTTTAAGTATTCAGCTCTGAGACAGATTTAGTTGGGACGTAAAATTAATTACTTTCTCTTCGAAAAAGCAGGTCAAAATGGGCTGAGGTTTGATTTCCATTTATCACATTGTGTTTTCATGCCTTTTTTAAATCAAGTACAATTTACTAAAAATTAAATCTAAATATAATCGGATTGCGCAATACAACTATTAGCTAAGCCTAACAAGATTATCAACAACAGAGTGTAGGAATAATACCACTAAGCAAATAAATAATTAATATTGAGATTGATAACAATAATTGTAAGCTAAAGAAAATCAACTTGGCTTTACACAGTCGGAAAAAAAATTTATTATTAAAATGAATTGAATTAAGTGTGCGTAATTATACAGATAAAATTTTATATGTTATTAACAATAATTGTAAATTTTATAAAAGCTTACATCTTTAGCAACAAAGCTATTTTCCTGCTATTCAATAAGCCTGCAGTGTTTTTGTTTATACCTAAGCTTTCATGTATGCCCTAATTCCCACACTCCTTGGCCCACCTGCCATCACCTCACCTGCAAATCAATAGCAAAGCCAATGCCAAACCTCAAGAGTCTCGGTTTGACCCATTACTGTCATTCGATACACTCGTAACGTACGTGTTTATTGGAAACTTTGGCTACTCATTCCTCACTTTGAGGTCACAACGCAAGCAATGTGAAATGTGTTGCAACATTGCGAGTCTTTCTGCTTGCCACTAAATTTAAAGGGCGAAAAGAAACGTCAAAGTTCAATTTAGGGGCCGGCAGACATGAAAATGTATTATTTAATTAATATCGAGACGTGTCGAAAGTTATGATTTTGAGGAAAATTAACTTGAAATGCCAAACAATTTATTAATTTCACAAATAGAAGAAAAGTTGACATTTGATGCTTGATCTGGATTTGAGTGCAGTATTTCAAATTCTAAATAGCAAAGTTAACATCGAAAATGTGTTTGTTTTGTTTTCAATGCGTTCAGAAATACAATTGTCAGCTATTCATTCGTTTTTATTTTGATATTGTTATTTAATATTTATTGTGTGACAGTTTTATGAATTGTTATGAATTTAAAGAATTTGTTAGCAGTAAAGTCAAATAAAATATAGAAACATTAGCAAACAATTTGAATTAAGTGTGGAGAAGCTTTATTAAGCCATTATAAGAAATTGAAAGCAGAAAACAAATTTTACAAAAAATAAGAGTAACAGAAGATAGAAATCAAAAACTAATTAATATTGATATTCGAGGAAAAATTAAAGATATTGAAAAGCTGAATAAGCTGAAAAAGTGAAAGTAATATAAAAAGTAGGTTCTTTATGACCAGATTTAAATTTAAATATTTAATATCGGCTTTCAAATGTTACCCATTTATGCTTGAATAACAGTTTGATTAAGTCAACTTGATGTCTTCTTGCAGGGTAAATGGACCATTGAAGGCAGTGCACTGGGATGATTGAGTTATGACCAATCAGTCGAAAGTTCATTTTCAAATTCTTTAGAAGTCAAAATATATGTGACATTTTCAGAAAACACAAAAAGCTTTTTTTATCACTTAAAAAGCCAATACAAAAAGAGAGAGAGATATTACAGCAAATTACAACAAAAAATAAACGATAATTTTTGTGCTGGTAAATGTATCTGATTAACATTTTAAGCAGGCAAAATATATCTTTTTAGACATCCACCAAACAATCCTATCAGCTAAAAACCTTTAACTAATTTTTAAATCCTACCAAATTTCCCCTTCAACAAATTATTTTTGTTTCCATTCCCATTTCTTATAGCGAAAAATTAAAATTACACTTCGATTGTCAATTGTTAAACAAATTATTTAAAAATTAAATTTCTCGATGAATAGCTTTTAATTGAGATTTTACCCTCTGACAAACAGATATAAATATATATTTTTATAAATGAAAAAAAAATCAAAACAAAATATAATAAATAAAGAGAACCGTAGCCATATACAGAAGCGTAGTTTGCCAGCATGGGCATATCCTTATGGCACTTTATGTTTTTATGCTCACAGTTGCATTATATTTTTTGTACAAGCATTGCGTTTTTGCAACAAGAGAGTTTACGAATATGACTGTGGGGGGGTGTGAGTTAATATTTTTTTTGCAGGTAAATTGGTTTTATCAAGTATTTTGAGTGGTGGTTTGAGTTTGAGTTTCACACTCGGAATTTTATTTATCAAAAAATCAGAGGAAAACCATTAAGGTCTGCTCTTAATTCCATTTAAATTAACTCAATAAATCACAAGCTTTCATAATTTTATAGCCGTATTTCTTACTTATTACTAATTTTTGTAGAATTTTCCATTTTTGCGTACAAACAATAATTTTCTAGCAGAAGAGCCACTTTAGAGTGCAACCTACCCTTTAATCTCCGTCTTCTTTAATCACTTTCCTTGATCTTGATCACATAATATTTACTGTCAACATTAATCTTTAAGTTACCAATAATTATTATTTGTTATACTTTCTCGGTATTTAACAATCAACTTTTTCTGTTGCTTGCAATCATTAGATTCTTTTATTTACTCAATTTATTATTTCTTAATTTCTCTACTTCCATTAATATACATCTATTTGAAGTCTGACACACGAAGCTCGAGAGCTTCAGCCACTCAAATGAAACGACCTCAGTAAAAGAGGTTACCAATTAACTCTTAAATGCTGTTTTTTTCTTATCACCTTCCCAGTTATTTCTCTCTTGTGTTTGCAACACACCTTTGCCTTTAATTAAATCAAAACTCTGAGCTGTTAGTAAAAAATCAATCGTCGTATTTATTTTTGAACCAATTACAGAGCAAACGCGTTTTCCCTGAATTCTCCTACCCTAAATGCACTCGAGACACATCCGAGCGTATTGCCCTCCCTCTTGATAAAAGTCCTCTCGCCTTCCTTTACCCCCTCTCTGTGGAGAGTCTAACTGCATTGCGGTGCTTGAATTGACTTGGAATTCGCTTGGCTTACTTCAAGCTAACGGGTGAATCAATAGTAAACAGAGAAATATGAATAAACTGCTGTTGCATGCATGTCTCTGAGTATGTTTTCCCAATATGATGAGATCCTCTACACGAGGTGAAAGTCTAGTGAAGAAAGCATATTAAAATATGCTTATAAATTATTATTATATGACTAAGGAAGTTCAATTTAATATAATTATTATTCTCAAAGCAATAACATGTGAATTTATAAGAAATGTCCGCGTATCTGTAAAATCATTTAGATCTCAGAGATTATAACATTCCAAACCCATAACATTAATAAAAATCTCGCACACAGCTGACAAAATGCAGCTGCAACAACCGGAAGTTTTTCCATTTGTCAAGTGGATGGCGAAGCTTACCAATATTTCAGCGGGTTAAAGGTGAAAAAAGGTACTGAATATTCAGACGAGTTGGGAAAAATGCTCGGCATTCAACCATGGCGGTTAAGCGGCTTAATTGCTGGTAAGGGCCACGTCTATCGCTGCACAAAAACAGTTCTCAGTGCTCATTGCATATTTTACAGGCGCCACTTGAAGTATAACGAACAACAGCAACAGCTGATGCCAAGACCAGCTTCGAAATTTAAATAATAACCGGAAGCAATTTCGATTCACATTTGCGTTTCTTAGTGCGTGACAAAAATATCGAAATAAGCGAATGTTTAGCACAAAGGACTAACGAATTAGACCGTGTTTGCTTGAAAAAATGCAATATAGACACAAGAACTCAACATATTTCATGTGATATAAAATGTGGGATTCTGATTAGGAATTCCCAATAAAAAGAAATTTAAACATTTAAATTTTTCTTAACTAAATTTGTAATCTACCCCAGTCCAAAGTTTTTAAAGGATAACCACTACTACAAAGGTATTCCATTAAAAATTATGAAATGCGGTGAAACGTGAATTGCGACACGTGTTTCTAGAATTACTCCCTCAAGTATGCTATATAATATTAAGCGCAACTAAATGGTCGCCACGCAATGTCCTTATAGTCTGGGTGTGTGAACGGGTGTGTGCCTGCAAATGTCGATGATTCATAATGTTTATTAACCTGTCGCTATCAGGTACAGAGTACAACGCACTCACAGAAACATTTATTGCTGTTGTCCTTGTCACTCTAATTGTTGTTGCTTTTGTTGTAGCTGATGTCAGACAAACGTCTGGTAGCTGCACAATTTACACGCCCGATAAAAATCTTTAGCACGCACCACAACAAAACGTATTTCGAATTTGCATTGTCCCCTTTCTCCCACCTAAAGGTAAGAGTCATAAGCACCTGTTTGGTATGGTAAACTTTACGTCGATTTCTACAGCAAAACAAAATCCGTAATTAGTCTCGGGCCCGACATGGGGCTGTGTCCTCTGACTTTGAGTCTGGCAAGTGTCGAAAGTCGGTCGTGTACTTGATTTTATTTTAATAAGCAACCTTGACGGATCGCAAATTTTACTTTACTTTTAGCTTAACTCTCCTTAACATCTCCTTCTTTCTCTCACACTCTTTCTATTGTTATTAAACAAAACGATTTGTATGCCTTGGTTTTATTTAATTCGATTGTGCTACGCCCCATTGTTAATGTCTTAATGCTTTCATTTTTTCCGACATGAAAATTGACATTTAATTACAAATTGTTCGTGCTGCAAGTTGAACAAAATTAGTGGCTATACAATGCGTAAATAATACCACACAAGTTGAGTATATTAAGCGATAAGTACCTAGATTTCTATTATTTCTAAATGCGTATTAAATTACAAGAAAGAGATAATTTATTGATTCTTTCCCACGAAAGGCACACTTTCATGCAGTTATCTCCAACTGACACTGAATTATTCGACCAGCCACTTACCATTAATGACTTATTGGGATTTGTGTCCTCAAGGTCTGATATACAAAAGTAAGTCAACTTTGTTGGAGAATTGATTTAATCTCGCTGTACGAATAAATGCACACTGGGGACACTGAATAAACATCAATTTTATAAGAATATCGACCTATAATTTAACTCACACAAATATATACATTGTAAGCTAGAATAATTGTTTAATTCTGTTAAGAATGACACTTTCTAATCAATTGTACTGAACTTAGTTTGTAAATAAATGAAAGAAACAATTCCTGAGCTGACAGATTCTTGGCCAATGCAGAGATAATTTATTTTTTTCTAGAAATCTAATAAAAGGAAGAATTTCAAAATATGGAATCTCTTGAAACAGAAGTAGAGCTCATCACATCTTAAGTCTGCTGACTTTTGAGAGTGTCCAATACTGAAAATAAGTTTATATCACTCGTCACAAGCTAGAAAAAATACTAAATAAATTCAACGCATACAAAAACAAATAAAATAAGCTGAACAGCTGATGACGAGAGTACACGACTACGAGATACCCTATGTATTACATTATTTATAGTTATTTATTAAATTTATTTATAGTTATTCTAGCCTTTTTTTTAAATCTAACTTACTTTGACTCTGTTATTGATACTAATCAAGAGTATATACAATACACAGTATACTTAACATGGTTGGAGATGCCTGTTGCATACATTCGCTTAAAGCCATCATACCCTTTCTTGGACACTTTGAATGGGCTCAGGATATAAAAAGCAAATTCCGGGCACGATACCCGAATTTATCAATCCTAATGAGAAGCTCACACACACATACACACACACAGCTGTCATGTGCTAACAAGAACCATAGCATGTGACACACCTTTACACCCACACAGACACTGCCAGACACACTCATACATACATACATACATACAAAGACTGGCATAGATGAGCCTGTCGCAAGTGACAAAGAGTCGAAAATTTCAGTCACGCGAAAGGATTGAAAGTCATTTGATGTATTCACTGTCATTTAAGTTTCTGCTGATAGAGTGACTGATAGATATGTAAGCGTATATATACATACATACATACGTTCATACGTACAGCTTATATTGAATTCAGTCGATGTGCCAATAAAACTACAACAACGAAACGCTTTCAGATCAAACTAGTGTGTACACAGAGCGAAATAATCTAGTATTTCTGACTTAGATCGCCACATTTCATAGTTGATTTCTCACTCAGATTGGAATTACTAAGTATTACTAAGTATTCTTGCATTTCAAACTTAAAACAGAGTTCAAAACGTACTTGATTTTAGTACAATTTAAATTTGATTCAAGTTCATTAAACTGTGTAACTAAGTTAAAAATATCTTAAAATAAGACCGTGATACTTAATAATCACAGTGCACCAGAGAATCAAGAGCCATTTGGAAATTCTAATTCAGCGAACTCTAAAAATATATAAGAATTAAAAATCTTTACTCAAGATTTTACATACTTGAGCTTTGAGTATTCGCTGTAAAAAACTGAATCAAAACCAATTTCGATTGCGATTTCGTACTAATTTCCAGCAAATCTAAAGTTTTACTTAATTCTAGATTCTTAATTGGTTAAATAATTGTTGTGCTCAATTTCAGTGATACGTACTTTAACAAGTATGGATTTAAAGTGAGGCAAATTCAAAGTTTTTCTCTCTGTGTATGTGCACATATGTATGCATGGACCTATATTAATATAGCAGCAGATAAGTGGAGAAGAGGCTGCAAGTTAAATGCATTTAAGTGCCAAGCCAGACTGTCACGGGCCGGAGGAGTAAGTCACTTTATTGACGTGTGTCCTGGCAGTCAGACCGACCTGGGACTCAATGGAAGTCGATTATATTTGTGTGAGCAAGATGCAGATAAAATTTAAATCTGCGTCTTTTGCTCAGGTGAGGTAGCTGCGAATGTGGCAGCAACTTGTGATTTATTGAATCAATCTGTGGAGGGTGTTGCTCAAATATTTAAACACAAGTATGTGCCTTTGGGTGTATGTGTGTGTGTGTGTGAGAGTGTTGTGCGTGTGGTTTTGAAATTTATGTGCTCTGGCAAATAAAATGGGCCTCCGACGGCTGCTGAAAGCCGCGAGACGAGCCAAGGCAATAAAAAACTTGAAAGTGTGTGTAAAACATTCACGATAAAATTGTAGAAAACTTTGTACTTGTCAGCAGGCTTAAATCAAAATGCACACACACTTCATCTTTGATTCCGAATGTTTTGATTTCATTCTTTCGGCATCCAACTTTTTTTCGCACTCTCGACCAATTAAACACAATAAACAAATTGTTCAATTAATTTTTATTGCAGCCAGAATTGCAAATCCTTATTAAGCATAATTCAAAATATAATTAAATATAATTTTTAATATAATTTTTTATGCATTTTTACTGAAATCATTTTTAATCTTTTTTGCATCAATTATTAAGTTTTTATGAGCTCATTTTTTATGCATTTGGCAAATCAAATAAATTTTCGCCGCATCAGAATTCTATGACATAAAGTTTAATTATCGATAATTAGCATTTTGGTTGTGAATAAAATTGATGACAATTAAAATGCATAAATATTGTCTTTGTGCTTAATCATAATTTATATTTTTGACCATTCTCTGATTAATTTATTGACTAGATTAATTTTCAGTTTTGGTTTGACATAAAAGTTTATTAACCAATTATTCTCATTCCGCGATTTTACATATTTGATTTAATTTGCCACTTATTAAATCCATTTGACAACCCAGCTCTAAACTTGCTTTCAAAATGGTTTTTTTCACATTCACTAACTAGTGTACTTTACTTAAAATGAGTTTCACGTCAAAAATAAATATTGTTAACCGTAACTGAAACAGTAACCAAAACTAAACTTTTTTACTGTACTGAGTCTCAGAAACCGAAATTATTTCAACCGAACTAACCGTTAAGAAATCGATTCATTCATATCGATTAGTTTCGGTTCGGTCAAAAAAATTTGTATATGTTGTTAATAGAGGTCTGCATGAATGAGCTAAAACGAAGTTCGAAGCATTCATGTTCGAAAGGAATTGAAAGAAGTCGAATGAGAAGTCGAACGATTTCGGTTGAGCTTGAAGCTCCGTGTCAGACTCAGTTGGACAACACTCAAAAATGTGACATGAAGTGAATGAGTGAGAAATCTACTTTGCTTTGAGTTAATTCGAGTTTGTTTCGAATTTCAATTTACTTTTCTTATTTTATTTTTTGCATGCGTATTTTCTGCTGTTGTTTTCATGTGCGTAATAAATATAATGAATACAAGAAAGAAAACAATGAAGAGCAATAAACAGCTTAATATAAATAAAATTTATAAAATCGAAATCTAATTCTTATTATTAATTAGAAGTTTTTAATCTAAGTTTGCATCCAAAAACATAATTTTATTGACATTGTCAGTGTTGGTGGCAATAAAGTTATTAAGTTTTTTGCATCTGAATACACTCGCTCAGGAGCCGCGCTGCTAGCTGGAACACAGAATATAAGCAGTTTGTTTTGTGCAGTAAGGGAAAAATACTTTTCTGTTTATTCCATCAACCCAGGCAATCAAAGTCATTTTTCTTTTGAGACCGACCCGGAAGAAAATTGAAAGAAAGTGAAAAAATGCAGTCATTTGACAACTAAAATTACGAATTATTCGATTGAATCCGGCCATTTCGAATTCATTATTTTCACATAGCACATTAATTCATTTGCACTCATTTCGATAAGGAGCTGTCATTTTAGAACTCAATGTCACTCACACTCAAACGAATTCAATTCAAAGTGTGCATCGAACTCACTCAATTCGACATCTTTCGAATTAAAACATTTTAACTTAAATTTTGAGTGAATTCATGCAGACCTCTAGTTGTTAAGGTGTAATTATAGTTTTTTGAAACCTAAATTGGATTATTATTTCTAATTTGTATTTTGATCTCAATATCTTATTTTCTTTATTTCCTTAATTTTTGATATTTTTAAATATTTGTTTTTAAATTTTCATATCTTTAACATTCTTAATATTTTCTTATGAAACGAGATCATACCGGTATTTCGAAACCGAAACTTACAAAAAACCGATATCCGAAAACCGAAAACCTAACTGCGTGCATAACCGAAACCGTAATTGAAACCGATATTCATTTCGGTTTGATGTTCTGATTCGAATTTATACTATATGAAATAATAATAAACAGCAAACTGAACGCAGCAGACTTTCCGATTCAGAAGAAAGCAACAAATATTTCGAATTTTCAAAAGAGACGAAAGCTACATTGATATGATGGGTGTCTGCCCGTCCCTATGAACTCAACTTTCTTTCAAACTCAAATGTAGAGCTCTTACTATTTGATTATTCTTTTCATATTTTTTTAAAAAGTTATTGTGAACAATAACATTTTTTGGTTGTACAATTGAGTTTTTGAAATCTTGACAGATTACTTACCGATTAATATAGACAGGAGGAATACCGTTTGATAGCAAATATGTAGAAACCGCATGTTTGTAGTTGTTCAATGGATTGCTATAGGTGACAAAATAAAATTTTATTTGTTATTATTTCATAAATTCATATTTTTAGTAGGTATTGATATTTCCTAGATTAAATTATTGTATTAATAAAAAAATATTATACTTCAAAATTATATTAAAATAACCTTTGTAGCAAAATTCAACAACAGAAACTTTAGAGCTTTTCGGCACTAGACTTTTACCTCGTCTAGAGGAATTTCATGTGATACCAGACATTTTTGAAAGTACAATTTGCAATGTTTAAAGCATTTGCTACCAGAAACCCAAGTCCAGCCAAGACGACCACAATATCCAACAGCCTTTACAGTTCAACTTTGCGTAAAAGCCAATAAAAAACCAACAACAACAGCAGGAAAATGAGTTGCTTAATGCGTTAACTTTTGCTGCAACACGTAACTCAAGTTAGGCTGCAGTTGGAGTATCCTGAAAATCCTTAGCACTGAGCGGAGTGGAGTTGGGCAACAGCTGGATAGGTGTGCCGAAAACTGTTTTGGCTGCTGTTGTTTAAAATACACATTGAAAGCAATTTTAAAATCCAAAAATAAAGAATGAAAAAACGAACAAGAAGAAAGCTTTATAAAGTAATAACTATAAAGAAAACTGCTGTGATTTTCCAACCACTCACACACAGACACACACTGAAATTCCGATGTAAACTTGGCCATTACAAATCCAGAGATACACACCACGAACCACAAACTGTTGCCAAAAATGTGAAAAATATAAAAGGTAGAGCAAATGCTCCGATGCGAAATAATGCAAAGTATTGTGCACATTTAAAGTTGAAAATGGGATTATAATAATCCCTTTAGCCTTGCCTAGAAACGAGAGGGAAATGGCGTCTCAGTTCCCTGTTCCCTGTTCCCATGTGACTCGTGTGAGAAGTAATAATCTTTTATGGCAGCAAATCGTATTAGAGTAGACAAACTAAAAACCTCATATAAATGTTGCTCACCTATTTAGTCTACATTGAAAACCCGTGAGCCGAGAATATTTGGCCCATTAATTGTGTAGGGCCTTCTCTTAATTGGTTTAGCTTCATTAACAGAGGCCAAAAGGAAAAAGGAAAAAGCAAAAGAAACTTTTTAATTTATGCATTGACAAACTTATGCGCAGCGTGCAGCTACCCCGCTAGCTCGTATACCCCTTATACCCCGCAGCCCATTGAAAGCCACATGGCCAAGGGGCAAGACAACAAAAACAACGTCTGGCCAAAAAGCGATAAGCCGCAAACTGCAGCTCAGACACAAGAAAATCGCACAGTTCGAGACGGAAACCGACGGCGGAAAGGGAGTGACAGCAATTCCCAGTCGAAAAGGGAACAAAAACTGCACAACGGCAGCTGCAAAGGCAGCATCCTTTTAATTGGTTTTCGGTCAAACTGCGCATACAAAAAAAAAAGAAGAAAAGTCGAAAACAGCTTTTAAAGCGTTCCTTTGATTTGGATTGCCATCAACGGGAACTGTGCTGTTTCAAGAGATTTCGCTTGCTTTACATTTTCGTGAAACTTTGGAGACCTTTCAAATTTTGTGTAACCAAGTCAGAACAGAACAGACAGAAAGACAGACCACATATGTATATGTTTGATCCGTTTTCTGATCGCTTTCTCTAAATATAATACTGGTAATGTCAGAGAAATATCTTGAAAAAACTTTTAATGTGAAAAGACTGAACTCCTTCGGTGCCAGAAAGAAGAAGTTCAGCCAAAAGGCGACACATATCAAAAGTTCTTGGGGGCAAATAGATGCATAGGACAAGAGGCAAACCTTTGGGCGATTGAAAAATATTTTCATATGTAAATTTACCGAGTGTACTCTTGTTGTTCTTTCTCCTTGTGTTTATGTGTCCAGTAGCCGTAAGAACACACACACACACACACACACACCTACGCATATACACAGAGAATCGATATATGTTGCCTACTTTCAGGCGCTGCCGCATCTCAAGTGCAACCATAACAACAACAAATTCGCCAGGCATCGTGGAGTAGAAACTAACATCGAGTTGTTGTTGTTTGTTGGATTGTTAGCTGCGGTTGGCATCGCCGTCGCCTGCTAAAAAATTTTGTGGAAATTTATTTCATAATCTCTGCAGCAACAACAACATGAAGAAGAAGAGCAACTCCAGCAAACGAAACTCAGGCAGGAAAAAACTTTGCATATGAGGAGAACCACGAGTAGCTAAGCATGTAATTTATATCCTTGAACCATGTTTCGTCTCTTTCTACTCTCTCTCGCTTTTTCTCTATATATATCTATGCAGTTATTGTATTGCATACTTTGAGGAGCGGAAATCGGAGCTGCATCCTTTGCTACTTAGAAGCAGCCATAAATTTGCATCTGATGCGGTTATTTCCTTATCGTTCCTTTTTCTCTACTCGGCTGCAATTTTATTTGACCACATAAATTGTTTACCAATTTTCACAAGTTTGCCTCTCCCTCTATGTGCATGTGTGTGTGAGTGTGTGTAAATCCTTGCATGTTCTCAATATTTTGAGTATTGCAATACTAAAAGCGGTTTTATAGCACTCAGCCAACAATTTGATTTACCGCTCTTTTTTGCCTCCAATGCAATGAATTTATGTTTTCCTCTAGTTATTTTCTAATTGGAAATTTTGAGAAACGCCACAAAACCAAATGACAACAAATTTTGTCCAACAAAATATGAATAGGCGCATGAAAAAGAGATACACACATAATGTGAGATGAATAGAAATAGACAAAGCGTTAAAAGGAATTTGTTGCTTAAGTTATTTATCAAATCATTCGATTAACTTATATTAATTCAATTATTTTACTTAAAAGTTCTGTAGCTTCATCCATTATATATTATTTTAATACTATTTTAATTAATATTAATTTAATTTTAGTATAATTTAGACTAATTTATTTCATTTTAATTTAATTATAAAGATTATTTGAAATCAGCTTTTCATAATATTTTCTTATTCTCGCTATTCTTCAAACTTTTCCATAAAACATTCAACTTTTGCAGTCTTGCCTGAACTCGAATCCCTTTATCAACATTAAATTTTCCAAAAATTGAATGCGAATTAATTACAGAGCTCCAACAAGGCGACGGATAAAAATGAGAATGGGAGAAAGCACAAGCAAAATTATTGCGACAAAACTGTAGAATAATTCTGAAAAATTCCCACAACGACGCACCTTAAACTAATTAACGAAGCTGCCGTGCCGTTCTCATTTTGGGAGGAGAATTTTTGAAAAATCTTGGGCATAAACCACAGCAGAGCGAAGCTTGGCGCGTTAACCCAACAAAAAATGGCAGATAAAACCGTGAAGAGGAAAGGCTTCCAGCTGAATCCGAGGCAGAAGGAGAAGCAGCGGCAAATGAAGAAGAAGAATGCGTTATCCTTGCAGGTGGCAGTAAAAAATTGTTGAAATTCTTGGCCATCTACAGAGAGAGACTGAACTCAACTCCTCTTTGTAGCTCACAGCTCATTAAACGCTTGTCACCAGTTGGCCATTTTCATTGCTCTTGCCATTTTTTTGACGTTCTTTTAGTTATTCTTGTTGTTTTCGGCTAGTTTTTGGTCGGAATAATCCAACGAACAACTTAACGCGCCCCTTGACCGTGTTAAATAGCCTTCATTAATTCACTTAAGAGCACATTTTTTTATTATTTTTATAGCTACAAGTGAAAAGTGCCTTGAACACGATACGAGAAAGGGAAGAGAACAAGATAAATAGAAAGACGAAGAGAGAGAGAGAGAGATAAAGAGATGCTTTTAGTTTTCAGCAATGCGACTGTTGAAATTCAATGTGACCAAGATTGAAATGTTTTATTTTAAAGTTATAATAAACAAGTATTTTATAATATTTTTAAAGTAAATCATAAATCAAGAAAGAATATTATGCACAAAACATAATTTAAATACCCTCTACAAGTATATAAAAATTGAAGATTCTTAGCAGCTGTTGCTTAAAGCTGTTGAAGGTCCTTGGCCTTTTTGCTTGACAACAATAAATCATGGCACATATCAATCAGTCAATCAAACGTGCCCCACAAACTTGTCTACATATTGATTGTACGCTACAAAAACGAAAGGAAAGGAACACCAACAAATTATGCCTGACTCAGCATTTTGGCCAAAATACCATAGTATGCATATGACATTTTCGTCAATGATACAAGCAGCACACAAAAAATGGGAAGCAACAAAATGCTGCATGAAATTGTGACATGACAAAGGCGAAAAAAAGACAGAGGATATTGTTGCATACGAGTAGTACACACAGTACAGGTCCTTAAGTTTCTGCTCGCAGCTCATGAGGGTGAATGTTGTGCAGTTGACAAGTTTTGTTTGCTCAGCTCAGCGTTGCTAAACGACATTTTCTTTTCGCTTTCTTCTACTGCCACGCCCATAAATGTGGAAATTTTCGATATTGATTAAATGTCCAATTGAAAAGTATTTATCAAAAAGCAATAATGCGTCGGTGATCATTTTTACAATTAATATGAAAAGCGCCTAAAAGTAAGCAGTAATTTTTATGCCGTCGATTATTTTTTTTTTTTTTTAATTTATATAATTTATGTGCTTAAATTGTGTAACGGGTATCTTTTAATCAGGTTCTCGTAATTAGCAATAAAAACGATCAGTTCTAAATATTTGATAAAACTAATAAATAAATTATTATTCAAGAAAATTTTTATATCGATTAATTTAAATCAGTGGTCGGCACCAACACATTCATATGTTTGCATTGCGTTAGTGTGCATTTATGTTCGCCTAACAGCGGAATAGCAGGGACGTAACAGAAACAAATCGCTGCAGCGACGCATACGTGAGCGTACGTGAGCAGCAGCGCAGTCGCCACGAAAATTTCCTATGCGCTCGAGATAGGGCCGTGCCGATAGCTGATTTAAATATACCCGATCAATCAAAAACTAGATTTATTCACTAGTGTTACTTAGAATCTAATTTTAAGCTCGATGTTAAGTTCTGACTCATATCACTAGCTCAAACCTATTAAAGATTAAATAAAATAAACGGATGATTCATTGGTCTAAAAGAAAAAACTGCGACACAAAAATCAAACATTCAAAACATTTTTATTTTTATTCTTGACAGAAACTTTAATAACATATTTAACATTTTTTTTATTGACTGATACAGAATAAAAAGTGCCTAAATAAATTCAGAAAGACTGCTTAATAGAACTCCATTTAAATTTATTCGGCTATTTTATGTCAATTAAGTTTTCGCGACAACAACTGCGTACTTTTCTATTTTTATTTATTACTAACATCACTTTTGCTGGCATCCAAATATCACCGCAGCAGACAGAACTTGAAAGAAGAATGCAGTTCTGTAAACAATGTTGCAATTTGGCAGACAGCATTGGTTTAGTAGACTCATTGGCTTAGTGGTTACCCACTAACAACGGCTCTTGTGCTCGATTTTGAGGGCTCGAGTTCCGTTACAGAAGTTTGTTTAATTGCGCATCGCAAACCGTCAATATCAAATACAGTGACGCATTTATTGCTTCAATTATTGCCTGATTAACCTTTATATAATTATGTACTTACTACACTTGAGCTTAATTAATTAGCCGAATATCAAGCGCTACAAAATTGGCATAGGAGATTTTGTGAGTTTTTTATTTGAACAAAATGGAATCAATCTAGATTTCTAGATATCTTTAATTCATGATGTTATATTTTCTTTTAAAAAGTTGAAAAACTTTTTGTAATTAGGGCAGTATCTTTCGGGTAACATAGTTTAATATATAATTTATTATTTATACACAATGAAAACAGTTCGCTGAAATAAAATGTATTTTATACATATACAGAGTAAAATGAAACATAATAATGAATAATATATTATTTAACCTTTAATTTTTTTATTAATTGGGTTTTCAAAATATTCCTATTTATTTGTTTAAAATATACTTAATTACAACTCAGGACTCACCTTTAAAAATTCCAAGTATGTGCAACTTTTTGATTCTTTTTTATAAGTGTTTGGTTATAAATTTAAACTATTTTCACATATTTTAAAATACATTTATGACAGTTATTTTTCGTGTATAATTCTTAACATTTTTAGTAGTTCTGCACAAATTGGCAAACAATTTAAATCAAATTTTCGGATGATTTATGCTTAGATCCTTGTTGCATCCAATACACGCAAAGCGAGCGAGCGAAAGGACGTTGACTGTGTGTGTGTGTTTAGTTATGCGTGTATTGGTTGCGCTTTCCGTTTTGGATTGCATTCGTTTTCTTGTGGCTTTTGTCGTAGGTTGCAACTTTTATTTTTAGTGGTTTTTTCTTATCTCAATTTGTGTATCACGGAACTCGTTAAAATCACCTAGGAACACGTGACTGCATATCCCACACACACTAACACTCACATGCCCGCACGCACACACTTACACACACACACACACACACTGCACCGAGTCATGAAGCAACAGATCCTTAATGGAGGACACGGCAATTTATGGCAGCAAAAACAAAATGTGGCCTTAGGTCGATCAGCGGTTTTTCGTTTTTTATTCCTTTTTTTTTTTTTTTTTTGCTTTGGTTGTTTGCTTTTTACTAGTTATTCGTTTGTTAGTTTCTAATAAGCAGTTTTAGGCACACAAAAATCATCTGCACACAGCTGCAACGAATAGTTCAAATCTATTAATTGTTGCAGCAGTTTCTTCACTTTTTGTTTTGTATTTTTTACGCACGACAGAAAACTTGAACGGAGCGAAACTGCAAAGCAATCCTCACGCAAAGGCAACGCAATGAAAACTGAACTAAGAACTAACGTCGGATTTGTGGCGTTGCGTCGCTTCGTGTTGCATCGCGTTCCTTGCACAGATTTTTCATACCGACGTGCCAGCCGAATCACGAAGCCTTCGGCTCTGTAAAACGAATCACAACACGAAGCTGGCGTCGGTTTTACTCCAACCAAACGCAGCAAACGAGAACAAGTGTGGTGTTGGAACAAGACGAAGAGAGAAAGAGAGTATTGGCATGAAATCTGTGTCAACTGTTGACAGGGGAATTGAGAGCAGGGGCGATTAATGTGGTGAGAAAGTATTGCAACTGCTTAACATTGTGCATTGTCACGTTGTACATGAGCTCGGGAATGCTATCAAAATGACAAACAACATCCATTTGCTGTTGCTAACATGATTGGGACATGCATTTGCAATTTCCACAGAAACGTCAACCGAGACCAAAAACTTAAAATTTAACGAAAATTCACATCATGCGAAATTTTCTTCCAGAAGCATATTTAAGTTATTTATTTAAACAATATACGCTAAAAGAAATTCGACTTTCTTTATACTATATATGTACATATACATATATTATACTATAAATATATTTTTTGTTTTTCAAAAGTCGATTCATTGAATAATACAGCCCCACATAGTGTGGAAACGACAAGAGAACGAAAACTAAATATTTACATTTGATACATCAAAACTATTAAATAAAAATCATAATGATTCTTTTACTATGTATTTGAATGCATATTAATTCAAATTAAAGGATGCTCTTATTGAAATTGTCTAAAATACACACTGTCTGCATTTCACCACACTAACCAGCAGAACAACATTTAATTTTCACCACACTTTCTCCATCAACTTAGCAGATATTTAACACACTTCCCCTGCTCACAACAAAGGACCGATGACTGCTTGCTAGCGCTGTAGCATTACTCTCACCACTTTTTGAACTGCTTTGTTGAGAAACCGAATTCAATATAAAGTTAAATTTAACAAACATTTTAATATTATTTAGAGTCGAGCTTCCCCAATTCGAATCACCATTATCCAAAGAAAAGGTTCGAGTTATGAAGATATTCAACTTATGGAGTTCTTTTTCTTAAGTTTATTAATTTTACTGCCACTCATTTAGCTCGAGTTATAGAAGTTCGAGCTATGGAAGTTCGACTGTATTTTGGTTTCGATTTGGTGTTGAACAACGTAAAATAGATAAGGATTTTTTTGTTATTTTCGTTGCAATGCGTTTGAGCGACATTTGTTGATTATACTATAAGAAAGGTCAAATGAGCAGATAAGAATTTCACAATAATTTCTACAAGAATATTTGTAGGAGCTTAAGCAAAAGAGAGATTTCGAAGTTTATCGATAAGCAAGCCTTTCTTGCTCTCTCGCTCTTTTAACCATCGCGAATTAATCTCACTTCAACGAATCTTCCAGGTTATGTGCACTTACCCGTTTATTTTAGTGAATTTCGGTTCACGATTAAAAAGTAGTTTTTTTTATTTTTTGACTGAGTTACTTATAGTATATGTCTTCAGAAACACGTCTTGTCGAATCGAGAAAGCTAAGAGGATGATGTAGAAATTCAACACGGCCAATCGCTTGAATCAATCCGCAGTTGACTGTCACTTATGTACATACATAATTCAGTGGTCGGCACGGCCCTATCTATTTTTGCATAGGAAGTGTGCACTGCTGCTGCGCTGCCGCACACGTACAGTATAAACTGCGTCGCTGCTACGATTTGTTTCTGTTAAGTCGCTGTTATTCCGCTGCTAGGCGAAGCAAAATGAACACTAAAGCAGTGCAAATCTTATGAATAATAAATAAGAATATATACCATGATATCAAATATTGATTGCTCCGATTTGAAATGATGTTAGTGAATTTATAGGTATGTATTTAAGGAGAAGGAGGCTTGGTAGACCCCAAAAATTATGTTTTGGGTATCTAGACTTAAATGAAACTCTGAGAAAGTTTGTTTTAAATTTAAGACATACCTCCATCCCCCATCCCCCCATCCATTTTAAAAATCAATATCTAAAAGTTTTTAAGATGGAACTATTTTCAAATATTATTATAATACAATCCTAGGTAATCGCCTTAAAATCGAAGAAATAAAACTATATTTATTTATTTCTGTTTTAATTTTTAAATTAATACAAGCCCCCAAAAGTATGTAGGTATTACACCGTAAGAGCTTTAAACTTGAGCTTGACTACAGTCTTCCTGTTCGTTTAAAACTTAACTGATTTACAATGAGCTCATTAATAATATTCAATGCGATGTTCTTCTTGCTTTTTTGTCAAGACCCATTCCTACTAATGACTTCATGGTCTCCAATAGTCTGAAAAATTTGTATTATTTTTAGCACAGACTTTCGACGCTTGCCAAGTATCTGATGGCCAATAGACTGCAGTATGTGTATTGTATGTGTATGTGTGTGTCAGTCAATGAGATGTGGAAAATGTAGGCAGGCTAATGAACTGTAACTGTAACTGTGTTGTGACAATTGTTGAGGTCATAAGCATGTATCAACATAACTGGCAATTTTTCACTACAATTTGCTGACCAACTTCGCATGATCTAAATAGCTGCAACATTTCTTCTCCTTTTGCTTCCCCCCTTGTTCCTTAGGGGGGCAACATTTTGATTTACAACTATGGAGTGGAGCCAGTAAGGACATTTGGCAGGACATTTCAGCTATTAAACAGGCTCTACAGTGCGGAAGATAGATTTCTGCTTATGCTTTGCTGTATGATGTATTTATGAATTAGATCAGCTTCGGTCAGTGGTGCCAAAGAGACGCACAAGCATAAGCACAAGCACAGTAATTAAGATATAAACAAACATCAGTAAAAAAAAACAAAAGAAAAATTAAATTAAGAATTATTAAGCACAATAAGTAGTAAAACTACCTAATAGAAGTTTAATTAATAATAGGAATTAAATTATCGCCAAATATATAACATGCACTGTAAATAACATAACATTCTCTGTTAACGAATATAACATACTCTGTAAATAAACATAAGGTAAAAATAGGGTAAGCAAAGAAGATTCAAGTATTTTGTTGTAGTGTATTGAGTATTGCGCGTTTTAAATTAATATATAACGGCTACACTAACTAAATTAAGTAAAGCACATAATTTGCTTATTAGTTTAAATTTACAAAGAATGTTTATTGCGAGTCAAAACACTTTTCTTGAACCATGATATGTTTTCCTATTTTATGTCATTCAGTTAACAAGAAAGAAGATGATCAGAAAATAAACAAGTTGTCAAAATGTTTTCTAGTACGGTTTTCATTGTATCAAATTTCATTTTATGTATTTTATAAAAATAATATAAAAAGTATATAAATTAAAACCAAATTTTCTGTAATATATAGATCGTAAATCGAATTTTAAAATGTCGCTAACCGCCAAGGATGTTATAAAAAAGGGTTCTACGCAATTGACTCACATGTGTGAGTTGAATGTGAAGAAACAATTGTCGCATCGTCGTCTGGTTTCAATCATTGCAACTATTTCCCGCGCCTCACGCAACTTGGAAACCATTTACAATATGTTGCTGAAGGGCGTGAATATCTTTCGATTGAATTTCTCCCATGAATCGCATGAATTGCATACACAAACCATTGAGTTGGTCAACACTGGACTGCAAAGAATTAAACACGAAACGGGCCAAACGGTTACAGTGGCCTTTGCCGTTGACACGCGTGGGCCACAGATTCGAACCGGTTTATTGGATGGTGGCAATGAGATTGTTTTACGCAGCGGAGAAAATATACGTCTATCAATCAATCGAGATCTGTACGATAAGGGAAGCAAGGAAGCTGTCTACGTCGACTATCCGAATATTATAAATGTGGCAAAGCCGGAGGATCGTGTTTTCGTCGATGATGGAAAAATCTTTCTAAATATCCTTGAGGTTGGTGTGGATGGACTCCTTTGCGAGGTAATTAAGGGCGGTGTCCTTGGCAACAACTGCAATGTCATTCTACCCGAGGTGGAAATTGACTTACCGGCCGTGTCTGAAAAGGACATGGATGATCTGCAGTTCAGCATAAGAGCGAATATCGATATTGTCCTGGCTTCAGGAGTGCGCAGTGCGAAGAGTATTAAAGAATTGCGCTCTGTGCTCGGTGACAAGGGAAAACACATCAAAGTCATTGCCAAAATAGACAGCAAAATTGCATTGGGTCGAGTATCGGAAATTATCGATGCAGCGGATGGATTGCTACTAAGTCGCGCCGATCTCGGCACACAAATACCCATTGAGAAACTCTTCATTACACAAAAATCGGTATTGGGTCAATGTAACAAGGTCGGCAAACCCGTAATTATTGCATCAAATTTACTGGAATCGATGCGTTTTAATCCACTTCCGACCCGTGCTGAATGTTTCGATCTCGGGAATGCAGTTATTGATGGAGTCGACTGTATTATGCTGTCATCCGAGGTGGCAGTGGGATTGTATCCAAAGGAGACCATAGATATCTGTGATGCCCTGTGTCGCGAGGCTGAGAAAGTGATTTGGTATCGCAATCTATTCGATGATTTGGTTCATGAAACCCATGGCGAACTGGATGCAACGCATTCGATTGCCATAACTGCGGTTGAGACGGCGAGACGGACTAAAGCCACACTTATCATTGTACTTACCACATCGGGCCGATCTGCAGCTCTGCTTAGCAAATTCAGGCCACGTTGTCCAGTTCTGGCCGTCACTCGGTGTGAGAAGGCAGCTCGATGGGTCAATTTACATCGTGGTGTTTTGCCACTACTCTATTCCTCCGACTGTGCCGAGACTTATGCCAGTGATGTGGATGCTCGTGTGAGATTCGCATTGGCAAGTGCCAAGAAAAGTGAATTAATTAGCGGTGGAGATCCCATTGTCATTGTCAGTGCTTGGAAGGAAGGCGGCGGTTTTACCAACAATGTTCGTGTAGTTTATGCTTTTTTTGAGTCCGACCAAATGGATTGTCTTTTCCGAGCTGACCAGAGTCGATCTCGAAAAAATTCAGCACTGCAGACAAAATCAGTTAACAAGGCTTAAAGACACCCATTGATCTGTGTTTCGAATTCGATGTCAGATGAAAACTGCCCAGTTATGTGACTTTGAAATATCTAAACGGCTAGTTCATAATTCGTCTTCAATTCGCACGTTAAAAAAAGACATGTAAAAATAAAATGTATATAAAAATCCATTGTGATAACAATAAATATCATTTATAGGGAACATTCATATATTTTTACCAGTTATTTAAAAATTAAAAGCATATTAAAGGCAAGCGACCTATAAAGCATATATTTTCTTGATCGGCATTAACAGCCGAGTCTATATAGCCATGTCCGTCTGTCTATCCGTCACTGTGAGATCCTAGATCTCAGAGACTATAAGATCTTTAACGCAACACAGCCCCACTTCAATCTCCAGAAATTGCGAAAATCCACCACAACTTCGAGTTGTTTTTAGCATGTTCACCAACCTTTTCGAACTAGGCTGCTAGGGTTGCCCCTTCTCAGATTCAATTTCCCAAGGGTTTGACTGGCAACTTTTTTAAGTTTATCATTGCAGATTACTAGGTTATTATTTTATTTCTTCTTTAATTATTATTATTTAATTTATTTATGTAATAAATCAATTTGTATAGCTCAAAAAAATTCAAAAGTTATTGGAGCGACAATCAATTAAAGTTACTCGGAAACGCTGAATTCTAAAATTCGTTCAAAAAAGTGACATTATTCTCATGGCATTTTTGATTTCGTTTCACTCAAAAATTTTCAGATGATTTGACTGTGGCACGGAGAAATAAAATTGACGTGAAACTCAAGTGGAAGAGATTTCTGTGGCATACCTGATTAAGTTTCAAGATAAAAACAAGTGGGAAAGGCTATAGTCGAGCTCCCGACTATAGGATACCCGTTACTTACCTAAATAAATTAAACTTTTTTTTTATTGCATTCTTTTAGGCACTTTTATTGCTTAAAAGCTTTAATCAGCCAGTACCACCTTTCTATTTGTCCGATCTTGTTGGTATTTAGTAGGATGATAGGTAATAACAGTAGCTAACGTTCACCGTTTAAAAAAATCTAATATTTTGAAATTTACGCGATTTATTTGATTTTTGCGATTTACGGAGGCGGAAAGGGGCGTGGCAAAATTTTGAAACAAACTTGACCTGCGTGGGGTTTATAGAAATCTGTGTGCCAAATTTGGTTGCTCTAGCTATTATAGTCTCTGAGATCTAGGCGCTCACACAGACGGACAGACGGACGGACGGACAGACGGACGGACGGACAGACGGACATGGCTATATCGACTCGGCTGTTGATGCTGATCAAGAATATATATACTTTATAGGGTCGGAGATGCTTCCTTCTCCCTGTTACATACATTGCAACGAATACAATATCCCCTTTTACTTATTTTTAATAAGTAACGGGTATAAAAATGTCTAAAAGTACTCAAAAAAAATATTTTATACACATTTAAATGAATAGGAGCTCGATTATAGCCTTTTCTGCTTGCTTTAAATAGTAAGATTAAATTTGTTACCTTGCCCCTTTGTCCCCTTTGAATTTTGGCTACTTAGATCAGAGCTGTTATCCATTGTAACTTCTGTTATTGTAGACAAAATCCATATTTTGTGCATATTTCGTAATATTTCTTTATTTGTTATGAATGTTTATGGTATAAAACAATAAGTTTTATTCGTGAGTATCACCAAGAATGTTATAAATTAAGCCAGATACATATGCCAATTTAGAGTGACAAAATGCATTTCTTTATGTCAAGTTCTTAACAGTACACATACAAAATTATTATTATTATTTGTTGGGTAAAAACTCATATCAACTATTTAATTTAAGGTTTTATTTGCTCAATTTTAATGTGACCGTCATACCAAGTCCTTAATCGATGTGAGATATCAGCAAATGTGGGACGTTTAACGGCTTGTTCATGCCAACATTCGATCATAAGTGAATACACGGCAGTTGGACAATTCTCTGGACAAGAGAGCAGTTGTCTCGATCTGATTAAATTAATTACCTCCGGATTGCTGTAGCCACTGTAAGGCTGTGAAATATTAAATATTTTATTAGTTTCGATCAATTAAATATATAGAAAATATTAAATATAAGTACCTGCATGCCATAACTGTAGATTTCCCAAAGAACCACTCCAAATGACCATATATCACTTTCTGTCGTAAACTTTCCATACAAAATTGACTCCGATGGCATCCAACGCACAGGAAGTAATGATTTCGATTGCACTCTAAATTAGAAAAATTTAATTTGATTAAATAAAGTTTTTTGAATGGCCATATTTTTTTAAACCAGGGATTAAAACCGTAATCGCTAACCGATATTAACCGATTAAAATTGATAGCCGTAATTGGAACCGTAACCAAAAAAAAAACTTTTTTATTTTACCGATACCGTAAAACCGTAGTTATTCCAACCGAAAAAACTGCTAAGAAACCGATTCATGCATATCGTTTAATTTGGGTTCGGTCTAGCATAAAATTTTAATATGTTATTCAGATCTAATCCTGGTTTACCTTTTTTTATTTTCGATTTGTATATTGATGTCATTTAAAAGATCTTAATTTTCTGAAATTTTTGAATATATGTTTTCAAATTTTTTTATGTAATTATGTAATTTTAAGTAATTTTTTTTTAGTGAACCGTAATCATACCGGTATTTCGAAACCGAAACACAAAAAATCAAGTAACCGTAACGTAACCGATATAATACAACAATTTTTCGCAACCGATAACCGAAAACCTAAATGCGAACATAACCGAAACCGTACTGAAACCGATATTCGTTTCGGTTTGAATCCCTGACTTTAACCATATTCTATAATTACCTATAATAGTCAGAGCTGTATATATCACGGGACAATCCAAAATCTGAAATTTTTACAACCAGTCCTTCGTTGACCAAACAGTTTCTAGCTGCCAAGTCCCGATGTACATAATGATGTCCTGACAGATACTCCATGCCTTCACTGATCTGCATCGCTATTTGCAAGAACTCCAATTGCTGTAATGATTTCTTTTCCATTGGTGAGTTGGCGATCAAAAACTCGTGTAAGTCTCCATTAGCCATATACTCAAAGAGCATACAAAAGGGTTCTTTATTTAGTATAACTCCTAATATGCATACGATATTCTGGTGTTTGAGGTCCGATATTAAATCAATCTCACGTCGGAAGTCCTGTTGTGTTTTAACTGATGCATTCTCTTTTAACGCCTTAATGGCAACATTTACTGTTTTCTTATTCAATTGTCTTAGTTGTCCTTTGTAAACCTTTCCTAAAAACACGAATATAATAAAGTAATTAAAATGTATTAGAATTTTGCAATAATTAAAAACTAGAAGAACAATAATATATCTGATAAAATTTTATAATTTTACCGAATGCTCCTTCGCCTAGTTCTTCAAAGAACTCTACATCTTGTAGTGTAAAGTGTGGAACTCTCAGAAGTGAGCTTTTTTCAATGCTTTTGGATGGTAGACCCACAGGTTCCATGGAACTATTTAAAGGTATTCTTCCCATATCTTGATTTGAGTTAAGCTGGGAATTTCCATAAATATTATTTCCAGCGTTAGGTGTGTTAATCTATAAAACCAAAAGGTTATTAATAAAATCGAAAAGTAGATGTAGTCTGTAAAATTATAATACCATCGCCAAGAGTTTAAAAATGCCAATAAATTTAGTCGTATTACTTACGTTTTGTATATTTTTCATTCCTCGGGAACCTTTTTTCTTAAACAGTACGAACAATAGTATTAGAATAAAAGCAGCAAATATCAATCCAGATATTGAGATTATGCTCAACCACAGATTATCTGAGCATTTAGGAATCTGGCAAGGTTCTATGTTCCGATCTAATGATCTATCATCTACAAAACACCATGGGCTTTTCTCCGCACTTCCTGGGTTCCTAAAAATATAAGCAAATCCATTTAATAGGGTTAATATATACACTCACAAGATAGAGAAGAGTAACAATTATTTATAATTTCGATACTATAGGTCTTTTATCAACTAAGGCTAAGTAAATTGTCTAATACTAGGAAAAAAAAATAATTTTAAATTGGCTGGACGAAAAGTGCTATAAAACCTATAATATATTTATTTCATGACACATTTTTATGTCGAATTTTCAAAAGAAAAGGGCTGTTATTGCACATACTTTTTGTAAACATTTTAGAAAGTTTTACTCCGTAAATATATATATAGTTAAAAGACTTAATAACATACTATCTTGTGGAATATTCTTCTTAAAAAATGGCCACAAAAGAGTATAATTAGCCCCAAATAATAAAATACATTTTTATAAAGCAACACATACCTGCAATAGTTTTGTCCTATAAGTTCTGGAAAGTCTGAAATTTCTTTCATTAACCAGGACCAACGAAGACAAGGTTTTCCGGTGACGCTCAGGTTCTTAACGCCCCTGTAACTTGAGCCGTCCTCCCAGTAGCAGCTCTCAGTTTCGTCCACTTCAATGGTTATGCCCAATGTCGAGCAATCTTTGTGTTGCGGCAATCTCTGGCACTCTTCGACTCCAACAATGCCAATTACTGGATGACGTTTCGCAATTGCATACTCCTTTTGGCAAAGTTCGGTCTCCAACAGTTCACATTCCTCACGGCAAATGCGTTTCAAATTTTCAGTTTCTTTTGTCGGTGGATATTTGCTGGACACATCCTTGCTGAACACATCGTCATAAAAGATGGACTTCTTTTTCAGGAAGAAATTCTTGCCCTTAGAATCTCTGGAAACGGATCGTTTTTTCCGTGTGTCATTTCCACTGTACAAGTTAGTGAACATTGCTAAATTTGCAAAATACAGTAAGTTGGTTCGTTCAGGGGTTCTACAAATTGGCAGTGAGCTCAAGCACAAACTGGGCAATGCATACTTTCGGCAATTGGAATTCATATCTCTAAAACAAAAAAAAAGATAGTTTAAGTGACCTTCAAATTAACAATAGAATATGAACTTACTTTGATTCCTTTATTACGCCGTAAGCGGCTTTCAATCGTTCCTCCAACTCATTTATTGTCGCATTCGGTGGTATAAATACGTGGGTATTTTCCAAATACTCTAGGCAAATAGTTCCATTATATAGTTGACAGATTCCAGAGGACTGGTCAATTCTGAAAAAAAAATAAATTCAAATATTAAATTCTTAATGCAAATTAGAACCGAATTATTATTAATAAATTTATTTAAATTTTCCACCTCATTCTATGTTATTTACCAATTTCGATTATTACACCGATGAATTATCAATAGTGCATTTATCGATATATTTATTTTGTTTACCAACAGCTGATTGATATTAACAGAACATAATAACAGCGCTGGGGCGCTTAAATACGTATGTACGTAAGCCGCTAGGCAAAATACTAATAATCTGTTAACAACAGCACCTTTTGAGCTTACGAATAAGCAGCTGTGTTCACGGTTGCCACAATTGGCGTTTTTGCGCCAAAACTGTCTCTTTTTTTTGAATTGGCTCTTTTTTCATCAGTTCAGAATCAGTTATTTTGTATAGTTTTAGGTTGAAGCGAAAAATATTTTTTTTTATTTAATTAAATGAAAAATAACATGAACTGCAAAAGTTAGGGCTCTTTCTTAGTGAAATGGGCTCTTTTTTTTTTTTTGCTTAATCTCATTTTTTTAAGTAGCAAACGTGGTAATAAACGTATGTTTGTAATCCGCCAGGTAAGGTACTAATACTCTGTTAATAACAGCAACTTTAGAGCTTACGAATAAGCAGCTGTGTTAAAAGTGGCTTCTTGACGCCGGAATTTCACAAGTGGGAGGATTATATTGAAGATAGAAAATTTGGAAATTCACATAGCTTATTAATGTCAAACTCTCACTTATTAAAAGATGATTTTTTAATAAGTGCATCAAATTTTACATAAATTAATGGTTGTTCTCTGGGTACTGATTATATTGTCTTAATCCAGAGTTATCTAAGATTATCAATAGTACAACTTAGTTTTTAGCTTTTATTTGCAAAATTAAGTAGAGATTTTCTCACAGACGGGCACTATCGGCTTTAGCCTTTTATAATAGTAATTTATTTTTATGTTTATTAGTTTACAGTATGATTTTACACTATTTTTGTATTGTACATGCTGGTGTACTATAGAATATTAATTTCTGTATATTTATGTATCTGCATATGTATGTATGTACATACCCATAGTTTTCAATTTTTGCATTTTTCGCCCTAACAGAGTTTGATCTTAGGGCGATGAAGACGATGCCAAACACAATGAGGTGATAATGTAGAATATTCATTTTTTTAGCTCTCTCTTGTCAAGTAGTTAAATTCTTAATAAATTTGAATTATCAATCACTTTTTAAATTAGTTTAATGTGCTCATATTTGATAGTGCTTATCGTAATTTACACCAAGCTAACATAGCGCAAATGTTTGTGTGTATGTGAAAGAATCATTCAAGGGGGTTGCATGTTTTATGCGCAGAACAATAATAACATTCAACCCCATTCACAGAGTGCCCAGATTTTCGATTTTAAATGTGCATGCAAACTATGTATTATTTATTATTTTTTATCAGAGCAGCTAGCTTATTAATTACCATTAGTGAGCGCATTTTTTTTTTAAAACCTTGATGCAAATCGTCGCATTTTTTAATAACAGTAATTAACCAACGATGTGGCAACGTTGCTTCCCAAAACACTGGCAGCCTGATGGTTGCTTGATAGGCTTGCTTGATTTTGTTTAAAACGGATCCTTTTTTTGGTAAATTTGTTAAACTTCAAGCTAGAATTTTGCAAAATTTACATTCAGTAAAACGATCTCCGTTATTTTTTTTATCTATTTTATCATTTATTTGGCTTTTAAATAATAATTACACTAGTTTACAGCCATTTTGCTTTTCATGTCTGAGTGCACTTTTCTTATGGATTTTGGCCAACTAATCACGAAAATCGCACTTAAAAATTTTTTTATGGAAGCGTTTTCGAAATATTCATGTTTTTACAAATTTTCGAAGTTGCTCTCACATTTTAGAGTATACCACGAAATCTAATTTACCGATGCGGTCAAAAAAAACCTCAAATTAAAGGTAACTAATCTTTTTACAACTTTCTCTCATATGGCTTTGAGATCGGCTTAGTAGTTCAGAAGCTAGCGACTTTTAAAAGTTCCAAAATCCGGGTTTTTTGTGATTTTTTGAGCTCGAGAGCTAACAAATTGCCCTAGTAAAAATATATATCGTTAAGGTAAAATTAATTTTAAGAGTTTAACGTATAGCCAACACTGTTACAAAGAAAATAGGATATTGTTTGTGAGAATCCATGGATAAATAGCGTAGTATTACGCTTTTCAGTGAAAGAATATAAATCATCTTTTTCACGACTTTCCAGTTTGATTTGTATGGCAGCTATATGATACAGTGGTCCGATTTCAATCAAACTTGGTCAGGATGTGTAGGACCATAAAAGATGCTGATTGTGTCAGATTTGTTGAGATATCTCAAACAACCAAACAGTTTTTCATGCTAAGACTTGGTTTTCGACTGATCGTTCCTATGGCAGCTTTATGATACAGTGGTCCGATTTAATCCAAATTTGGTGAGGATGTAAGGGAGCATCCCAGATGCTGATTCTGCAAGTTTGGTTGAAATATCTCCAAATACAACAAATATTTTTGCACTAAATCTTTATTTTCGATCAATATTTCCAATTACAGCTGTTTTTTGAGAAAAACTTCTTTATTGTTTAAGATATCTTAACAAATCTGAAACAATCAGCATCTTTTATGGTCCTACACATCCTGACCAAGTTTGGTTGAAATCGGACCACTGTATCATATAGCTGCCATACAAACACAAACTAGGAAGTCGTTAAAGAGATGATTTATATTCTTTCACTGAAAAGCGTAATACTACGCCATTTATCCATGGATTCTCACAAACAATATCCTATTTTCTTTGTAACAGTGTAAGCTTTACGCTTAATACTCAAAACAAATTTTACATTTGCGATATCTATTTTTTTTTGGGCGATTTGTGAGCTCACGAGCTCAAAAAATCACAAAAAACCCGGATTTTGGAACTTTTAAAAGTCGCTAGCTTCTGAACTATTAAGCCGATCTCAAAGCTATATGAGCGAAAGTTGTAAAGAGATTAGTTACCTTTAATTTGAGTGCTTTTTTGACCGCATCGGTAAATTAGATTTCGTGGTATACTCTAAAATGTGAGAGCAACTTCGAAAATTTGGAAAAACATGAATATTTCGAAAACGCTTCCATAAAAAAAATTTTAAGTGCGATTTTCGTGTTTTGTGGGCCAAAATCCAGAAGAAAAGTGCACTCAGACATGAAAAGCAAAAATTTTTTTTGATTTTGTAAACTAGTGTTACTGAATGAATTAAAAACAAATGTGAACTTAAACTTCGCGCGGGCCATGTTAAGATCCGGAACTAGCAGTGTTGGAGCTACCAGAAATGAAGCTATTGTTGTCCAACACTGTGTGGCAAACAGCTGATTTTGGGGCTTACAGTTTCGCAGAGAAAAATTAATGTCCGGCACACAAGTGACAACAAAAGTCATTTGAAATGAATTGGTCAATAACGACGAGAGCCCAAACTAAAGCTGAAATTATCTGTGAACATGAATTAAATTTCTTTTCATATTTATAGCGGTATACATTTTTACCAGTTTTTGCAAGGTCTCCCCTAGTCGACTTCAGACTTGACTATTGTCATACTATACGAATACTAAATGAAAATAAGTCATGAACTTGAAATCGATGGAAAAGTTATACGCCCTTGCATATGTATATATTTTGTTGTCTCTATTAACAGTTTTTAAATGTGTTACATAATTAGATATACACTAATACAAGACTGGTTCGTATGCATCCAAAAATCCAATAACCGATTAAAATACCCGATTGAGTTCCGGCTCACACCAAAACGTACCACATTTCGGTGGCTTATTAAATACATACACACACATTTACCGTTATTAATACTATACATAGCTTGAAGAGGGGAATTTTGTAGTAGTTGACACAAGATATAAGAGCAGTTATTGTACATAATAAGTAAACTAAGGTGAAAACAAAGACACATAAAATATTTACGTAATGCCGAGACAAGAGTACAGTTGCTAAGTCTAAATCGTTTACAGTTCTGTTGCTTGTTTCTTCATTCTCATTTTTTTTGCTTTTATGTATTATTTGGTGTTGTTCTAGTTCGTTCTCACCAGCTCTGCTCAAGAATATTGGCTGCTTAACTATTATTTAACAAAGTCAGGATTCTCCTGCAACTTGTCGGAGAACTGCAACTGATTGTCGATGATTTGGAATAGCACCTCAGGCGCTGGAAAGCGTCCAGTTTGAATTTTCGACCACACGGGCACATCGTTCAGGGTAATTTCAAAAGCGCCCGACGATATGAGCTGACCCTCAATCATGTTGCCCAGGAAGAAGATCATCATGCAGGCGTAGATTTTATTCGATTGCAGGTGACTCCACCAGCCCGGCGTGTTAATTCCCAAGCAGGTGAATGGACTCACCGAGCTAACCACTGACACAATTATAATGATTTTCAGTGCGAATATCAGCTTTGAGAGATAATAATTCAAGCCGGGCGGATCGTAGTTGGCGCCATGAACCTGAATTTGTGGATATTTTTCACCCAGAATGTTTACATAGTCCTCGAAGGCCTTACGGTAGCCGCACGAATAGCTGTACATGAAATTATAAAGCGGTAATGAGCGTTATCATGCGCCCAAGGGGCTGCGAAGTAATTTGTGTGCACTCTCACCAATAAAGAAAAGTCATCGTTGGAGCAACGCTCTGTCCGAATTTGGTAACCGGTATTTCCTTGCCCTCGAAGGCGAGCGCGTAGCAGGCACACATGCATAGTACTAACAGTGCTATGTTTCTACCATTTAAAGAGTCCATTTTGTTGGGTTTTGCTTTTACAATTTCGGTCGAAAACTAAGGAGGAAATCGGGCAGCAAGTAGTAAAAATTTATTATTCTTCTTCTTGGTGTTGGGCAGCTCATGAGTGAGTGAACAAAAAAGAGTTGCTCACTGAAGTGAGCCAGTGAACATGTTCCTTCCAAATTCTCATTGCTCATTGCTTGAAATCGATGTATATAAATATGTGAAGTCCCATTCAAGGTGAATTTATATATGGTGATGTATTCGCTCTCTCTCGGGGCAAAGCTGTCAAAAAGAGTCTGACGTGAGAGAGACGACAGAGATAGATATATAGAAAATTTGTTTTGTTTTGTTTTCTATACTCTTCGCTCATTTTCGTTTTGTGCGCTGTGCAATATATAAAATGAAAATAAAATGCAATGACATGCTTGTCTTGTTGTTCCTGTAATGACCCGTAGGTAACCAATTAATTAATTGTGATCTGTTAAGCTCCTGTTAGCCGTCAGCATCGACACTGTTATCCCTGTTGCTCTCTTTGTGGAAGCTGCTCACCGGTGCATGCTCCCACAGTTCCTGTTGCATTTATTTGTCTCCTTTTCATATCTCTGGAAACACAAACCAAACGACTTGCGTTCGAGCGGCATATGTATTTTTCACACACGGGGCATTTTTCAGAGAATTTAATACAACCGGTCACTACGATGTTTGCTTTCATAATGACGTTTGTGCCCCGAAAAAGAGAGCACGTCAAACGAATACATCACCATATATAAATCCACCTTGGTCCCATTTAACATTTTCGTATTTATTTACAAATTATATGACAAGACCAAGTCAAGGTGGATTTACTAATAAGGTGACGTCGTCCGGTGTGGTGAGGATACAACAATTTTTTCACCTCTCTCTCTCCGCTCTCAGAGAGACAAGCGCTAGAAAAAGATGGCGTACGTTTTACGTTCTGCACTCTTCGTTTGTTATTGTTTCAGCTGACAGGAAAAGAAAATGTTGCAAAATAAATAAAACGAAATAATTCAAAATAAAATTTAATATTTTAATGCATAACAAAAACAATATTATCCAAAAATTGAATAAAAAATTATTGGCACTAAAACATTTCTTTCCGAAGTTCTCTTACGGCAGAGCACGCAATATGTTTAGATCTAATGAGCGAATAATACACACATGACAAAATAATACACACTGTTAATAAAATAATTGCAGATTATAATAATAATAAGTTTATTCTTTTCTGTCTACGAGTTAATTGGTAAAGAAGAAGACAATAAGAAAAACATGCGATACACAACCTCTTTCGACAACGTTTGCAGGCATACTGTCAAATGTTTGTAACCTCGAAAGAGGGCAGCTGTGGTGACAACCAAGGTGAATTTACTATAAGGTGACGTTGTCACCACAGCTGCCCTCTTTCGAGGTTACAAACATTTGACAGTATGCCTGCAAACGTTGTCGAAAGAGGTTGTGTATCGCATGTTTTTCTTATTGTCTTCTTCTTTACCAATTAACTCGTAGACAGAAAAGAATAAACTTATTATTATTATAAAAAAAAATATTTGAAAATATTACTATAATTATTGTTCTATGCTTATTTTATAGTATAGTATATTAACATATGAATTTTGGTTTAATTTTGATTTCATTTAATTTAATTTTTATTTCATTTAATTTAATTTTTTATTCAATTTTTGGATAATATTGTTTTTGTTATGCATTAAAATATTAAATTTTATTTTGAATTATTTCGTTTTATTTATTTTGCAACATTTTCTTTTCCTGTCAGCTGAAACAATAACAAACGAAGAGTGCAGAACGTAAAACGTACGCCATCTTTTTCTAGCGCTTGTCTCTCTGAGAGCGGAGAGAGAGAGGTGAAAAAATTATTGTATCCTCACCACACCGGACGACGTCACCTTATTAGTAAATCCACCTTGGTGACAACGTCACCTTATAGTAAATTCACCTTGGACCAAGTTAGCCAGACCAAGGTGAATTTACTATAAGGTGACGTTGTCACCACAGCTGCCCTCTTTCGAGGTTACAAACATTTGACAGTATGCCTGCAAACGTTGTCGAAAGAGGTTGTGTATCGCATGTTTTTCTTATCGTCTTCTTCTTTACCAATTAACTCGTAGACAGAAAAGAATAAACTTATTATTATTATAATCTGCAATTATTTTATTAACAGTGTGTATTATTTTGTCATGTGTGTATTATTCGCTCATTAGATCTAAAAATGACCACAACATATTGCGTGCTCTGCCGTTATTTTGAATTATTTCGTTTTATTTATTTTGCAACATTTTCTTTTCCTGTCAGCTGAAACAATAACAAACGAAGAGTGCAGAACGTAAAACGTACGCCATCTTTTTCTAGCGCTTGTCTCTCTGAGAGCGGAGAGAGAGAGGTGAAAAAATTATTGTATCCTCACCACACCGGACGACATCACCTTATTAGTAAATCCACCTTGAGCCAGACCAATATTGTATAAATATTGCAAAAGAGATACAAGTGTAATTATTTTTAGTAGCTTCAATTTTATTTCATATTTGAAGAATCGGTCATGCCGATTGAACGTGTAGAGGCCTACAGCTCAGAACAGCTGTTGTGACATAACCTCCATTGACACAATAAAATCGAAAATGCTGCGCCGAGTAAATAACAATAACAAAACCGTCTATATATTTATTAAAACTACCGATTTTTATAACTTTAGCTATTGCCGAGGGTGCGCCAAGCTGTGCAGCTGTCAAAGTCGTCGGTCACCGTCATCAGATTAAACAGTGGCAGTGTTTATGAACCAGATTACCTCGAGGTAATTACGACACATATTTTACTGCTGCGGTAAAAGTATTAATGAGTATATTTAACTATTATAACAGTCGCTCAAGCCAAAATTCCCGCAATATGAATGCCTGAATGTGCAGTTAAAGGGCTACGATTATCCGATACTGGAGAGCTACCAACGATTCCTGCACAGCGTGGCCGAGTACCTCGATCTGGATGTCTCCGATTGCTATGCTCTTCCCCCGCAACAGACGCAAGTGCAGCGCCTGCGTCCCAATTCAACGGTAATCGAGGCCGACTACAAGTTGACCACATACGAACGCAATCTGCAGCTTAATAACGTGGATGCACCAACGTATCCGCAATTTCTGCGCATCACACAAGCGGCACTGCCGGAAGGTGTTCACCTAATTGTCGCCCAGCACACGGATGAGTATGACGAGCGTCGTTATGTGCCCGACAAAGATCTCCTTGATCTGAGGGCGGAACTGGAACGTATGGGCGGTCCCGCACCACAAAAAAAGAAATAACACGGCTTTTGTCATTTTTGGCATATGGGCAAACATTAATAGCTAGTTTTAATTTGATTAAATCTGTATAAAATATAAAGATATACATGTAGAAAGAGAGACAGAGAAATATCTAAAAACTTTCCTATTTAAAGCTTTGCACTAACTGGACGGCAATGGTTACACTTGGAAGACACACTCTAGAATCTAAGCCTTAATTGCACTATGAATGAAATTCGATTAGACAACGCCAAAATGAACCACTTTAATGGATGAAGAGCTGGGAGCTGAGGCTTTGCTATTGCTCGAATCCTCCTCTCTGCGCCTCGTTGGCGGTTTGCTAACATCTGCAATGGAATTAATTTTAAACAATGGAAAGCTGTGAATCCATAGCTCAGCTTACTTGTGGTAATTGGATTGAAATCCTTCAAGTACTCATCATTGGGATGGCAAAGCGGTAAACTATCAGCTAGCTCCTTTCGGGGATTGGTCAAATGTCGGGCCGTTGGTCGCGAGTAGCCATTGCGCTTGGGCGGCATTGGTTTCTCCTTGCGCGGAATTTCCTATGTTACCAAAAAGAGATTTCTTTTAAATGGCAGAGGTATTCGAGGAGCTAATTCTCTACTTAGGGGCACTACGGCCACCTGTATTGTGTCTGAAAACTTGACTTTGTTCTTCTCCGTGGGTGTGGTCTTGACACTGGGCGTCGCTGCGTTGGATTCGCCATTGAGTTGGGCCGGCGCAGCATTTGATAAGATGGAAGCTGTTGGCTTTTTGAGCAGCAAACGCTTTTGATAATCCTCATTGCTGAGCGTTGGCAGCATAGCGGGTATGTTTCCAGACACCAGTGGATGCTGATAGTACTTGGGCTGATACGGAGGAAGAGACAGCGTCAGCTGATCACCAAACGATGTGACCTGTTGACGCTGTGCCGGACTGCTGGCCATGGGTAATCCCACTGTCTGATCCGGTACATCCTGTGACCAGCCATTGCCTGCCATTGATGATCCATTAAAATCCTGCTTAGCAATTGGTAAGCCATCAAGCTTACCATTTGAATGCATGAGCTTTGCGGTAACTTGGCTGCCACTCTTCTGAGCAAGCGCCACCAGCGACGTGGCTGTGGAGGCGCTACTCAGCTTGGATGTTCTCAGCTCCGGCAAAGGCGGTCGCAGTTCAGGCTTAGGGATATTGATCTTGATCATCTCGGCATTGAATACCTTGGACTTGAATGAGGGCAAGGGTGGCACATAGTTTTTCAGGGCTTGCTGACTTGGTGACTGCGAGTAGCTGGACTGCGAGCAAGCGGAATCCGGGCGTAGATCGCTGGCTAAAGTTAAACTCAGATTGCCATTGACGTGATCCTCTCCATGGATTATGGCTGCGGCCTGGCTAAATGCGGCTTGTGCGAATTCGCTCAAGCTGGCAATGCACTTGGTCAAATTGTACAGATCCATGAACAGATCGTAGTCCGCAATGTCCTGGGCAATCTCGAATGCTTCGTTGAATAGGTTTTTGCTGTAGCAGAAATTAACTTGAAGTAGATTAAGAAATATATTTATAGTCAATGTCGACTTACCGCAACAAGAAGAAACAGAATCGTCTCTTAAGATCATAGACCTGATCGCTAAACTCATCCTTGGTATCCTCGGAGAGAGTGTTGGCAAAGGTTCTCAATGCCCTGGCCATCAGATCGAAACGCGCCCTGCGCTGATCGCCGGCAAAGAACACATAGTTGGCAATCTTGTGGAGCGTTATCAGGCACATCGCTCCATACGTCTCCCAGTTGAGGGAGGCCAGCACGTTGACCGCTCGTTCCGGCTGCTGCAGTCTCAGATACTTGTCCGCAATAACATCCGCCGTCAGCCCAGAGTTGTGGATATCACCACGCATGCCGGCGCCACCAAAGATCCGCATGCATGCCAATGGACCCTGATCATATAGCAACAGCAGCAGGCAATCCGTTTGAGCATACGTATGCGTAAAGCTCGTCAGATCCGGTTTGCGGCTGAAGGCAATGCTCAGCAGCGTTGGCTGCGATGCAAAATAGTGCGATAGATCCAATAGGCTCAAGGGGGTAACGCTCTCGCTTAGAAGTTGATTACCAATTGGCGCCAGCGCCAAATCGAAGCATTGCAGCACCGAACGCTCGTTGGAAACGCAGAGCAGCGCCGAATCGCAATGCCAGGCACATTGGGTGGGCACAATCTCAATTTGATTGACATATTTGGTCGTCTGCAGCACGAGATCGTGTAGGCAAATGTTGCGATCAATGCTGCCCAAAAAGAGCTTCTCCTGATCGGGACTAAAGGCAAAGGAGCAGATCTGTGTGCCCATCGCAATCGAGGTGATTGCCGTGCGCTGCATTTTGCCGGTGGTCAGTTCATAGGAGCAAATCTCTGCACTGATGTCGCCCTTGCGTGACACCTTCTGTTCCAGAGTTATGATTTGATTTTCCGAGCTGCGCAAAAAGTCCACGCACAACGGATCATTCTCGGACCAACAATAGGCAATTGATTCCAACTGCAAGCTGCAAATTATTGTGATGTGAATGGGAATTAGTAATGATTACAATGAATGAATGCATTCCATTAACATCTAATTACCCCTTGATCTTGAAGATGTGAATGTTGGCACGATCCTGATCGCGTATTGTGGGTCGCCATGGATACACTTCGTTCTGGGAGGATTGTGTCCAGACCACAAACAGATCAAAGCTGCCATTTACGGTTAGATGGCGTGCCAATTTACGCTCCGATGCGGCACCTGGAATGATGACATGAAATATGCGCGGATCCATGTTGGCAATCTTCTCCGGCCCCAGCGGTCGGAGATTGGGACGCTGCAAATGCACCACCGTCAGTTGGTTGGTATTGTAGGCCAAGACGATGTGGGAACGTGTAAAAAATGCTGACAAAGTGCATAAACAAAACATGAAAGCGCGAGCACAGATTAATTAAAAATTACAATAATTGCATGTGGAATGTGTGTGTGTTGTTTGTGTTGCTGCTGGTGGTTGTGGGAAAGTGGCCAAGTCGTTATAAATGCAAATTTCTCCAACGGAGCCACACACACACACACGCACACTGATTCGTAACGAATCCAACTCACCATCGGTAATAACCTCAGCGGCCAGTTTGCCAACCAGATACTTATCAAATACCATGCGCCGTATGTCTCCCGTATAGATGTCCACACAAATGTGCGCGATGCAGCCATTGTCGAAGAGGAGCAGCACCTGTGCCGCATCCTGCCACTCGGAATGCACCATTTTGTGTGTTCGCAACAGATCCTCCAGTTTCTTTAGATTATCCTTAAGACGTCCGGCCGCCTTGCGGCTGTTCTTTAGCACGGCCAGACCATTGCGACGCTCGGTATAGTCTCGCTTCGCCACAGCCGTTGAGGGCTCCTGCGACACCTCGCGCTGTCGCATGTAACGAAAGGCTCCAAAGTCGCTGCTCTTGATGCGCACCTCATCGCGCAGCGTTGTCCAGAAGTGCAGCTCGCTGAGCAGCATCTCTCTCTCACTGTGTCTCTTGTCAATCGCTTTTCAACGCATTGCCGCAAGTCGAATGCAAATTGTAATGAAAATGACCATTGAAATGGGAGTGGGCTCCATAAATGAATGGGGTTGACAATCGGACAGACAGATTGAGATTGAGTCCAAGCAAGTGGCGCATGCGCATGCGCAACGTTCGATAGGAAATACTGCGCACTTTAAGGTACACTTTATCGTTGCCACTAAATATAAATGTATTTTGTTGTTTTTTCAATGGTTTCACTTGATTTTATTGGAATAAAACGCAAACGTAAACACTGAAAATTCGAGTTTTAGTGATGACAGTGACGTGATCACTTGTTGCTGCTGGCCACAGTGCGATTCGATACATGTTATCGCACAGCTATCGATTTACAGTGTGACCGCGAGCACACACAATGCAATTTGTGCCGCCAAATTTGAAATTTCTGATAATGGCATTTGCAATTGCCTGAAATAAGTCTGATTCCCAAGTTATCTAAGAATTTTTAATTCATTTAATTTGTAGCCTTTGATTGAGATTGGTAAATAAACGCCAGCTCAATGGCAACTAAAATAATAGTGGACTATGCACGAGGCTCCGCAGACATTGGCAAGATAAGATTAAACGCGCCACCTTGGAGATTGACCGACTAATATATTGGTGATAAACAAAGTATATTTTTAAACAAAAAATTGTATTTATTGATTTCACCATTCAATTAGATTGTTATCAAATATTCACAGTACTTTTCTTTCGTTCTTTGCTCGTTATCAATTAAACACGATTAAAGGCACTATAAAATATAGTGGCATCATTATAATCAACTAGTTAATGCACTAAATAAACAGCAACGTATCCGATAATAGTAATGATAGACTAATTATTAAAAGTAACTAAAATATATATCGCAATTGAGAAAACTTAACACAACATTACGTATACGCTGTGTAGTGCATACCGAATCTAAGTATGTGTACGAATTAATTAATTACATATAGATAGATAGATAGTTATATATATGGCGGCATCGATATGAACAATGGATTTGCGCGCCTAATGACTGCGACCGCAGGATTTATCAGTATATCCTGCGGATAAATTAGTTCAGATTGTGCTTATAAATACGAACTAAAAAGGCAACGATAACTTAAATCATAAGGGAACTTCTCTATGTACATTAAACATATTCCGAGCGCTCTTTTTCGAACATTCATTCCCATCTACAATGTACACCATAAATATTTAAGAATATACTTAATTTCTATTTACAAGCGAAGAATATACATCAAAATATCAACCACATTTTATTTGTTACTTTATAGCTTTAATTAATTAGCCTTTTTTTAAATTTTGATAACGTTTCAGAATCATTTCAACATAAGTGAAATAAATTTCAGTTTTTTCGCTTTTTATGTTTGTTTACACTTTTTTTTTTGGCCGTGACAAAAATAATTACTACAGTTCTGCCGTTTCAATTTAGAAAATAGAAAATAATTCGTGCGTTCAACGTTTAACGTCTCAAGTCTCTCGCGTTCGTTGCCTTAGTAGCTAAATTAACGAATTTTGCGCTCGTTGGTTAAATCGTCTAGAAAACCACATTATGATTAATATTATTACATATTACAATTACAATAAGTTGCAGCAGTCGCGTCTATATATGCACAGATTGGGTTCCTCGCTGTTAACTAGTCCGATGCGGGGCGGGGTTTAATAGGCGTTGCATTTGGTTTTCAGTTTTCATTCAAAAATCGTAAAACTCATTCGACTTGTTGTTGAAGCGCCGCGTTAATACATAAACCACCGCCTCATAG
This sequence comes from Drosophila limbata, assembly GCA_963924055.1. Lineage (NCBI taxonomy): Eukaryota > Metazoa > Arthropoda > Insecta > Diptera > Drosophilidae > Drosophila > Drosophila limbata. Next base: position 8,762,555 of record OZ001353.1, read on the forward strand.
GTGGCCATCATAATCGCCGTGTTGGGTATCTGCCGCACCAATTGAGTGGCCAAGCCTCTGCGGGAGAGAAATGTCAATTCGATAATTAGTTCAATTAAGCAACTACTATTTTTAATGATCGTTTTTAGTGCTGATGAACTGACTCGGTTTCATGTGATAATGAAATTATTTAAACAAATAGATACGAAATGCGTCGCAAAAGATTTTTTTATAACACTTAAATATAGATGGACAAAAATCGTGGGTGCTTCGTTATGATAACAAATTAGCATTTAACAAAAAAAGCATTCGCTTGGAATATTTATAAATAATGTCAACAATATTTATTAGTGATCATGATATAGAGACTCATTTAGAAGAGAGCTGCCGCGAGTCGCAGCCAACTTAACTACTGAAGTTTGGCAACAGTGTCAGAGAATAAATTTGATTTATGCATGTTGAATAAATTTAAAAAATAAAATAAATTAATAAAATATCTTTGGGATGCACCGGGTGGGGGCCATCCCAGACATATCAACGGTAAGGTGGGGGTTTTTAATGCTAATCTCAAGTTTAAATACTAATTAAAAAGGCGAATGCCTTTTAAAGATTAAGAAATCAAATTATTGGGACTTGCTATATGCATAAATAGATGGAAATCCCCCCTTCCAATGAGCTAAAACCCACCTGTACAGTCCAGAGCGTCCTTCCTCCTTCCACACGGTGTGCAACGTTTGCCAGAATGAGTTGTACTTGTTGCCCTCCTCACGCAATCGCGTCCGTGCCACCTCATGTGGATACGCAATGCAGGACGCAATTGTCTTGGACACAGCGCCAGCAATCATAAACTCTAGGAAATCCCGTGAGCTCTTTGTATCTGTGTTGCGTTGATTTCGCTGCTCCAACTGAAAGGACAACATTAATCATCAGTTTGATAGGATACAAAGCTTTCTGTTGAAAGTTGAAAGGTGCTTACCAGCTTGGATTTGATGAACTCGTAAATGACAAAGTGCACCATTGTTTCGCAGATGCCAAAATAGCTAGCCGTTATGCCCTTGTAGAATGCCGCAATGCCGCCCTGGGCGTAAACCCGTTCAATGCACTGTCGCACCGTCATCTGCACCTTGGAGTTGTAGTCCAGTTGCAGGCGCGTCTTCACAAACCAAATGGGATTCGTCGCTGTCGATGACACAAAGCCGGCACTTGCTGCACTCATAATGTGCACCAGCGGCGAATCACGCTCAACGAAACTGCGATGAGATCGGAAGAGATAGGATTATTGTCATGGATGTTTCGCCTGATTTTAATATTTACTTACCCCAAACTGTTGAGTGTGGTTTTTGTTTGCGAGTAGGTGCAAAAGTAGATGGCACGTGACGGCGCCACGCCCACAAGATTCGGACCCAGTCCTTTGAAAAGTGCGCGGGGACCCTCATTTTGGACAATGTGCCTACATGGAGAATGGGCAATACATGTAGAAAGTTGACATATGTGTAAGGAAAATGTTGAAACAATACATTTTTGAAATACCAATGTGGTAAAATGTTCCGGACTTGAACTTGGTTAAATTTTAATCATATTACTGATTGATATTCAACATATCCAGAAAACTTGCAAGTTGTAAATCAGTTAATTTATCTGATGGGGGATGGGTTTCCAATTTGGATTCGAACTGGAAGAACAGTACAGCAATAGCACATGAATGCCCCTAATACAAACTAGTACCGATATTAACTATCAATATTCAAGCTTAAGCTCAGTTTAGTTAAGAATATCGATGGCATTCGACTTACCGCAGACATTGAACAATGCTCATGGACTTTGAGGTGGTCGACGAGATGCCGCAATGGGAAATGGCCATAATCTGTACGATAAAATCAAAATGATTGTTAGTATATTTATTTTTGAAATGTGTTCATCGATAAAGCAATGGTCATGAAGTGTTGCTGTTGTTTGTCATGGCAAAATGAACATGATCAGTAATTAAGAATAAATAAAGAATTTGGTACTACCCTACGCACACCCCCAATCACCTGTGGCTGTGATCTGTTACGTAATATCGTTGTGCTTAGCTTACGTCGTTGTTCCGGCCGCAGCAGCTCGGAGGCGCCGCCATTCGCCGGTCCGCCAGCGGGTTCAACAATTCGCGCTGGCGGCGCCTGAAACGCCGTTGAGCTCTGTAGACGGGTCTTGACCACCTCCAGGGGACATGTTACCACCGCACCAACTGTGCCTGCCGATCTGCAAAGAACAACATCAAAACAAACAAATCACATAGCATCGTTTGACACATTATCTAAAAATACTCGAAGGGAAAAACGAAAAATAAATTTCAATTTTCGAAATTCTAACAAATAACATGACATGGCGCAAGTGTGAAAATGTCGAAATATTAAGTTTAAAACCAAACATTTGGCAATTTACCATTAAAATGTGCAATAATTTGTTTCATTTTTCCATAGCTTCGAATTTAGTTTATATAAATTTATCGTTTCCATATGAAAATTAAATGAATTGCGCACGAATAAAAGGCAAACCACTTATTGGGCATCAATTGGAAAGTATTGCACTTGCAATACATTTGCAAATCAATTTAACTTGTGACTCAAGAAATTGTTTACAAATTCTCAAATTTTGAAGCATTATTCACTAGGCACTATACATTGTTTCTTTTACCCATTAAATGCGCAGCAATCGAATAAGTAATTATACCGGTTAGTTAAAAGTTTTTGCCTGCCTTCCGTATGATCTCATCTCAGAGTCTGATTAACAAAAATGTACAAAATGAAAGAAGTGTAACTGCAATTATATATTCCGTATATAATACATTGTTAAGTTCATATTTTTGCTAAATATTTTAAATGGGTATCCTATTTAATCTCTTAATAGGTATCTACTTGTCGAGCACTCTAATGTTCGGTAAATTGCTGATATCACAATTAACACAAATGTTTACATAATATTTTGAACTTATATATTTTCATTCTAATTTTCAGACCTTGGTTAATAAACACACTTAACAATTGGTTATGACCAAAACCTGTGATAAAAGAAAACATTCTTATCTATATCATAGCTTTTCAGTATGTGAATGAAACTTGTGACTGAAATTAATTAAATATTCTAACAATTAATGCTTGGCAACCAAAGAAAACGTGATATATCCGCTATAATTTAGTATAATACGTAAAGATATAAATATCCACAAATATGTATATGCACAATTGTATTTCAGACACACAATAGTCCTTGTGTAAGAGATAATGGAAAACTCTTTTCGTTGTTTGCACTTTCATAAATTAATAAATAAATTAAAAGGAAAGTTTGATCGATGGCAACCAAACAAAGAGAAACAAAATAATACTCAGTGAGTGACACGAAAATCCCCAGAAATGCACAACCAAAAGTATTCATGCATCTTATGTTTAAGTACACCAAGAAAAACAAGCTGTTCATTCTGAAAACACGCGATTCAATTGTCACCCAAGATGAATATATAAATTTAACTGAAAAATTATTGAAAATATATTTGGAAATTAACATTAAATCATAGATCAAGATTCAAAGAATTCCTAATAGAGATAGACATTCTGAGGAACTGAATATACATTAGGGTAAGCACATTCTACAATAAATATTTCTACCAATTTAAAGTTTTTCTTGGATTAAAATCAGAATAAATAGTTTGCACAGTTATAAATATTAGTACTTTGCAAGCAATCAGAATCGTTCAATAACATTCAAACTCTCTCGGTCGTGTTTTGCTGTGCTCCGTCAAATTTCTTGTTTTAGTGCATTTTAACACGTAATTATTCTATTATTTTTGTCTAGTTGTAATAATTACGCTTTTGGTTTCATGTTGGTGTTGTTATTGTGCTTAAACAGTTATTGTTTGAATAAATACACCAAGCCTTATTTGTGTTTCAACTTGTGAAATTCTACAAATTTTTAAACTCTAAACGCAAAGCTGAATCATTAGCATCATCTGTTGTTTTTAACAATATCCAGGCTAATACTGATCAATTCATCGCAGATTTGTTTGCCGACTTTTTCCGAACTGCATACTATACGAGAATTCTCCGTGCTGGACAGCCTTACCCTTATAGGTTAAGCTGTTCTAATTGTAATTACAGTCCTCTCATATTTAAATACACCGAGATAAACAAGCTGTTAATTGTGAAAGCACGCAATTCAATTGTCATCCAAGGTGAAAATATAAATTTGAGGCAATCTCCTTTTAATATATTTAATTTAAATGTAGAAATTGTTAAAAAATATATTTAGAAATAAACATTAAATCATAGATTACGTTTCAAAGAATTCCTAATCTTATAAAAAAACCTCTTTACGAGGTAAAAGTCTAGTGACGAAAACATTTTCATGCCCCAAAATTTCTGATATCCATTTTTGTGACGAAAAATATTACATTTTACACATGAATTATTAAAAAAAAAATTTTGTCACTGGACACATTGCGCTAAATTTTTCATAACTAATAAATACCAGTATATACTAGTAGTACTTTTTTGCGCAGAGCCAGTGACAAAATTTTTTTTTTAATAATTCATGTGTAAAATGTAATATTTTTCGTCACAAAATTGGATATCAGAAATTTTGGGGCATGAAAATGTTTTCGTCACTAGACTTTTACCTCGTAAAGAGGTTTTTTTATAAGATATCAGAAATTTTTTAATAAGACATAGGAAGTTTGGAAAATTGAAATATTTTTTTACAGTGTAACTTTGTCAATCGGTGTTTATTGTTTGTACAAGCAAAAAGAAACTGTCTGGCAACACTGTTTCTCTTTACTAACACACATGCCAACATGCCAAGCGCAAAATTTATCAGCACTCTCAAACTCTGGCTGCTATGACACTTTGTTGCTGCTGTCCTTTTCTAATTCAAAGTAAAACGTATATATTCAGTTAATAGGTTATATCTTCCAAACCAATCAACAAAAATTTATGCATGATGTATCAAAAAACGCGAAATATTAAAAGCTCAAACATATTCAAAATTAAAAAAAATCGCTAGCGGCGTTTTCTCGAAAACCGCCAAAATGTGGAAAAAATTACCTTTTTTCACCTGTAGCTTTTTACCTGCGTACTTTAGAAAAAAAGTTTGAACATATGCTTAAGAGCCCTTCAAAGTACCTTTCCAACGACATATAGATCATATCTGTAGCTTTCATAGTTTGGACACTATGGGGGTTTTTAGTTTTAGCGGTTTTTAGCGATTTCCCGCTAAACTAGCGATTTTTCGAAAAAGTCGTAAAACAAACGTTTCTAGATTTTTGAGCGGGAACAAGTCCTCATTCAAACTTTTAAGCTAAATCATCGCTTTGATACAAACAAACAAACATACTGACTTTTCATCTCATTTTCGGAAGGCGACTCAAAATTTCAAAATTAATTATTTTTTGAACCAGTTGTCCGATTTTGATGATCGAGGTGTCATTCGACGCGTATTTTTGATGAGAATTGTAAAAAATTCAACGAAAATTCAAAAAGGCTCCAACGGCCCCATTAGCTCCAATAATGTAAATTTTGCCCCTCCCACTTACACCTGTTTATCTCACGAACCAGGTGAGTTTTCAAAAGTCTTAGTATGCACACTTGTAAGTTTAATTAATACCTTTCGATCGGTATATAACTCGACCTGATCGGACAGTCATAGCAGATCTTCCATTCTTCCTGTGTATATATGCTAGTCGCCTTCGCACCCTTCGTGCTGCTTTCGTCACTAGCGCGGACTACCGTCCGCAGTGATAGAGATAGACATTCTGAGGAACTGAATACACATAAGGGTAAGTACATTCTTCAAAATATCTTTCTACGAACACCAAGTTTTTCCTGAATTAAAATCAGATTAAATAGAATGCATAGTTTTAAATACTAGTACTTTGCAAGCAACCAGAATTATTCGCTTATATGCAATTAATCTGTGCTGATGGTTTCAAAATAGCGTCCAGTTGGCGCAGCGAAACTAGTAAACAATTTCACAAATCTATACAAGATTGCAGCAGGGCCAACTGAGAACCGGTTTGGACCGGCATCGCTGTGACCCCAGCATTGATAACCTGAGCCTAGGATTCATCAGCTTATCGGCTGTTAGCTTATCAGCAGCACCGCCAGGCCACGTTGATGTTTGACTTCAAAGTACTACGTATTTATGTGAAATACTTAAAGATGCAGGAGATTCAATTGAAATCTGGTATTTTTATATGACATAATTGCTTTAGAAACCGGTAAGAGCAAACAAAACACGCCACATGTGTCTGGAATTCGTTTGCTTTCCTCTCATTTCTTTGACCTCCCAAAACGCTACAATCCACGTTATATTAAACCAATTGAATTAATAAATTAACGAGAGAGCAGTTCAGTATTGGATTTCATCATTAGCATACTGAAAATTGTCCGTTGCTTGAAATAAAGCAGAGCAGACAGTCGGACAAATATGAATGTATTATTTACGGATGACGTTGGGGAATTGCCAGACAATGAAAATAATCAGTTATTGGGTTCATCAAATGCGAAACGAACAATTTTATTTGCAAATAAATTGTAGAAACGAAATAAATCATATGCGTTTATTTATAACATTCATTTTTAAGATGCGTTAAAATACCATATAATGTGTGGGAAATGCATGTGAATGCGGAACATTGCCAAAGTACAACGTGTATCTATAGAGTCAACTCAATGGCCTTTGCCTCCTTTTGTATATTATAAACTCAACCGGTTAATGGTCGATTTAGCTGTTTTTTGACTGAATCGCATCGTTTTCATAATACGCCACACGCGCCAGATAAGAGTGGAAAATTTGGCAGACAGCAAAAAAAAATGAGAAAAGAAAGAAGAAGCAAATGAACCTCTCAGGTGGTGTTCGGTAGTACATTTTGGGTGCGTCATATTTGGTAGCGACTTTTACTCCCGCAGAAATTGCGAAACTTGATAATTGCGCCTTTGGTGGGCAAATCTTATCAGCACATTTTATTTGACATTTCGCAGACTTTAAAAGAATTTATTATCAATGACGATCTGAGTTACACTTTGTTGTTGCTGAAGTGAAGTAAAGGGGTATGATAAAGTTGATCAAATCTGATTTTAAATAAGCAAATTTTTTTTTGAATTTGTATAAAGCGAATTAAAGTCTAAACTTATCATTATATATTTAATTTTGAAATTCAAAAGATTTCATAAAGTATCTTTTAGTCGAGTATTCTCTTCTAAATTTCTTAAACTTGTTTCATTTTGCTTAGATTACGTTATCAATGGAAAGTTTTGCATGCTTTTTGTTATATGGGTCAAAGAGTGGAATGCAAGAACATTGAGACAATAATTTTTGCATATTAGATTCTTACCCTGACCATGATTCACCTTCTTTACAAACTATAAATTTTCTTATTCATTGAACTTGGCACGAGACCTCCTATTTTTATAGATAGACATACTACTTATATACTGCGTATATTATTTTGTAAATAAAATTGTCCTCTTCTGTCTCGCACTCAGAACCTGTTTATTTAATGATCCAAACGAATGTAGGTGTATATATTGTAGATATATTTATGTATACAAATGAATTCTACACATCGAATGATATGAAACGTGCGCCCTTGACACAATTTTTATACAAATCTTCAAATTTGTCGCCATCAAAATGAGCAAATTGTATCCTGATTTCAATACCCTTACATAAATATCTTTTAAGTCTTTTTGAAGAAAGACATGGTGATAGAAGAGGAAAAGAAATATTACTTGATATAATGTCTACGTGCGTAAAGACACGAAAAAGGTTGACCAAAAAGATACACAGGCAAAGAAACAATAAAAAGATAGAAATGTATCTGATGGTTGCATGTCTGTATCCCCGTCCCTCGAATCAACAACTTCAATGCACCGAGTGCTAGTCTATAAATAGATCTTGCTGAGCTATTTAATCTTATATAACGTGTGGCATTGTTGTTCATGTCCCACGTCAATGTTTGCACCGGTCGCTCTCTCTCGCTCTCTCTCTCTCTCTATCAATGCATCTTATTAGGAATGTTGTTATTGCGGTTGCAATCGCCTTCAAATGAGTCAATGTGCCAGAAAGAGTTTGTTTGCCCCCCGAGCAACAGCGGCGACAAAACCAAAACAAATCGAAGACCAGACCAGGTCGACTTTGCCTTTATTGATTGATTGAAATAAAACCAAAAGTTTTACAACATCAGCCAATGGCAACAACCACAAAGGCCGTTTAAAGTTAACAGTTTTTAAACTTAGCATATCTTGTATATTAAAATTATGATTATTTCTAGAGTACAATCTGAGATTCTTTTTAAAGCCATGCTTTGTTAAATAGCTGCTGTTAAAATTCGCATTACTGTTAGATAACAGCATTGGCAAAGCTTTTACTAACATTAATATGTTAAAAAATATAACTTAAATTTTAATTTCAAGCCAGCATAAATATATTTGATTGACAGCCATTTGGATAAAACTATAGTTATTTTTCTTTACTGCGCAGTTATAAATATGCAGATGTATACCCTATACAAATTTGCTGATTAGAGAGCATAATCAACAAGATTATTGTTCAAGTTCAAAATAGAATTGTACCGTGCAATGAATGACAAAGCATGCCCCATCAAAATATACTCTACAAATGCAATTATTTGAGGTTCGCAGATACTTAAGGTTCAGATACAAATTTAATAGTATAGTCGTCGTATGTTCTCGTACAAAAAGGGAATTCGTCTGTGGCAAATTGTATTTTGGGGTGCATTTCACAATCTTACTGAAATACACTTCTTGGATGCCTGTCAGTTTGTTTATATATCGATAAAGAACATCTATATACATATGTACATATGTGTTTGTGTATTATCTATTTATGTATGTGAACAGTTGCAAGGTTGTTTTTCCACACCGGCAAATGATAGTAACGTTTGTAAACACGAGATACCGCAGAAATACTTAGGAATAGATAGGTCTTAAACAAATACGAGTATTCGCAATTCTACACAGTTGGATAATCAACTCAGGTTGCTGTCTCGAGAGGGGGTAGGCAGATGTTTCTAGTGCTTGCAAAAACAATGCAATGTGCAACGTGATTCCATTCGTTCTTTGACTTTGTTGTTTACAAAAATGAGTACAAATTCCCACTAACATTCATACATATGTACATAGTATGTATAAATCGAATACAAACTGCAGATAGTTCTTATTAATATCATGCCGGCCGGCATATTGTTTTTTAGCTTTCTGTTTGCATAACAAAAACTTTAAATAGAAAGTGATCGACTTCTGGATACTCTCTGTTTACAACGTTGAGATAGCCAAATATTAATTCAAAGCAACATGCTTAAAACAGATCGATTTCCTGATTTCCAAGGCAATCTAAACTCAAAGGTTGATACGGATTAATATTTAACCCAGAATTCGATATTTTAGATTTTTAGATAAAGGATTAAAATGAAAAATACAATTATTCTTAGTTTTTAAAATTTATGAAATATTTATTTTCAGAAATAAAGACTCATATTGACTAAATATAAAAAAAAAAAAATTTTTTAGAAATAAATAAAAACAAAAATTTATAATGGAAGTTGCGTTAAACTGTCTCGTTTACAAAGGCATAGAATTATTGCACCAGGGTATAAAATAATGCATTTTAATAATTCAAGCATTATTGTTTTCATATGTTTTTCAACTTATCCACAAACATAAATATTTCATTTGAATATCGTGAGGTGTATAATCAACGATCTTGCCCAAGGACAAACTACGCTCGGCATTGTGAAATTGCCCCACTTTGCACTGTCGTTATAATTGCAATTCTCCTGTAGTTGTGGCTCATTTGATCACTCACACTCGCACTACGATAGTTCGAGTTGTTTACAAACCTGTTGAATACAATTAAAAAAGGTCGGCCTAATTGAACTTTAGTTACATTATACGCATTAAGAGAGGCTCGACTCACAATGTTATTTACACGAAATGTGTCCCCTTAATTCGCTAAATAAATATTTACAAACAAAATAAAACCGGATTTACAGTAACTAAAGTCAACTGAAAGCTGATATGCCGCCGTGCTGCGATGTAGGGTGCGTGATAAAAACAAAAACAATCACGAAAGCAGAAGTCAAATAAATAAAAATGCAATTCTAAAAATAGCAACGTCAAACGAGCAGCAATAACAATACAATTGAAGCTTGTTATTTCCAAATCAAATTAAACATCGCCGTTGACAAATGATTTATGTGGGGGTAGTGAAAACAATTCATTTATTTTCTTGAACTTATTAAATATGTTTATCTAAAATAGTTTCTTTCTTTCTGCTACAAATACTACACAATAAAAAAATAGTCTGTTGTGGCAACCACAGAAAAGGGACGATAGTCATATAAAGGACGATTTTTTACAATTACAATACATTATTAATTTTAAATCTATAATTTTGACAATTTCAGAGGAGTTTTTGTTATATTTTGGTCAAATTTCGGATTTATTTAAAATTAGCTAACACAACTTCAGCTCCCAAAGGGTAGCAAGCACCCAACATTCAATAAAATTATCTTTAATTTAGAAAATTTAAATTTATTTGGTTTGCTAGATGAACTAAAATAATTTCGTATTTAAATCCGGAACCGGTCCTTCAAAATAAGTCCAAAAGGTGCAAAGTGCTGAGCTCAAGAGAGCACAATGTATTAAAGAGAGAAAGGGATCGCCATACAGAGAGCTTTACGATCTTTTTCTGCTTCTTTCGCCACAATGTTTTGCTTTGTTTTTGTGTGAATGTTTTCCGTCTGACGGTTTTAATTGACGACTTCGTGTGACGTTTATCGCGAATTATTTTTGCGCAGCGTGGGACGCGCCAGTTACCCCAAAATAAACTGAACACGTGAACGATGCATGATTCCTTCCTACAGATGATTTTTATCTGCATACATAAAATGTGTGTGTGTTAGTGCTGTTGCTGTTTGTCAGCTTTTCTTTTTATTTTGTTTTGTTTGCTTTCTTGGCGCCATTGCCAACTTTCCCAACTGCAACGGTTCATACAATGTCTAACTAACTAATCGCAATTGCGACGTTGCGTTTGCTCAGATCAAGATTCCAACTAAAACCGGTTTCTAGTTTGCCGATGGAGAGAGAGATAAGACGCAATAAACAACAACAAAACATTAGCACTTACCCGCCGGCTATCAAATGTATCAAAGTATCACGATTTTGCGACATAATCAAGTTGCTTTTTGTCTTTTCCTTTGGGATGCAATCCAATACGATTGATTAATTAACGCGCACTTGAACTTTTTGGACCAATTTCTGCGGTACGAAACGCTGCGATTCTGGTTCATCTGTTTGTGGGCTGGCGGGGGGAAGCGGCTCTATTCCCGGCGGCAACGGCCGCTACACCGCAATGGAAATTTTTATTCTCGCTCTTTTCGTTCCTCGTTTTCTTTTTGCATAAGCAAGTAATGTGAGTACAAAAGAATATGTATATTGTTTCTGTTGTTGTAATGTTTTTGATGCCTTCGGTTGTTCTTATTTTGGCGCTTACAATTGTCAAGGGTTATGCAACTATTTTAACAAATCTCTCGGAGTTCTTATCAAACACTGAATTATGATAAAACTGCGCACTGCGCTTTCTTAACGTTTGCACTGTGGTTAATTAATAAATTCACTTTTTCACAATTTACGTTTGTTTTAACTAATTTTTACGCTTGATGAATATTTTTGTGCTTCTTTCGGCGAATTCAGAAATCACAGCGAAATCACGTCCGCTCTATTTGGATTCACAACGTTGACTGAAGCTAGCAGTTCGCCCAACTGTTACAACAGCGAGCGCTACATTTTATTCTGGGTGGAAATGCAGTGTTTGTTTCTTTTGCTTTAAAGAAATTAAATAAAACATTGTTTATAGCTGGCGATGACACGTTTCATCTCAAATTAATTTGATTAAAAACACCAATTAAGCAAAAATTTGAATGTAACAGCAAATATTGTTCTAATAATTGCAAACAGTGTTACAACAGAGCCTTAACGAAACAGCTGTTTTGTGCTATTTATCGACTTTTAAGTTTCATCGTGCTAACGATATTATGCTTTTCGATAGTCGTGCGATAAGTTTACTTTAGCTATCGATACGGTGCTCAAAGTTTGTGCACGCGTTTTAATTTATGATTTTCATCGTTTAGTCGGGCGGTCACACTGTTATCACGCCAAACCCGCCAAATTTTAAATTCAAATTGCAGTTTACTCAGTAGTGGTTTTTGAACTGTTGTAAACGGTTGTCAAACAGTTCAAACAACTGTTGACCTGTTAGTTAATCATAAACATAATAAAGTAATTTCAGACAGAAAGTAGTTTGGTCACTTGTCCTTAAAAATGCAAGTAACAATAATAGTAATATCGAATTGGCGCCATCTCCTTTACATGAATATGTTATGGGCAAATAATTAATTCATGATATTTTTGTCTGTTTTGGGCTCGTTAAATAAACATGTCCCCAATTGCAATTGAAAATAACTCTAATTGCCAACTGGCAAGTCAAGGTCAATGTTTTTGGGGTGTCGCACAGTGGCACGTGTGTCGGTCGCACAGTGTCCCCAAAGTGCGCAGCTGTTGTCGCTGTCAAATGCTTTTAAATAAATAAAAATTGCATTGTATCACAACAATAATGAAAAACTGTACTTTGTTGTTGTTGTTTGGCTTGCGGTGTGATTTATGCATATGCAATATGTAAACGTATAATATAAATTAAATAAAATAGCCGATACAACAGACATGCAATCCAAAAAAGCGGCGCTTGTTGACTTGACCCTGACATTAAACAGGACTTGGCCCCGGTTTGCCGGTTTGGCTTTAATGTGCTGTCGAAACACGTGCCACAGTCATGCACGTTTGACCACACTCGTGCACTCATTCACTCGCCATGAAGTCCAACAGTTTTCAGCTGAAACAATAGGCAACGATTTCCTTCGTCTCTCCCGGCTAACGTTACGTATGAGTAATCCGGCAAATGGCAACGACAACGGCAACGACAGCAATTGCTGCTAAACTAAAGCTAATTAAAGGCCAGCGCCAGCAAAACTCCATGCCAGGCCTAAAGCACGACCTTGGTCGCCAAGTTGACTCTGACTCTACCCCAATGCCTGTAACATACAGTATGTCAAGTAATTGCTTTGACAAAATGCACTTTTATTATTCTTATGAAAAAAGGTTCAAAGCAATGAACCTGATTATTTCTTTTGATAAACTTCTTTGAAAAATCAGAAGAAACTTTAACACAATTAAAACACACAACTAATAATTAAAAATAAAAAATATAACAAAATAAAAAAAACTTTAAGCCTATACAATTTATTTAATTCTACTTGCAATTTTAATATTGCTAGAAATCATAAGAAACTTTAAATAGTTGAGTTCATTTTCAATAAGTATTATAAAAAAAAAGTATTTTAAATAAGAAAAATAGTTTGAAAGAAAACTAAAATTAATAGTTTATCTTTTCTCTTAAAATAGGCGCATATCCAAACAATTACTTGACATACTGTATACTCGTAATCGTTTGTCAACTGACATACAATCGTTTTGGCCCTCAGTCGAAACAGGCGAAGGATATTTCTATGTCTTGTGTGTGTGTGCGTGTGAGTTTGTCTTTTGGCAAAGCATTTAATAAACAAATTCTGGCCATTTTACAGTTGTTAAATTCAAGTTTCGGTTTAATAGGCCCCCTTGTTTGTTCGAAGGACACGCTTACGCAAATGCCAAACACCTGATAGAAAGCCATTGGGCATGCCCCAACTTCAAAATTGTGTTGTTTTATATGTTTAGTTTTTCCGACTTTTATGACTAAAGTTTCCTTGGAAATGAGCGCATCGAATAACGATTCGCGTATCTGTTATAACAACGATACACACACACAGATACACACACGCACATACACATCGATCAACACTACGCGTGGTGCTAACTGTCGGAACAGAATAAGTAGTTGGAGTTGGAAAAACTGTGGCACTTTTCGCTGGCGTCATTTTGTTGCGTGCTGTGGGGCTTGCGTGATTCATGATTTATGCATGATGCAAGGGGCCAACTCCAATGCAACAAACACCGAGCCTTTTTGGCGCGTCTGTATGTCTATTTTAATTACTGTAACTGGCAACTGTAACTCGAATTGTTTTAAATGTCGCCACTTGAAGCCAATAAAAATGTCAATCCACGCAAAAGACACAGTCACAGTCAGAGACACGGCAGCGCGACCTTGAGCCGGAACCTGCCCCGCCCCACCCCCTTCTCCACACTCCACACACCGACACTTGGGCATCCATTCCCCCTCTCTCTTTCAAAAAAGAAAAGAATGACGATTAAAATGATTTTCGGCTGTCTCACAGCTGTGCGGCATAAACAAAACAAATGAGCATGAGAGCATGAAACGGAGTAAGAGAAAGTGGCAGAGAAATATCGAATGACAGGGAAAGTGTGAGAGAGAGGGACTGTGTGTGTGTACAGGTTGAAGCGGAACTTTTGAATATATTCTCTATTCAACACTTCGCTATGCTGCTCTGCTCTCTCGCCGGCGACACGTGCACCTCGTGATGGCGGCGCTACGTGGCGTATACGTATTGCGCTGACGCCGTGGCCATTTTTCAAATGTGTTTTGAAAACGCATGCAAAAATTGCCGCTGTTGTTGCTGCTGCGGCTGCTGCTGTTTTTGTTGTTATGGGGTGTACAGTTGCGCTAAGCAGCGCAGCGTGGCCAGCGTGAAAGCATAAAAGCGAAACTCCCAACTCTCAGTCTCAGTTTCAGTTTCAGTGCCATCCATTTAAATGTAAAGGAGTCAGACGGGGGTTAGAGTTAGCGGTTGCTGTTCTGTTGTTGCTTGCATGCAGCAACAATGCCGACGAGCACATTCATTGCTCACTCGCTCTTTCCCGCTCTCTCACTCGGCTCTATCACGCGGCGCTCTCTTTGCTGAGAGAGACAGAGTGCGAGAGAGCAGCTGCGAAACGATGGGCAACATGTGAGCGCGCAAAAACACACACACAAATGCAGGCGGCATTTAAATGTATTGGAAGCAAGCAACAACAATTTAACGACGATATGTCGAAATCTCAATACACTAACAAACATTGACATTAAAGGACTATAAATTTTGTTTTTAAAAAATTATTATTTAAAAATTTTCATATATGCTTATTGTTATTGCTTTATATTTTATACTTTTATACTTGGATGGGCAGTTGACGTAACTGGAAATATTAAATACATTACAATTGTTGTTTATTCTTCAATTGAATAAATGTTTTCACACCCCTAAAAGTAGGCAATGAAAATTATTTGCGAATCGCAACAACATTTAACCTTGGGAAATGTACTCCTTAAACTCGCACAGGTAGAATATCACAAAAAAAAGGAGTTTCTTTGATAAGATTGTTTACCTTAAGGGATGTGTGCGTTGCAAGCAACGGGACAAAGTCAAATCAACTTCGGAGAGAGTATCAAAAACACATTGCGACGAGGACGAGGACGAAGAAGCAGACGAGAGCTGAGAATAACGACAGAGCGACAAGAAAAGCAACAACGACGACGACGTCGCGACGGCGACAACAAACACAGCAACAAAGGCGTCGGCAAATACGACGACGATGACGATGACGACGACGTTGCCACGTTGCAGTGTCGATTCGCAACACTCAATCACAAACACATACATAAACATATGTGTAGAAACTTGTGGCAACATCTGGTTGTGCTCCTTGGACTCAGAATCAGTTCGTTGTCGTCAGTCAGTGAGATTAGTTCGGTTTTTGCGAATTCGACTTAAATAAATTAAAAAAAAAACACCTTCCAAGGCGCATCGCACCAACAACAACCACAACAGCACCAAGAATATATAAGAAGAATAACAACAACAGAAAACAGACACAACAATAATTTAGACAAGTTCAATTTCATCACAGCGTGTGTTGTGTGTGTGCGCTGTGTCGTGTCTGTGTGCGTTGTGTGTCCAAGTGGCGCGTCCTTGGAGCACCTACCAAATAATTGAAGCCCAAACCAAAGCAAGCGCCTCAAGGATACACAATCATCAGCGGCTTATGTACAGCTGCATCAGAGAAGAGTAACCACAACCACAACCTAAACCAGAGAACCAGGCCACCAACAACGCAGAAAATCAATTTTCGTGAAAATATATAAATTGCAACGAAAACAAGTGAAAACGTCTGACCAAAAAAAAACAAAAGGGTTCCGACTCATTCACTGTGTAAAGTGAATCAGCAACAGTAACAGTAACAACAACAACAACAGTACTAAAAGAAGCCAACAGAATTGCCAGATCAATCGACAGCCGCCATGCTGGACTAGCACAAGACTGTTGTTGTATCTGCTGACGATACACAATACAAGAAGGAAATAAAGAAGAAACCCACAAAAAAAAACAAAAAAAATCGGGCTTGCCTGGCTGGTTAGGCCTGTCTGTGGAGGAGGTGCAACGGGGGCCATACGCAAAGAAGGGTTTAAGCAGCAACAACAACTACAACAACAACAGTAGCAGCAGCAGCAGATTCACAACTACAGTCAGTCCTACAAATATTTAAACGTCTTCGTATCGAATATCGCACATCATCAAGAAGAAGAAGAAGCGGCAGCAAATTGTGCGGCCTGCCGACATCCTCCATTCATGAAGGCCTAACCAACGAAGCATGCAACAAACAAAAGCGAGAGCTGAAAATTATTTCAATTAATTTATAAATAATATACGAGCAAACACACACAAGGCGGCAACAACACACGAAAAATAACAACTAATTCAAATTCAAACGCACTCAAATTGAAAACAACAAAATTTATAAATAAATAATAAACGAGCATCTGTGATTCGTATATAATAATACTAATAACAAAATAAAACTTATTTTCATACTGCACGTTTTTTCCAAAGCTAAAACTAATTTAAATAAAAAAAACAGATAAACATAATTTATTTAATAAATAAAAAACAAAAATAATTATTATTTGCCATAAAAAGGGAACTAACAACTATTTAATTCAGCTCAAATATTAATTAATAAAGCACACGCAATCAAGCCGCAGACTCAAAGGATTGGTATAAGGATTAAAAGAACCGCAGCAACAACAACTACAACTACAACAACAGCAACTACAACTACAACAAATTCATACAAGGTCAACGGATTTAATATTTTTGTAAGTGCTTTCTCGACATTGATAAACACATATATATTCCCATTAATATCAAATGCATCATCCGCATTTAATTTTTTTTAAACTCACAATTATTTCTGATTCATGTTGAGATTTAAAAGATATTGAAAATGCCGCCCTGCATCCACGGTATTCCTTGTGTGCACATGTGCATGTCAATTAGTACTTTCTGTTGGCCCGTGAACATAATTCTATATCGAGAGTATCATCGAAGAAATATATTTGAGGGTCAAGTCGAAGCTTAAATACTCTTTACACATAGTTTCTATAAAAAGTATTAAAATATAATTAAATATTTTAAAGCAGGGATTAAACCGTAACCGATATTAACGAATTAAAACTGGTAACCGTAACTGAAACCATAACCGAAATAAAATTTTTATATTGTACCAAAACCCAAATACCGATATTGTTCAAACCGAAATAACCGCTTAGTATCCTATTAAACTATAACGGTTAGTTTTCAAACTCATTTTCATTTTTATTACCAATTTGAACACAGATTTATTAATTGATATATCGTCTAATTTTAAGCAAAAGAGTTTGTGGTTACATTTTAACATATTTTAAGCATAATAACATCACCTTATTCTTTTTTTTCGTGAACCGGAATCATACCAGAATTTCAAAACCGAAACGCACTAAAACCCGATAACCGTTATGAGACCGAAAACCGAAATTAGAGCAAGGTTATAATAGTTTTCTGTGAACATAAATCACATATAATCAAGTGTGGTCTTAATAAGTAACCAATCAGACCATTATAATTTTTTATTCAAAAAATATCAAGCCCGTGCCGTTTAATCTTCATTTTCTAAAAACGTTTGTCTGATTTATAAAATAAATAAAAATACTTGAGAGGAATATGTCCAAGTATCCTAGATGTCTGTGTTCTTATACTCTACAGTTAGGGTACAGAAATTAACGCATCATAGGCACCGCACTGCAATAATTGGGCCAAAAACAAAATTAATTGGCTGGCAAGTGCGACGCGCACAGCGGGACTGGGACTGGGACTGGGATTGGGAATGGTAATCGTTATGGGAATCGTTACGGGGTTGAGCTATCTAAGAATCGCAATCGCATTCAGTCTGGCGGGAACGACAGAAAACGCGCTTGCGTTGTCCCCGCCCCGCACCGGGGCTTCCCCTCTGTGAAATGTCAACGGTATTTTTATCGGCTAAGTAAGCAAAAGGAAAAACAAAAGCGGTAATATGAACAGATGTTTGGTCTGCTGTCCGATGATAGTATTGCACCTAACTACACTCTCAGTCGGATTCCCACCTGTCACCAGTCCTGTTCCCCTTTCCCTTTCTACCTGCAGTGCCTGACATCAGATTAGAAGCGCTTTATATTGATTTTCTGCATTATAAGCATCGCACAAATCCATCTGTGATCCGTACCGGACCCGTCTGTCCGTCAACCGACTCCCTTTGCATCACCGTGTACGTGCAAATATGCAGACACATCTTGTCTGACCTGCAGCTGCGTATCCTTACACACACACACCCACGCACACCCATTGTCATGAGTGCCTGCACATTCATAAGTATCCGAGAACATGACTAATACTAATTTCAACACGCCAGTCGACACAAATACGAGCACGCGGTAATAAATAGTCATAGTAACCCAGTAAAACAACGGAAGCGAGTAAAGCTATTCGCTGTTTTGGCCAATCAATCACATCATCAATCAGCCAAGTAGTCAGGCAGTCAACCAAGCCAGCATTTAGATAGTCAAACATCAAAAAAAATAACAGAAAAAACGTTTAACTAGTTAGCAATGTCTTTCCTCTGCCTTTAAGGAGGTCGATTTGTCCCAATGCAGAAAATGGGGAATAAGCTTAAGGAATACATAGTTACACATACAACATAAAAAGAAAAAAGGAGCAGAATATAGCAGGGGTCACACAATAAGTAGTTATAAAATTGTCTGCTCAATCTATATTCAATGCTTTTGTATAATCCGTCAAATGTTTTGTGTTGAGCAACAACAAAAAAGTTTCTGAACTTCGAACAGCTTCGAATGATACTGTGTACAAGCTCACCAAAACTATATTATTTTTAAGAGCAAAATGTAAAAATATAGAGTTCGAATGGTTGGAATTAGTAAATTTTGCTGTGATTTTTATTTTTTTTTTTTTTTAATTTTTTAAAAATGTATAACTAATAATATCATTTTTCTTTCCAAGGAACAAAAATATGGGATTTTTGACTCGAAGTCTTAAGTTGTAAAATAATTGGTATTTTAATATAAAATCTTATAATTGCGTGTCCATTTTCTATCAAAAACACAAACACAGGATAAGCAACACAGAATTAAATGTAAATAAATTATAATTTTATAGTTGATTTAATTATTCCTCTAGTTCTTTGTAATATTAAAATTAGAGAATCAGAGAAATATGTTATATTTTATTTTTTATTTTGAAAAGTAGATTTATTTTATATTAAATTTATAAGTACGTTGATGGATTCATTTTTGTTACGTTTTATGAATTTACGTGTCATAACACTTAATGGATTTCTCCCAAGGCATTTCAATCGATCAAAGCGAACTGATTACGAAGAAAGTTCCTCATTTGGGTCAGCGGATATATGCTATTAGCTGAACTGACAGCATCATCATCAAAATTGTATCTGTCATCAGCATTGCTTTTCATGTTCTCTTCCTATACATATATATATTTTTTTTTTGTGGCCAATTCCTTTGGCCTTGGCTAAGGCCAAGTTGAAGAGGCCTTCAGAAGGGACAAAACGTGGGCGTCATTCAAAAATAGACTCATAATATACAAATTGCACTTGAATTTGATGAATATTTGAGATTATTAAATGTGTTTTTTTTATACCCGTTACTTATTAAAAATAAGTAAAAGGGGATATTGTATTCGTTGCAATGTATGTAACAGGGAGAAGGAAGCATCTCCGACCCTATAAAGTATATATATTCTTGATCAGCATCAACAGCAGAGTCGATATAGCCATGTCCGTCTGTCCGTCCGTCCGTCTGTCCGTCTGTCCGTCCGTCCGTCTGTCCGTCTGTGTGAGCGCCTAGATCTCAGAGACTATAAGAGCTAGAGCAACCGAATTTTGCACACAGATTGCTGTAAACCCCACGCAGGTCAAGTTTGTTTCAAAATTTAGCCACGCCCCTTTCCGCCTCCGTAAATCGCGAAAATCCACCACACGCACAGTTTTCAAAATATTAGGTTTTTTTAAACGGTGAACGTTAGCTATGATTATTACCTATCATCCTGCTAAATCCCAACAAGATCGGACAAGGATAAAGGTGGTACTGGCTGATTAAAGCTTTTAAGCAATAAAAGTGCCTAAAAGCATGCAATAAAAACAAAAGTTTAATTTATTTAGGTAAGTAACGGGTATCCTATAGTCGGGAGCTCGACTATAGCCTTTCCCACTTGTTTTTTTTTAATAAGTAACGGGTATAATAAGTAAAAGGGGATATTGTATTCGTTGCAATGTATGTAACAGGGAGAAGGAAGCATCTCTGACCCTATAAGCTATATATATTCTTGATCAGCATCAACAGCCGAGTCGATATAGCCATGTCCGTCTGTCCGTCCGTCAGTCTGTCCGTCTGTGTGAGCGCCTAGATCTCAGAGACTATAAGAGCTAAAGCAACCAAATTTGGCACACAGATTTCTATAAACCCCACGCAGGTCAAGTTTATTTCAAAATTTTGCCACGCCCCTTTCCGCCTCCGTAAATCGCGAAAATCCACCACACGCACAGTTTTCAAAATATTAGGTTTTTTTAAACGGTGAACGTTAGCTATTGTTATTACCTATCATCCTACTAAATCCCAACAAGATCGGACAAACAGAAAGGTGGTACTGGCTTTTTTTAACAATAACGAAATTTCTTTTATTTGGTAAGTGTGGAATCCGTGCATACAAATTAGCAACATAACCAACACAGATTTAGTGTAAATAAAATAAGGACCAAACCTCTTGCGTAACGCAAAGGACTTGCAAAGAAGGTACTGGCTGATTAAAGCCTTTAAGCAATAAAAGTGCCTAAAAGCATGCAATAAAAAAAAGTTTAGTTTATTTAGGTAAGTAACGGGTATCCTATAGTCGGGAGCTCGACTATAGCCTTTCCCACTTGTTTTTTAATATGTTTTGTATTTCTCTTTGCAGAAATGGAAATCATTCCTGAAGGTAGACACTTTCGTTTGGTGCATGAATCAGAGCTTCCAGAAATTTTGGTCACTTTAGAGCGCTATCTGCCGGAATCATTAAAGGTATGTCCACAACATTCCCATTACAGTTCCCAGTTTAGTTAAGTTCAGTTCATCTTTAATATCTATCTACTTGAAACGAACATAAATAAGTATTTTCACACGATAGTATTCTGAACAAAAACGCCCCTATTCTCAGATAATTTTAGCAACTCCTGCAACTCTAGAAGGGAGCGGGTGGAGCGGATCAACCGCAAGTCATGCAATCTCAGACCTGAATCAGAAATATACAAGAGACCCATCGCTGATGTTTGACCTGTTTTCGCTGTTTACGCCCGTATTTCACTTCACTTCAATTTTAAATGCCCTCGTCGCCTTCCCATCACGTGCTCAAGTTCGCCTTGTACTCCTCATTCCCTTCAACTGTCCATTGTGGGCGGGACTCAAGGGGAAGGCGGCAATTTTGCAGCTAAACAATTTGGCTTGCCAACAGTTTCCACAATTGGGCCGACATTGGAGCTGCTGTTGGTTAAAGTTTCGATTTTTCCACTTATACTACCACTCTTTTTGGGTAGGAATATTTCAAACGAAGCGAAAACAATTTTCTTCCATAAAAGCTTGTACTAATTTGGAGGTAATACCATTAACCTGACAGCATATTATATTATCGAAATTTCGGGCGAATTTCAAATACTAAACCTAGAGAAATTTCGCTGTAAAAGGGGAGTGTTCTATACTAAGACTTGCTCGACTTGATGATACCCGGCGTCCAACTTTACCCTCTATATCTAATAAGTTCTAGCAATCTTCTTTTAAATATTAATATTGATTTCCAAATTAAACAAAAAAAAAAAAAATTTTACATAAGTTCAGAGAAAAAGGAGAGTGTTGTGTCTAAAACTTGCTCGAATTGGGGATACCCGGCATATAGCTATATATAGCTATCTGCAATGAATATATTCTACGCATCTCCCTCTAAATATTAAAAATGTTTCCCAAATTAAAAAAAAAAAACGTATTTTGATTTTAAATTGGTACAGAGTAAAACGGGAGTATTGTACGTTAACAGTGCTCGACTTAGTGCTACCCGGCATCCAGCTCTATTCTCTACATTGAATATTTATTTGTTTATTTATTAACATTGCAATTAATAAACTCCAAACATTTCCTTCTAAATATTAAAAATGTTTCCAAAATTAAAAAAAAAAACCCTTTTATGTATTTTAATAAACCCAGAGTAAAACCTTTTTTCAATATAATTAAAAAATTATGTCAGAACGACATTACACTATATAAAAAAATTAGTTATTAAACAAATGTATTTCATTACAGTTTCATCAAACCATTAAAACGTACCTGAATGATCGTATTTGGGATTTTAAGTTTTATGTTGCTAAAGATTGGCCCGAAAAACCGATAATCTTACATTTTCCAGGATGCACGCTTGCGGTAATTATAGTCGATCTTTCATTTCATAATTACTTGATTAAATCAAATACTTTTTTATGTAATTAGCCCAACAACAATATATACCAAACACTTGGCATATTTTGTCCATCCGCACAAATCGAACATGTCGATCTGATGCGCACCGAAGATGTACTTATAGATTGGCAGAAGCCATTGTACCTGAACTTTACGCACATCGCCATTATGAATCGCCTGGATGAGTTCTATTCGAAGATGGGGCTGATGGAGCGACTTAGTGGTGATATCTATGTGTGTAACAAGCTCAATACGGAACTGGAGCTTGAGCCCTTGCCCGATGATGCCGAGATGCGTCTGCTGACACTTGACAATGTCCAGGGCATACACGATCTATATCCGGCCAATGAAATCGAATGCGTCAAACTATTTGATATACTTGTACGTGTGCTGCCCGGCTTGGGCATCTTTCGCAAGGATACCAACGAGCTGGCAGCATGGATGGTCCATTCATACTATGGCGCTATGTTTTCGATGCAAACTCGTCCAGATTATCGACGCATGGGGTGAGATTCATTAATACTGAATACGAGATTTTAATGAGATCTGTATAACATGTCTTTTTTCTTTGCTGCCTTTATAGTTACGGCATTCGGCTGGCCAAGGCGTTGACTCAGCTTGTGATTGAGCGTGGTTATACACCATTCGTAGTGATACGTCCACAAAATGATGCATCCAGGAATCTGTATACGAAACTGGGCTATGTCAAGGCATACGAAACATGCCGTGTCCGTATGACACCCGATTGCTATGAAGACAGCACAGTGGGCACCATAAGTAACACATCCTATGCCAAGTTTCCGCCACTACCTCAGGGGGAGTGTGTCGTTGCTCTGCGCAAGCATGTGCCCGGCGAGAGTCAGACTGTGGACGACGAGGGCATCGAGGACATGTTGGCTGAAAAATGTGATATCAGCAGCGACGAGGCTAGAGAGCGTAAGACCACAACTGATGAGGGCATCGGTGAGGATAAGTAAAAAGTATAAAAAAAAGCGGCTCCAAGAGCCCTCCATTACAGAGAGTTACAGATTGATTGATTGAACGCTATATACATATACATGCATATATACATATACTTATATTGATATGGATATGGACTACGGATATATATGTAAAGTTGTAAGCACCTAGATCTAGGCACCATTAGGGGACAGGATTGACAGGATTCTCGTGTCTGCGTCGTTTGTACTTATTTAACATAGAGCATGGCACAAGTGGCGTTAATTTTTTTAACAATTATATAAAGAAAACAAGAACAAAATTATGAAACATCTACATAGTATTTACATTTATCTATGTACGAGTATATTTATAGATGGTATATGAAGCTTCCTCACACAAAGCGCAGCGTGTTTTCAGTACGATAATTGCTAAAACAAGACGATTGTTAGTCAGAAATGATTTATTTTATATATGTATGAAAAATTAATACTGAATGATAAACCACAAAAAAGACATAGATGAGCCTAAATGAAATCTACGTAAAAAAAAACTTAACAATAAATAAAAGTACATAATGGAACACGCTGTTTATGAAGATCCGATTTTAGAAAAGAACAAAAAAACAAACAAAAATGAAACTTTTTAATTTTTTGCTAAAAATGCTTTTACAAAACGAAATCCAAACAATTGTAATGAAAACTAAAAAAAAACAACAAGACGACGGCGGCTCAATGCCAACAAAAAAGGAGCGTATAAATTTATTATAAACTATATATATATAAATATATCTATATATCAAATTGTTAAAAAACTAAACAAAAACTAATACAACAACAAAAACTCACTCAACTATTAAGATAAATACTTCTCTCTGGCTCCACGCAAACTCAGAACAGGTAAATCAATTATAATACAAATTATAAAAGGTTTTGGTACCAAATATTTTACGACACTCGAATACTTCTTATATGGGCCATGCGAACTCTCTCGCTCTTTCTATAGTTATTATACTTGTCTGTTTACATTTTCAAAACTAATTTTCGTTTTTTTAATAAACAGTTCAATATGCAAGGCCCAAGCAAGACAATGCTTTGATTTTGAAAGTACATTTGGATTTATAGGCTTTTTCAAATTTATATATACCCAAAAGGACAAAACAAAAAACTAAAAACAAAAAAACTAAACTAAACAAAAACAAATATATATTTTATTATTACGAAATTTTATTAAACTATATGCAAAAGAGTACTCAATGATTTTTTGCTCCTACATAACATATTTTTTAGCCTAAAAAGAAAACTAAAAAAACGGAAAGAAAATGAAAATGAAAACAAACACGCCAAAGATGTCTTCTGCTTTATTTTAAGTACGAACTTTCTATGCAAAGGTATTAATAAAATTAATCAAAAATGGCTAAAACTTGATTGAATTTCAGCACGAACAAATATAAATCGTTGAATGCCGTTAATTCATTTTTGCCTTTGCCTATTGACAACTTTCAATTATGAAATCTCCAAATATACGCAAGAAAATCAAATTAAAAATAAAAGACAAAATAAAAAAAAAAAACTACAAAAAGCAAAAAGAAAAACACGTTATATATTACAACTGCTATATTGTATGTACTCAAACTAAACAAAACTAAACACAATGAAGCAAATTTAAATAAATACCAATATTGAGACAGCAGAAACTCTTCTGTAGTTTTTATCCTACTGCAGCGGGAAAGATAACAATTGCGCACAGATAAAAAATTATCTTTTAATTGTTAATGAATATTACGTGTACAAACACACACAACCTCGCTAGTTAAACAAGCATTGGGCAATGGTTATACTCTTTCCAAGGGTCTATACACTTTAGCACAGTTTAAACCAGCCGGAACGGAAACTTATTACTCAATTTAAGGTAACCAAAAACAAGGAGTTATTACAACACAAGGTTTTACAACTATTTAAGCAAGTAAACAGATTAAAATCTGCTAGTTATAATATTTAGTTGCTACAGAAACATAACTACTTATGCTTTCTTGATTTGATAATTTACTACATTTTTTATGGTCTAATGTGGTATGTATTTTCTGTATAAAGAAGGTCAGCGGTACGTACATAAGTAGTTTAAAACTAAACAAAGCGACCAAAGATGACACTTGTTGACTTCCGACTTATGACTGTTCCGTTTCCGTGGGTTGGCTTAGCTGCGTCTTTAAATGCTCAGCCACATATTTCCAGTACTTGCGCCTGATGACATCGTGTTTAGTGGACATATCATCGCAGAGCGTATA
This sequence comes from Drosophila limbata, assembly GCA_963924055.1. Classification (NCBI taxonomy): domain Eukaryota; kingdom Metazoa; phylum Arthropoda; class Insecta; order Diptera; family Drosophilidae; genus Drosophila; species Drosophila limbata. Next base: position 8,788,659 of record OZ001353.1, read on the forward strand.
GACTTTTTCGGCCAATTGGTTGTTATCACTGGCATTGCCACCTGCACTGCGAGATTGAAGTGCCTGTTCCTGGTACAAGTCTATCAAGAATGCTAACAGATAAGGTGACCGATTGCCAGCATTGTACAGCCCCTCGCTGAACTGCAACACTTCTGGATGGCTATTCAGCTGTCCACTCTCGCTCTGCCGCAGCACGCCCACCAAATAGTTCCAGGCACTTTCGTTGTTTTTAATAATACGTATACGATTCATGGCATAGGTGAGCTCCCGTTCAATAACTTCTGGCGTGAATCCCAAATGCTTGACCACAAAAAATCGCTGATTCCAGGCTGAATTGTTGCGTTGATCCTCGCAAATCAAACGATTCACAAACTCCAACTCCTCGTCATAAAGGCTAAATAAGTTAGATTATAATTAATTGTCAAAAACTATAATTTTGGCTTAACTCACTTGAATGTGCGTATGGCCCATTGGCGATGCTGCCACGCGTGGTAGTTTTTGGCATTGCCATCATTGTTTAAGGCGTTTTGTGTCAGCTCCAACTCCCATTGGGCGCAGTTCATCATTTCGACAATTACGCGTCTGTGATGCCACACTTGATAGTTTTTGGCATTCTGTCCGATCACTTCGTCCAGATAGTCCAGTTCATCCTGCAAATTAGCATCCAGCTCCCGCAATATGTCACGCCTATACTGCCACACCGTATAATTGGCTGGATTCAGACGTAGGGCTTCTGTGGTCAAATCCAATGCACGCTGCGACTTTTCACCCTTGGCAATAATGGCGCGCATATAATCGAACACTTCACGAACTTAAATCGAAATAACAATTATTCAATGTTTTATTTTGCACATTTTTACATACACTTTGGGCTATAAGCTATTGACACGACGGGATTGGGGCCATCGTCCTGCGGCAACGGCGTCACATCGGCCCAATCCTCGCGCTCGCTGTACGGCAACCAGTCGGTGCCCAGATTTTCATCATCAGAGCTATCTCCCATCTTGTTCTAAAATCAACTGCACAATTGGGCGGAACACAACAAAATGATGGGGTATCAGTCAGTCACACAAATGCTAGACAATTTTCAATCCAATTGTTCCTCGCATGCACTTCACCATTGAAAACTCAACAGCTGACTCATATGCAATTCACAACGCAACTCGACACTTTGCCATTCACCGCGAATGGCAGACCTTTTGTTTCAATTTAAATTCGGCCAAATCCAGTTTTCACAATGAGAATTTAAATAATGTAAAACGACTACATGACATACTTTTTTGTAAATTACAATATTTATTTATTTAACTATATAAAGTAAACTAGACTATAAAAAATCTTAACGCTTAGAACTATTCGATAAATTCATTCGATGCAAAAATGGCAAAGAAAGATGAAACTTATATTTGAAACCAAAATATATTTTTTGTTTTTTATAAAGGAAAATTATTTTGGATTCGGCCAGATGTATGATGTAATTTCGATCTGTGTAGAATTGTAGAATTATATATGTATATATAAACTCTTGTTTAATCCTTAAATCAATGGCTCGTTTTCTATTTTAACATCACACTCAATTATGGAACTGTGCAAGAGACGTGGACTTGCATTATTTATGTTTGACATCCGTAGCTTTTGGTTGCTTGGTTCGACCACATGTTGATGATGATAGTTGTGGTTAGGCTGCCGCTCCTGTTGTTGGTTGAGATCCATCAGCATTCGACTGACCTCCGTGCGAAATTTCATATTGTTCATACTCGACAGCGTTTTCATATGCGGCATTAAGCTAACCAGGAAATTGTAGTCTGGATCATCTTTGGCGGATGCTAATTCTGATGCTGAGGCGGGTGACGTAAGTCCATTCGCATATGGACTTTCTGCTGATGAGGTCCTACGGCGTCGCGTACGTTTCGCAGGTGGTGCTATCGCCAGTGGGGTTAATAAGCTGGGCGATTGATTAAGAGGCATTGACAAATTGTTTGGATACATGTCACAGTTCTGTTTGGCATTGGAATTGAGCAATGGCATATCCAAGTTAGAGTCATGATGAAATTGGGTATCTGTCGTTGTCTCGCGCTTGAAAATGTCGCCCATAATCTCAAAATCGAAGGAATCCTCACTGTTCAGATCTATTATTAAATCGTCAAGCCTGCTTTGCTCGTCGTCTACACAGCTGTTGTTGTTGTCCACGTTACAGGGCTCCGGTGAAAAGGGCACCAGCTTGTCTGGATCAAATATAATTCGCAGAAACTCCAAGGGTCGAAAATACGGCCAGTTTGAGTGTTCGATCAGACGCCTTTGTATTTTTCGCACCTCGGCGCGATAGCTGTCACGCAGTCCCTTAAAGCGCTTCTTGCAAAGATTTACTGCATATCAGAAGAAAACAAATGATAGAATAACGATTAATGGCAAGGAAATGTGTAAGCACTTGTGGCATACCGTCTATCTGCATTATATCTGCGACCTCTTGCCATTGCAGCGTGCACGCATCCTTGCGGATGGCCAAATGCATGGTCGAATCCCACAGTGCACGTCGCTTCTCAACCTCGACGATCAGTCGAAAGTTATCCAATTTCATTTTGAAAACTTGATTCAATTTATCAGCGCCTTGCGCACAAAATTCCGAAGCGACCAAAAAATATGTTTTTCTCTTCTTTTGGCGTGTAAACAAAACTGCGACTGGGTCAGGGCTGCTGCACCACTAAAGAAAGCCACAGACAAGCGCGTCCTTTGCACGCTATACCTTAAAAACGAAAGATGGTTTTAATTTAATCAGTCAAAAAATTTTCGGCAATTGTCAAAAAATTTCTGACGTTTTGAAAGAGTCAACTGAAAAGATGAATTTGTGTTTCGTACTCAAATAGCCGCAATTGTTTTAAATTTATTTAAACACGTTGTCCAGCCCTGGTTGCAACAGCAATCAACCAACAGCTGTTGTCTAAAATTGTGAATCATATGTTAAAGGAACAGTGAAATTGAAACACAGAAACTGAAAAAAACTGAAACGGTTCAAGTTTTTCTTGCGCCGGCTGTTTATATATTCTATTATTTTACGAATAAACTATAATGATGCAACAAAGTGAAGATGTGAAAGATGAGGACTTGCCGGCGAACACGCTGGAGCTGTTCTCCGAATTGGACCAAGTGCTCGAAATGATTGACACCATAAAGCCAATCGAAGCCAGCACCTTTGAGCGTGAGTTCGAGCAATACACGGAGGTCTTGTCTCGCTACCAAGAGCAGCCCCATCTGCTGGATCCCCATCTAGAGCTACTGCTGTCACGTCTGCTGACCAAAATCCGACAACCGGATCTGCCAGTTGGCGAACGAGACGCCGCGTTCAAGTATCTGTATATTATTAGCAAGGTGCGCACCTACAAAGTTCTCGTCAAGTTTATGCCCCACGAGCTGAGCGATCTGGAGTTCGTTCTGCATCTGCTCAGTCAGCAGGACCCCAAGGAGTTCAATAACTGGGAGACACGCTATGTGCTGCTCCTTTGGATGTCCATTGTTGTACTAAATCCTTTTCACATGTCACGATTGGATGCCTATGAGACAGCTGCTCCCACTGTGCCCGTCAATAACAGTGTGATCAACCACGTGAACACCCAGTTGACACCGGCTCCGTCGTCCAAAATGGAGCGCATCTTTGAGCTGTGCAAACTGTACGCCTCCACAAACGACACTTGTAGCAGCATGGCCGCCTATTTGTCGGCCAAGTATTTTGTGCGCACCGACATCAAGGATTTGTATTTGGAGCGCTTCCTCGATTGGATCATCGAGCAGCATAAGGCAGATACACTGCAGGTCAAGTTCGGTCAACTGGCGGCCATTGCGGCCATACTGAAGCACGGCAAGCGTGAGGATCTGCTCCCATATGCGGACAAGTTGCTGCAGTGGATCGTCGCCTGTCAGTATAAGGATGGCAATGATTTTCTCAAATACAAACACTATGTAAAGATTGTGCAACGTCTGGGCCTGGTGCATCTGAAGCCACGCATTGCCAGTTGGCGCTACAAACGAGGTAAGTTATCATCCCAATAGGCTCCAAATAAGTTTGTTAACCCTTGTATTTCTCAACAGGCACTCGCTCACTGGTTACAAATTTGGGTCATCAAGCGAGCGCTGGTGAAAACTCCACATCAACAGAAGCTGATGGCGATGATGGAGCTGGTGATGAGATTTGTGTACCCGATTCCATCGAGGAAGTGATTGAGGAGCTGCTGCAAGCACTGCGCAGCGGTGGCAACGATGTACGTTGGAGCGCGGCCAAGGGCCTGGGACGTGTGACTAATCGACTGCCCAAGGAACTGGCTGATGAAGTAATTGGCTCTGTCGTTGATATACTCAATCCTCTGGAGCCGCACGAGGCCTGGCACGGTGGATGTCTGGCACTTGCCGAGCTGGCCAAGCGAGGTCTTTTACTACCTTATCGACTGCGCGAGCTGGTGCCGCTTTTGATGCAGGCGCTCTTCTATGATGAGATGAAGGGCTACATGTCCGTGGGACAGCACATTCGTGATGCCGCCTGCTACATGTGCTGGGCCTTTGCCCGCGCCTACAATCCCGACGATCTCAAGCCGTTTGTGCAGCAGATCTCCTCTGGCCTCCTGACTGTCGCTGTCTTCGATCGCGAAATCAATTGCAGACGTGCTGCGTCCGCTGCATTCCAAGAGAGCGTTGGTCGGCTTGGTAATTTCCCCTTTGGCATTGAAATATCTACAACCACGGACTTTTACTCCGTCGGCATTCGTCAAAACACCTATCTGAATATCAGTGACTTTATTGGCCAGTACGAAGAGTATCGCCAGACTCTGATCGATCATCTGGTGCAGCGTAAAGTTGGCCACTGGGACTCAGCCATACGGGAACTCACTGCCAAGGCGCTGAACAAGTTTACTTACCGTGCCCCGGAATACATGGCAGCTGTGGTAATGCCACAGCTCTTGGCCAAAACCGAAACAATTGATGTAAACGCTAGGCATGGCTGTGTTTTGGCCCTGGGTGAGATTACGCTGGCACTGCGCAAGCTGGAACTGTCAGCGGGATCCAGCACAGCTTACCTAACCAATCAACGTATTGCTGAACTAAATGATCTGATTTATACATTCGTGCAGCGTAGTTTCTATCGCGGCATGAGCGGTGAATTGATGAAATCCTGCACTGCCAACTTCATACGCAACTGCAGCTTGGCCAAGCTGCCAGTCACTCCACAGTGCTTGGGTAAGTGATTGACTACTTGTTATACATATATCTATATATATATAATTTATGGATATCTTCCACTGCAGTCAGCTGGCAGCAAGTCATCGACATGTGCCTGGTAACCAAGAACATCAGCATACGCGATAGCGCTGTGGAGGCTTTTGCTGAGCTCTGCACCGCCTACTATTGCCTGGAGACGCGACACACAGAGAACGAGCTCATCATCAGTGCCTATCTGAAGGGTGCCGACAACGACTTGGAGGAGAACATCCGCATGGGCTATTTGTCCGCTTTGGGTGTGCTCCCAGCATTTATACTGCGTCCGCACTTGAGCGCTGTGCTGGATAATCTGGTGAAGCATGCGTTGCCCCCCCAATCGATTCACGAGGATCACGAGAACGTGCAGACCTACAGATGGAGCGAGGCACGCACACAGAGTGTACGTGCTCTGTGCAAGGTGGTGCAAACCGTTGGCTACAATGCCACCATAGATTCGTTTGCCGATCGCCGACATTTTAATAGGGTTATGGAATGCCTGCTGCAGGCACTCGATGAGTACACGCTGGACAATCGTGGAGATATTGGCGCTTGGGTGCGCGAGGCATCCATGACGGCGCTCTATGAGATTATAACGCAGTGTCCCAAGGAATTGCTCACGGAACAGCATGTGCAACAAACTCTGGTCGGTTTCATGCAGCAGGCGGTGGAGAAAATTGATCGCACCCGCGGTCTTGCGGGACGTCTGTGCTGCAAGATGGTACATGCCCAGCCGGCCATACCACATATAAGGGCACATGCCCGACTGCTTGAGATATTCCCTAGCGATGATAAGTCCGTTCTTTGGCTATTCGCTGACCATACATTCCCATTGTTTTGCGAGCTGCTCGCTCTGCCGGACTATTCCAAACGCGTTCTTCTTGGCCTAAGTGCCAGCATTGGACAGCTGACCGAATCTCTGGTGTGTTGAACTGCTTATTAAACATATTCCACATATTTATTGATATAAATTTCTTTCCTTGCACAGATTAAATATTCTTCAACTGCGCTCTTTCACTTTTTGCGCTCGCATTCCGAAATGGTGCCTCGTCTATGCGCTGAGATTGTGCAGAACTTTGAGGCGAATCTGTTGAATGAGCGCGTCACGTATCCAATGCTTAGTTTCCTGGAAATCATCATCGGATCGGGCACAATCGAAGCGGTTTTGCATGACGAATCGAATCCATTTGCCGAGGATATTTATCGTTTGCTCAATCTGGAGGTCAAGGGTTACAAGAAGCTGTATAAAACGGCAACCAGCATCAGCACATTCTGCCAGCTCGTCCAGGTGCCGCGTCTCAGCAAGCGAGTGCTCTCAAAATTGTCAGTATTCCTTGGATTACAACATGTCCATGTGCGCAAGACGGCCGCCACCAAATTGTATGAAGCATTGGCCTTGCACGGTGATGTTACAGAAATACCCGAAGATAACATGGATGATATTCTCACTTTGTTGTCCGAGACAGACTGGACTCTGCCGCTGGTTCAAGTCCGTCCACTTCGTAATGAACTGTGCAATTTGATGGGCATTAAGCCGCCAGTGAGCGGCGCAAATAACCAGGCTGCAGTAGCAGATAAATAAGATGATTTAATGGAAAAAGTTTAACTTTTTTTAATAAGGACTTAAATTATGCACAACTAATAGCATTTATATTTATTGCCTTGCTTAATAAAAAATAAATTAACAAACAAATCGATTTGAATTTGAATTTGAAATTAAGCGCGAAACGAAACAGATCAACGCAGCCCTAGAAATTGACAGTGTTTCAAAATATGCGCAGTGTTGATAAACGTGAAGTACGCTAGTCGGTGCATTTTATTGAATGTCGTGTGATGATAAATTAAAAGTCTTTCTATTTCGCATTTAAAAATACGTGTGTGCTCATTCAATGCTCAAATCATATTCACTCTGAGATATTATTCACATAACTGAGAGAAAACACAGCGTTTTTGATCCAATCAACAATAAAAACACACACGTTTATACTATTGTTGTTACACAAGAAAAGCCAATAGATTTTAAATATTGTTGTTGTTGCCTGCCATACACATTCAAATCGGTATTATGAGCATTTGGAGTGTAAGATGTTTGTGTCTCAGGTTCTGTCGGCAGGCGCATATATTGGCCCACAGACGAATCATACCTCCACCGCAGCGACTTCCACTGGCCGTCAATAATGGTGAGTGAGACAGAGACACACTTTGTGAGGTTATGTGCACCAATGTAACCGGCATGAATTTAAATTAAAATAATGAATTTATTATTACATTTTACATTACAGGCATCATTCGGCCGGCACACAACAGTTTATATCAAATGGTAAAGAAACGCACGCTTGAGGCGCGCACCAAATTACAAGCCAATAAATATCCGAATCACAATGCCTGCATGCGAGTTCCCAAAACAATGGAATTTGCCCCCGACGATGTGGATGAGTGTGCTCAGACCACAGTTATGGCCGATGCCCAAGCTCATGGCTTCATCTCCCATCAAGATCCCCATTTTCGAGTGGTATTTTGCATGCATATCATTCATAAATTCATAATTTTATTCGGTTGCCTTTTGAGTTGTTGTTTTTTATTTACACAATTTCTTTGATTAATATCTTTTGCAGGGCTATGCCGACACAAGATCACAATCTACTGCCCAAGATGTGCTCAAATCGTCACAGTGTGAGAAACAAGCCGACAAAGCGAACGATGCCTGCAACAAGCCAGCAGATCCTTGCGAAGAATTTAATCGCTTGCGTCGCGAATCTACAGAGGAAATGTTTGGACCCGGTGGCGGAAAGGGCGGCGGGGCGGGAGGCGATGGAGGTGATGGCCATGATGATGGAAAAAAGGCAGCTGAGGAAAAGGCCAAGCAACTGAAACTGCGATGCATGATTGGTGCACTGGGTGCCCTTTTGGCTGGTGGTTTTGTATGTATTATAGGATCATAGCTGTGCTCCTTTTGAATTCAATTTTCAATCTCGACTCCTTAGATTGCCTGGCTGCTGTCGCGTGACAGCAAAAAGACCACCGGCGATGGCACTGATGGTCAAGAGAATCCAGAGGAAGCACTGAAACGTGCCAAGATTTCTGGACTCATTACGAGTATGCAATTCCAATTCAAATTGAAAGCTCGTTTCATAATGTAACTTTGCTTGCAGCTCCCCCCAGTTCCGACATGCTGCCAAAGACCGTGCCGTACTTGATTATTGGCGGTGGCACCGCTGCCTTCTCTGCTTTCCGTGCCATTAAATCGAATGATGCTCGCGCCAAAGTCTTGATGATCAGCAATGAATATCGCAAGCCGTACATGCGACCACCTCTCTCCAAGGAACTCTGGTATACACCCAATCCCAATGAGGATCCCATTAAAGACTATCGCTTCAAGCAATGGACAGGCTCTGAGCGCAGGTTAGTGAAGCTGGAAACATAAGTTGTATTCCTTTTAATTCATTTGAAAACCTATCTTTTTGTTGACAGCTTGTATTTTGAGCCGGAGGAGTTCTTTGTGGATCCCGAGAAACTGGAGAGCAGTGTTAACGGAGGCATAGCTGTTGCTCAGGGATTCGCCGTCAAAAAGGTGGATGCCCAGAATCGCATTGTCACATTGAACGACGGCTGTCAGATCGCATATGATGTGTGCCTAATTGCCACGGGATGTGCGCCCAAGAATCTGCCCGTCTTCCGCGACGGTCCGCCCAGTGTGCGGGAAAAGGTGATGGTCTATCGCACACCCGAGGACTTTGATCGACTGCGTCGTTATGCGAAAGAGAAGCGCTCCATTACCATTGTGGGTAATGGCTTTGTTGGCAGTGAACTGGCCTGCTCGCTGGCCCACTACTCGAAGGAGAATAACGGCGGTAAAGTGTACCAGGTGTTCCAGGAGAAGGGAAACATGTCCAAGGTTCTGCCCAACTATCTGAGTAGTTGGACCACCCGGAAAATGGAGGCACAGGGTGTCTGTGTTATACCCGATGCCAGCATCAAATCCGCCACACGTGATGAGTCCCAATTGAAGCTGGAGCTTAACAATGGCATGACGCTACTCTCCGACATTGTCGTCGTCTGTGTAGGCTGCACACCCAACACTGCTATGGCTGGTCCCTCCAAGCTAGAAGTTGATCGCAGCTTGGGCGGATTTGTAGTGAATGCGGAGCTAGAGGCACGTCGCAACTTGTATGTGGCCGGTGATGCATCGTGCTTCTTTGATCCACTGCTGGGACGCCGGCGCGTCGAGCATCACGATCATTCCGTGGTATCTGGACGGCTGGCAGGCGAAAACATGACAGGAGCAAGTAAGTATCGTGATGGAAATAAGACTTCCTTTTAGATTTCATCTAATGTTTTCCAATTTGCCAACAGAGAAACCATATCAACATCAAAGCATGTTCTGGTCTGATTTGGGTCCTGAAATTGGCTACGAAGGCATTGGTCTGGTGGACTCTTCACTGCCCACGGTGGGTGTATTTGCGATACCCAACGATAGCGAAAAGCGTGCCGAAAATCATAGTGAATTGAGTTCTGAATCAAAAAGAGATGTGGTTAAAGAACTCGGCGATAGTTCAGATGTCACCTGTGATGCTAACGAAGAGGCTAACTATGGCAAAGGTGTCATATTTTATCTAAAGAACGACAAGATTGTCGGCATACTGCTGTGGAATCTATTCAATCGTATTGGCCTGGCCCGAACGATAATCAATCAGAACAAAAGCTACGATGATCTCAATGAGGTCGCTAAATTGTTTGAGATTCACACGTAATGTGCCAAAAGATTTGAAGTGGGACTTATGAACCTACTGCCTACTGAGTGTACTACAAGTAAGTGCATTTGGTGGGCACTGACGCCATCATCCAGCAGCCCAACGTTCCAAGCCTACAGAATATGTATATAATACTATATAGATTATATGCATATAGATGTACATAACAAAGTAGCACAGACAAAGAGGCACAGTGCAAACAGAAATTTAGTGTTAATTTTATTATTTTGGAATAAATAGTTGTTTTTTAGTCAAAGCTAATTAACCGAGTGATGGACACACGTGAGTTGAGTTTGAGGCCATGAATAAATATCACTTAACTTCATGATTATAATAATATTTGATTAAATCACATGTCAACATTATTCTCAAATCTTATTTAATTGACTTATTTATATACATATGTGAAAACCCAACCAGGAATAAGATAAAGAACTCAATAGATCAATTCAACTGAACATTTGCCTCCTTTTTATGCTTAAGCTTTCAATCCTCTTCGAAATCGAAGTTTCCACCTTGACCCAGAGCACATAGTACTGTCATCTCAATATGTGCACTGTTATTTGTTAAAAATAAACTGTTAATTTTTACAAATTCAATTTGCAATTTTTACTCTCGACAGCCGATCGTAAAAAAATATATATGATTTTAGCTATTTGTAATATTTTACCTGTGACATGTTTGTCTCATATTTGTTGCCTGTAATTAGAATTGGGATATTTCGGGATCGTAAGTTGCAGCTGTCGCGGATTAACCGGGACGGTACGGGAGGATTAGCGGACACCAATTGGTAGGTAGTCTGTAGTAAGCAGGTAAATCCTTGAGCTTCTATAAAATGTAAGTGCACAGCTTGGAGGATCATCAGTCGAGAATCAACAAGCAATATGAAGAGTCGCAGTCAAGTTGTCGTTGCCAAGACGGAGAGGCCAATGCGTGAATCAGATCAATGGAGCTCACATGGTGCTCTGGAACTGGAGGCAGCTGCTGCATTGCTAATGCTGCGCTATCAGTACGATTTTACCAAAGCTATTGCCGCCTGTACTGTGCCACAGACGACGCCGCCATCGCCATCACCACCACCGCCGCCACCAGTAGCAGCAGCAGCAGCAGCAACCATAGCGGCTCCGGTGTTACCAGAGATGCCCGTTGCCCCAACCGCTGCCGAAACGGACAAATGCACGCCCAAGGAGCAAGTGCGCAGTGGACCAATGGCTGCCTCATCACAGCCGCTCAAGAAACGCACGATTCCGCCGCATTTGCTTCGACGCTCCCTGACACCGGCCAGATCCCCGGGTGGCAGTGGCACCAGTGCCATAACAAAAGCCAAGCAAAAGGTGCCCGCTGCGCCATGCAACAAGGCGCTGCTCAAGTCGTGTCGCAACATGATCCGAGAATTTCTGGACAATCAGGAGCTGTTTTAAAGTGAAGTACGAAGTACGGTGGGACAATTGACCAGAAGAGACATACTTTTCAGTTTTGATTTCATTTATTTATTGCATATATAAATTTTCTTAATTTTTGTGTATTTTTTTATACATATATCATTATCATATTGAAAGATAAGGTTTTTCAATGGAAGAACAGGTATTGTGGCGACACTAAAGTGCTAATTATTAGCTATTGGCGGTGTTTAAACTTATGCATAAGAAAAAACAAACAAAATATATATATATCCATATACATAATATATATATATATCAATATATGTGTACTTCATATGCAATATGCGCTAGTTAATAATATAATAATTAATAATTACAGATTGTATGTTTTGCTTTTTGTATGATAATTATAATGCCTACATAGATGTGTGTGTGTTTGTGTGAAGTTATAATTAATAAAGTGCCTTGAAATGTACAAAAGAATACGTTGTTTAACTATTTTGTTGCATTCTCTCGATAGATCAATTGTGTTTATTTAAAACTTGTACTTAAATATGAACACCTTTTGCCTGCTTGCGGTTCTGTTAGCTGTTTTCCGCAGTTGGCTTAAAGAACTTAATCAACTAATAACTAAATACAATACATAAATATATTATGCGCTTAGCTTGTTTTATATAAATGGAAGCCAATGTTTTATAATAATTTTACAGCTAATCAAAGAAAAAAAACTGTTGCAGTTTCTTTTTTGTTTCCGTTTTCTAAATGGGCTCAAGAATTCTTGTTTAATTTGTTGTTATCACAATTAATTTGAATGAAAGGAAATTAATGGCTGATTGAATTTAAAACTGCTGCTTAGAAAAGGGACACATTTTTTTCATCTTCTTGTTTTTTTTTTTTTATAAATTAACAATTTGTTAGCCAACAATTTTAAAGTTTTCTTCTCCTTTTATGTATATATATTTTTTGTGTGTATACATAATAATTTTTGTTTTTATGTGTAAATGTATATTGATTTTCTAACAATTTTGTTTTCCATGTTACGTGAAACCATTGTTGAGGCAACATTGTAAAGCTCAAAGGTGACAACACTTATAAGCTAATTAAATATTCTAAATGTTTATGTATTTAGTGTGTATATATGGATGTGAGTGTGTGTGTGTGGGTGATTTAAAACTTAATGTTTATTCAATAGATTATTAATAATATTATGTCGAAAATTGGCACATAACTCTGTAAATCGTTGAAGGCTGCGCTGCGCCGATCAAAAAAACTACTTAAAGATCTAAACAAATTACATGTATGTATATATGTATGTTTGCATGTGTTTGTGTGTGGTAACTATGTGTGTGTGTGAGTGTGTGTCTTAATATTTAATGTATAAAATATATGTTTGTTTATTATATTTATATTTATATACTTTTTTTTTTATTTAATGCTGCAAAAACTATTTACTTTATTAAACACACAGGCAGTTCTCATGCAAGTGTGTGTGTGTGTGGTATGTACAAAAAGGCGGCATGGGGTGTGAGTGTGTATGTTTGGTGCTGTTCTTGCTGGTCCCATTGGCAGCTGCAATTGTTGCTCAGGTAAAGTTGTGTGTTTGACGGGGCGAAAGGGGAAAGGGGCGACTGATTGTCATTGTGCTGGTGGATCATCATCGATTTGGAGGCGCCTTTCTACTGATGCATATGCCTAAATGACGCCTCCTCGCTGCCATTGCACTCACTATCCATGGGCACGGGCTGTGACTGCTGCTGCTGCTCCACTGCTTCCATCATGGGCCTTGGGGAGCCCGCGACGCTGTGTTGTGGTTGTTGTTGTTCCTGTGCCTCTGTCTTGGGCGACATTCGATGCTCCGTCGACGTTGCTGCTGACGGCGTCGAGGAGGAGGGATCATTGTAGCGTATCAGCTTGATGGTGGTCAGGCCGTCGGCATTGCGTATGAGCCTGCAAAGAGGTCCATGGATTTGGATTAGCATATGCCTGCAGTTGGTTGTTTGTTGTTGTATCTTACGGATAGCAATCCTCGTTGGCGCTGTTGTTGCTGGCACTTTTGCTGCTCACACTCAGATCCGTTGGTTTCAGATCCTCCCCGCAGCTGTCCGAGCTGACGCCATTCTCCAGCTTCAGCGGATGAAACTGGAATTTGTCAGCTGATGATCCGGGCGCACCAGGCGTTAAGCATGCCGCCACGGCAGCCGGGGAATTGGGTGGGGGAGCGGCGGCTGCAGCGGCTGCTGCATTCGCGGACAGATAGTGGAAGGCGTGCATGAAGAGCGGCGATGGCGGTTGGGGTCCATACGCAGCTGCAGCGGCGGCGGCAACAGCGGCAGCTGTCGGCAAACTCATCGGTGGACCATTCCTTGATGCTGGTCGCTGTGGTGACTGTTGCAGTTGCTGTTGTTGTTGCTGCTGCTGTTGTTGTTGCTGCTGCTGTTGTTGCTGCTGTTGTTGTTGCGTCCAATTGCTTGGACTGCTTGGCGCCTGGCTGCTCACCTGATTGGGCGTTGTGGGCGTGGCAACGCCATTGGCTGGCGTCGTTTGACGCAACAGCGAAATGTTCTTAATATTCTTGAGCTCCGTGGGATTGCGCAGAAACTGATAGCAATGACGCTCCCCCTGCACCTTTCGCAAAATGTTGACACGGTAATAATAGCGCAGAGCACGCGACATTTTGTCATAGTTCATCGACAAATGATTCTTTTGGATGCCCCACAGCTTGGCCAGACCGGCGGGATCGACGATCTTGAAGACGCCCGTATCGCGGCATTTCCAGGCTATTAAATCGCTGTACTTCTGATTGCGATCGTTCAACAGCTGTTGCAGAAAATCCCAAAGCAGACGGCCATCTGAAAGAGAGAGAAAAACGTATCGGTTAGTTGCTGAATCCTGTATCGAAATATTGTAATTGCAAATTCAAAATAGCGCCAAATGCAGTTATCGATAAGTTGCTCAGTCAGTTATCGAAGTTTTCCCCGCAAAGTGCAGGGGAACAAATGGAAATGGAACACAAGTTGAAGCAAGCGAAAATGGAAAATATGAGTTCGTTTGTAAATTTTAAATAAAAGCTCTTATGTTTTTATAATTAAAATTAAGAATAAGAGCTGTTTTTAATTTGGGAATAAATTATTAAATTTAATGGTTGTTTCAAATCTTTATTTTGTAACCGAAATCAACAGAAAAATAAGCAAAAAAATTGAAGTTGTTTTACTTAATTTTAAGAATAAATTGGCAATTAACGTTGGTATTGTAATGGAGTGTACTCACTTGTATTTGGCTCCGAGTTCTCTGGAAAAAATTCGCGCTTCGCTTTGTACATGTAACTGGGCGTCGTGGGTGCCGAGATGGAACCACCGCCAGGTGCAATCACAGCACCTGCTGTATTCTCCAGCGTCAGTTTCTGTGGCTGTTGTTGTTGCTGCTGCTGCTGTTGTTGTTGCTGCTGTTGTTGTTGCTGTTGTTGTTGTTGTTGCTGTGACCAAGAGTTTACAAAACTGTTGGTCAACTGTTGCGTCCAATTGGGCTTCATGTCCTTGTGAATGGGCGTGCCAGGCGGACTGCCAGCGCTGTAGGAGAGCGGCAATGCATTTAGTTTGCTGCTATTGGTATTTCCTGCATTGGACTCGGAGAACTCCTCGTCGGAGTCGGAGTGATTGCTGCTTGCGCTGCTGACGATGCCCTTCATGGGCTGAACGCAGCCATTGCTGGCCGTGCTGCTGCCACCACTCGAGGATGCAACGGACGCAACGATGGCAGCGCTTGTCGTTGACGACGATGATGATGATGATGTGGATATGGATGCGGATGCAGCTGTAGCGCCATTTTGATACGGCGCCGACTGTGGCGGACTGCTGGCCTGCGAATCAACCGATGGTGGCGGGCTGAGTGTCACGGAATTGGGAGCCATAAAATGATGGGCCGCCATATGAGCGGCCGCCGCCGAGTTGCTGCTGTGGAAGGGATTACTGCTGCTGTCGGGGGGCGCATTCAATGGCGGCCATGTGGGCGTCGGCGGGTGACTGTGCGGCGACAATGGATAACGGCCGGTGGGCGTGACGGGGCTGTTGGGTAAATGCCATTGCAGCATATGCGACTCAATAATGAGCATCTGGAGCACATTGTGCAGGACGTCGCCGGCACCGGGACACCGATGACCAAAATCGGCGCGAGTCAGCAGGCAGAGCGCCTTGCCGTTCATTTGGAAGAGATCAAAGTCGAGCTTGGGTAAATCGAATTCGCGCACACAAAAGCGCAAAAAGACAAGGACATCGTCACGGCTCCACAGACGCGGGTCCGATGGCAGCGATGGCGGCAGCTGTGTCTTCAGTTCCGCCAATTGACTTGACGGCGGCGGCGGGCAACGCCAGATGACATCGCTCCAGAGGCTGGGATTGAGCGGATTCAGTGATAGCTGTACTGGAAGCATTTTCATTGTTGTTATTGTGTGTGTATTAATGATAAGGGACGTGCTGCTGTCCGTCTGTATTGGCAGAGCGTATTGGCCACGAGATTGTTTCTTCTAAATCTGCAAATAAACGAGAAAAGAAATTTGAAATTAGTTAAAAAGCTCGAAAATGAGTCAAAAGGATGTGAACATCAATCGTCGCACTTCCGCCACCAAATAGTTGCCTGCATACATCATCCAATACATATACACGCACACACACACACACACACACACACATGGTCAGGCAGACTCTCGCATTCCAAGCAAATCAGATTTCTTCATAAACAAATAATCTCCACAGGCGCAACAGGCACATCGCGTCCCACAGCGAGAGAGAGAGCACACTCAGAGCGTGAGTCAGAACCAATACATACAAACATATGTACGTACACAGCAGTTGCTGTGTTGCTCTCGTTCTCGCGCTCTCACTCTCACACAACTGATGACACCCCCGCAAAAACGATCAGCAAAGAACGTTGAAATTCCTTCCACCTTTTCAGTTTCATTACCTCTTGTTCCGATTTCGATCACAATTATCTAAATCGATAGCACAGCGCAAGTGTAGAAATCGTTGTTATACAAAATTTAACTGCATTTTCTTATTTTTATTTTAATTGAAAATTTCTGAATATGGTAATTGCCATAAATGTGTGCGTCGGCGGCGGCCGCAGCAGCAGCACTGCTTACTCTACTATTCCGGATGTATACAAAGCAAACACCGACAGCAAATAAATACGTACATACATACATGTGTATGTATGTATTTTGTATGTATGCATATACAAATCGACAACACATGGAGCCCAGCACACACACATGCATGCATACATACATACACTTGTAGATATCTTTGGCGTGATCAGTCGCTGTAAGATTTCAACATAAACGAATGTATTGATGCCGCGCTGCTTGGCAAGTGATGGAGATGGTCGAGGATGGTGGGGGAGTGCGACGGGAAGCTTTACGAAACTTGAAAGCCGTACCCATTTGCCCACTCGGGTCTGGGCTTGCCTTCCATTCCATATCACTGCCAGCGGCTGCAGCAGACGGCGGCGGCAACAGCAAACGGAAGTGCACATTCCATACACAAAACCCGTTTCCCCAAGCGGCGACAACAACAGCAGCGATGTGGAGAAAGACGTTGGGGCAATGACGATGATGACGACGGCGACGACGACTAATAAATCCGCCAGTGGGTAAAGAGAGCAACAAGCCAATTTAAAGAAGCAGCAGCAGCCCCAACGACACCCTGTATATTGGCCGTGATCAGACATTGCCCAGTCCCAGTCGCAGACACACATATACATACGTACGAACATGCATACGCATACACTCGCTCACATACATACATATGCTCACATTAAAATTTATCTCATCTCTCTCTCACAAGGCAGAAACTTCCTCATTCTCCGGGAAGCGTTTCAACAAGTGAGCGCAAAGAAATTTACTTAAAGTTCAGTTCAAACGTGCGTAAGCGAGATGACAATAGGAGACTGAGAGAGCGTGAACAATAAATATTGTTTGCATGCTGTTGTTGTTGTTGTTGTTGTCGCTGTTGAGCAAGAAGTGGGAGAAGACGCAGCCAACAGATGATAATGATGATGACGACGATGATGATGATCATTGCACACATATGTATGTCTGTATTTATGTATACACATGAATATTTTATTGTGTACATGTCTTTTACTTAGAGGGGGTCTATTTGTTTTGTTTAAGAGGTGCTGCTGCCCTCTGTTGATTATGAAGACACAAACACATACAAGCATACATATGTATGTATGTACATTGTATGTATAGACGATCCTACGTGTTATTTCGGTTACCGCAATACAACATATGGTTTAATTTGACTAAAATAAATTCATATGTATATTTGTATGTAAGTATATTGTACTACACACATGTTCGCTCGACGGGCAGCAGCAACTACAACAACAACAACGCGTACAACAAACAAATAAACATTCAACCAGTCGGTGGCACGTAGTAAAATGACAAATGAATGTTCATCATCCAACAACAGCTACAACAAAGTGAAAGAAGGCAAAAGCAGAACACGAAACGACGCACGCAATAAGAGAAGAATAAGAATATAAATACACACACACTCACACACGAGATACATACATATGAATGTGTATTCTAAATCTCAGAGAAGACGACACGACGGCGACGGCGAAGGAGGCGCGGCTTGGAACAGGCAGGCAGGCGCAAGGCACAGGTAGTTAGGTATGCGGATGATGGCGAACCGGTTTCAACGGAAATTACAAACGAAAATTATAAAACGATCAGTTTAGAAAAATGCCAGCAGCAGCCGCTGCCGCAGATCTCAAAACAACAACAACGGCAACAAATAAGAAATGTAAAAGGTAAAAACTCGTAGAAGACTGCAGTGTGAAGAGAGAGTAGACGCCAAAGAGAGCAGGGGACAGAAGTCTGTATGAGTGTGTGTGTGCAAAGAATTTTTGCTTGTGCAGAGATTTCCGCTTTTAGCGTATTTGTGAGAGATGGCTGGGCGTGGGATCGGAAATGGCACAAAATACAAAATGGGGTGGTGGAAAATGCCAATGGAATGCAGACAGACAATCGTCCTGTGTCTTAAGTGCTATCGATAACAACTCGATAAATGTGTGCAAGTAAAAGTAACTGAAATTCAATCTCTACTCATTAATCGATAAAAAGCGTGATTCAAATTGAATCTGTAAAAAGTTTAGTAAATGTTTTGATATGAGTACTAATTAAAAGAATTTGAATGTTTCTCTTAATTGGTATGTCAAATCATTCATTCTTTGTCAAGTTCATTTTTCCTGAGCACTTGCCAAGTCCTCTCAAGACGACATTTGATCTATCAACTGTTGCCTATCCTAAACACAGCACGCAACATGAACAGCACTTACTTCACTGCAACACTTCATTCCACAGCTTGCAATGATTCAGTAAAGTGCATCGTTATGTACATCGGAGAAGTTAATGAGTAATTTCCGTAGGCGCATCCTCCCCGGGGGCCCCCTTTGGGTTGCTGCTACGTATGTGTGTATCTCGTATCTCTGGTCTCTGGCTGTGCATCAAGTGGCTGTTGCTGCTGCGCAGTAGAAGAACCACGATGAGAAAATAAGAAAAATCTGATAACATAAAAAGGCAGAAGCGACAGCCGCCACGGCGCATTAAGATTAACGGCCTGCTCACGGGGATGGCAACAGGGAAGACGGGACGCAGTTGATGCTGCTGATGCTCATGGTGATGCTGATGGTGCTGTTAATGATGGTCCCGACCCTCTTTGCAGCAGGTAGAGACGGCGGGTAAGATGAGAGGCGCACAGAGGGGGAGAGGAAAACGAGCGGATGGGAATAAGGAAATGCGTACCTGCGGATGCACTTTACATCTTGTAGGACTTCTTGGAAACCCTCCGATCGAAATTGAAGAAGAACAAAAACACCAAGAAAAAAAATACAAAAGCAATGCATGTGGTGCTGGTTGCCTGTTGCCACCAGTCCCAACAGTTGACATTTGATCTCTTTTATGAGGTCTTCTTACATTTTTTTCTTTCTTCCTTTTTATCATCATCAGAGCAAGCTGAATTCTCAAGTGCTCTTAAAGCATGAAACAACCCTTATTCCTATACACATAGATGGGACCTTAAGGTCTTTGTTATTGTCTCTCTTGAAATTAAAAATGAAAATTTCAAGGGAAGCAAAAAAGATCGTGTGTTGCACGTGTATATATAAGTATATAGAGTCGAGAATGTGTGAAACAACAAATTCTACGTTTAGTTAGAAAGAATTGTTCGCCATATTACGATATTCCGGCATATCAAATACTCAATTAATAAGCACAAAAAATTCAAAACCAAGTCAACGACCTGCTTTGCTTTATAACTGCTCAAAAGAAACAACAACAACAACCATACAACAACGATACGTATGCCAAAGCATATAGTTAAAGAAACAACAACTGGCACGTAGAGCTAAAAAAGCTAACTCCCCCTGAAAACCCGCTCTACTCTGCCTTAACCGTGTATAACCCAACCTCAACACATACAAATAGATATTGAGCTGATCATGCATAACAAGCGCGTGAGCGTATCGTATTTGTATTGGTGATCATATAAACCACATATACATACATGTATGTATGTAGAATAAACAACAACAACAAATACGCCAATTCCGGGTTCTTCTTCGCGCGATCACAACAACAACAATGAACCCCCCAAAACGTCTACGATTCAATTTTTTGTCTAGATCGTCACTTTGCTGATTCTTGTTGTTGTTGCTCTGGGTGTTATTTGTTGTTTTTGTTTCGCTTTAAGCGCCGTAGGCACTTTTTTGTGGAGCAACAGAGACCCCAAGACTTGACTCTGACTTGCTGCGATCGCCGCTGATCATCCATGCGACTGGCAAGCAAATCAATCATCGTTACGCACTTGGAGTTTGCGGTAGCTTAGCAAGATGATGATTAAGATGATGAAGAAGCAGAAGAAAGGCAAACCTGATCAAAAGGCAACAGCGATCAGTCCAACGACGATCGTTGCCCCTTTGGGCGTTTTACCTTTTCTATGAAATAGTATTGCTTGTTTTTTTATGGTTTTTTGAGGGCAGTTTTAAAGTTCATCTTATGATATAAACTAAAGGCAAAGATCCTCACACTTTAGTCAGTTATTAGTGACTGGATCACGCGACAAGATCTTGGATCCCAAATTTGTTTATGTACTGTATGAAGATAGATTAGAGAAACGCTTTTGACCTCAAGCTAAATCCAAAAAACAAAACCGAATCCAAAACCAAATCTTTTATGATGTTCTTTTGTCGAAAGTCGTGTTGTTCGGGTTTTGGGGGCATGTATGTGTATGTGTCTAATGTTTGTTGTTCTAATGTCGAGAGAGATTCCAAGATCTCGCAGCAGTTTCAGCACTTGGAGCGCTCTTTGACTTTCTGCTGCCTCATTGTTCATCTTTATGCTTTGCGCATATCTTTTTTTATTTTTATTTTATTTTTATTATGTGTTGTGTGTGGGGGTTTAGGTCTCTAATGATATGGGCAAGAGATATGCCGACATATGTATGTATAAAGAAGACAACAGAAAGCTGAATACAAAATGCTTAATGATATCAAACGTTCGATAACCTTTCGGTATTTTAATATGCAAACCAAAGCCACAGCACAGCTTTTATTATGATGATCATCATGATCATCATTAGTAGTGGAACAATAAAAGCACAGCATCATCGTGTTGTTGATGATCATGAAGATCATCAACGGTAGCCAACTACCATCATTTTGTACTACCTACTCTCGAATCTGCCCCGTAATCAAATATATTTTCCAACGATGAGTTCATCAAACGCTCGAGAAGAGTTCAAAATTGCTTCGCTTGCCACGCGTATGTGCAACAAGAACATAATAAACTGTTGTTGTATCCACAGCTAGATCGGGGAAATGTGTTGGGGGGAAATAAGCACAGCATGGCAAACGCATCATTTGTGTCCATTACATTCAATTAGTCGCAACTGTTTTTGTTCCAACTTTTGCGATTTTCTCGCACTTGTTGCTGCCGCTTCTTGTTGCACAGCCTTTCCCCGTCCCCCATAGTCGAAAAGTCTAACTTAATAAGGCCAGTTGTCGTCATTGGCAAGAATCATATAAACGAACGATGCCTTCAACAACGGGCTTCACGTCATTTCTGCTGCGTATCTTTGTATCTTTTGTGTGTGCTTAGGGGGGTTAGGGTTGGGGTCGGTGTTAGGGGTCAATTGAGTTGGTTTCAATGAGAGTTTGCTTCCGTGTTTGGCCAAGCCACAAACTGCAATTAAGGAAAAGGCAGAAACTCTAGCTTTTTTAAGGAGAAAGTTCGTCCAAAGAGGTTCTACAACAGTTGTAGAATTCGCCCCTGAATATTGACCATCAAAACAGATTTTTTGATAAGCAGCACACTTGCTACGCCCCTTCCTCCTCGCCCTCCTTCTCCCTCTGCCTTCATTGGGAAAGTTTTAATATTTGTAAACTAGGATTACTTGTCTTGTCTTGTCTGGGGGGCTGTCGACTCTTTGATAGCACTCAAGATATGGACAAGCCCAGTGACAATATATAGATACAACATGTTCCGTTGTGTGTGTGGGTGTGTGTGTGCCACACTTCCACTATAATGTTTATATATTTCGAAATGTTTACGATTTGCTTGAGTTCTTTTTCAGTAAGTTTATAACAAATATGTGCAGATAAGATAAGACAAACTCATAGATACGCACAAGCACAGATACAGATACAAGTCCATGGTATGGTAAGGAAGGCAGCTGCTATGTTTGTCTTACCAAAATACACACACATGTGAGCACACTTATATTTGTCTTGACTTGAAACACATCGACGTTGGTTATTGACTTCCTGCTGCTGTTGTTGTTGTAGTTCTTGCTCCTTCAACTCTCCTTTTCCCCTGCTTAACTTGGCCAATTGATCTAGACAAGCAAGTCAGCTTCCTGTACCGCAAAAATGGTCAATTAGATCAGCGCCTAGGCACGGATGTGGCCATCCAACCAAGCCAATCCAAGTCAAGTTGAATCGAATCGAGTTAAGTCAAGCCACTGTCTTCTATCTATGTATCTATCTGGTCTGTATCTAAACCGGTAGTTAGTATTTGCGCTAGTAATCAAGCACATTGCTTGAATCTAGGCATGCATGGAGCCAGCTCCGTTTCCTCTCTTTCCCCTATCCCCTTTCCAAGGGGAGCTCAGTCAAACGTAGAAAGAACTTTGGCATGATCTGATCGCAGCTCGTTTTGCTCGCGTTCACTCCACTGTCGACGACGATCGCGCCTCGCATCTTAATTACAGAGAGCAATGCAAAAAACTGAAACTGACAAAAAAAAGCAGGAAAACTAACTGAAATGGATGTTAGGTACGACTAGGAGTTACCCTCTAAGCGATCGTTTTGAAAATTTCAAAGTACTTATAAAATAGTTGAAAAAATAAGCTGATATCAGGGCAAGAACTAAATCGTTATATTGCGAATCGAAAATAAAATTGTATCTATATCAGATACTCATTAGGCTATTATTATTATCAAATATTTAGAACTTTACGATCACTATGATATATTCAAAATACTCGGAAAATTAAAAAAAAATACCGAAATATGCTTAGAAAGTTTTATCTATAACAATGTTACTCTAAAGATAACTAATAGAATTGCTTCCATTATTCAATTTGATTTGTTTTTTCCCCATGCACACATTAATTGCAATTACAGGGTATTGCAATGAATCTGAATAGAAACAAAGCCGCCGCAAAACCTGAATTGTAAAAACGTTCTAATCGAGCTCCGTGGAGCATTTTGCGCGTCGCTGGAAAGACACTTAATAAATGCGGAAGCGGATGTTCAAAAAGGCAGAGAGACGGCGACGTGGAACCGACTACAACTACGACTACGACTACAACACGACGATGTCTATAATCACAATCAAGTCATGCAAGCCCCGCGACTGGCTCAAATTGGAGATGGCGAAGGGAGGCAACTAGAAGGTATCTCGTTGTTGTTCTGCTGGAATAGAGAAGATTCTGCGTCTGGTTTCACTGAGAAATCGTTCAGTCGATGCAGGAAATGGTCAACAAGTTCTACAAGCTACAAGTAATTGGATCGAGTCACTTCCTCAGATATCGTGAAAGGAAGTTTACGCTCTGTGGGGAAGCACAAGACAACAAATAACAAACAATCACAACAAATGTGTAAACCGATGAGTAAACTTTTTCAACAAAAAATATTGTTGAAGAAACACAAAGAAAATGTGCAGGAAATTGCCAAAAAAGAAAAAAAAATATACCATAAATACACATGTTTCTACGATCGATCGTACGTATATATAAGTTTTTGCTATCTATAGAACAGACGCATTCAACAACAATCGCATCACAATCAATGGGAAGTAAATTACGAGTACTGTCTTGACACGCGATACACTCACTGACATGAATTATTGATTAAATGAAAACACAATCATTACAAGAACATCATCAGTGTCTATCGTACAACGGCAGCTGGGAAATGTGCTTCCCTTTTTCTCCTCACCGCTCAAAAAATGATAGTATTCATATTAGACAACATCTCAAACGATAAGAGTAGCAATGTCTAACAACAGATCAACATGAGATTGTTTAAATACAGTTAAACGCAGACCTGAATTCAGGAAGCGATCAGTCTCAGTCAAAGATTAGAACATGATCATTCTTCTTGAACTGATCTTCACAGGGAAGTATCATTTGTATCAGTTACTCTTTGTCTCGTCTCAATTTAAGTTTATAGCCTGATCTTCATTTGTCTTGGTTGATCTTCGTTTTTTAGGAAGATCAGATAAGTTTTAATTACAGTTTATAGTTCGATCTATGTCAAACTACTTGATATCTATTGTAAATCATTCTTCTGATAGAGCTTCTTACTGATCCTTTACATTATTTTAATGTCGACTCTTGTTCATTTATAAATTTCTAAAGAAATTCGTTTTAACACATAACTATGGATCCAATTTAATAGGCTAAGTTTCTTTTGTTGCAATTGTAGGAAGTGAATTGTCAAGCAGCCTAGTCATCTACTCGTATTTTCTTCACTCTAAGCTAATTCTAAAATTTCTAGCAAGCTCAACATTTTGATGACATTTGTCATAAAATTCAAGCGAATGCCGCAACGTCAATTCCAAGTGTCAAATGTATATACAAAACGACAACAGACCCGAGGCAATTGCCAAGAAGCTGAGACATAGACAACGAGACCGGGTGCTTGATTCGGATGGGGAAACGCTAAATGTGAACAGAGAGGCAGACCAGAGAAACAGAGAGAGAGAGAGAGAAAGAGATGCTAGAAAGACTGAGATTATATTATTATAATTTCCAAGTAAAGCAAACAAAATTAAAACAAACAACAAATTGACACGAACATCACGTAGCAAAATGCTGTGAAGGAGCTCAACGCGGCAAAAGGCTTGGCCACAGCTTCTAGAGAAGATGACGCCACCAAGATGACGATGATGGTTATGATGGTAGGACTGCGACTGCGATTGCTGATGCTTCCTATTGTCGCCAAATTCATAATTAGCAGTGTGTAAATGAGACACGCGGCTTGGGGCAATGCGGCAACACTTGAAAATGCAACTTGCCACAAGACTTAACATGACTTGGATGACTCTATTCGAGCCAAGTCACAATAGTAGTTGGTTAATTGTGAATGCTTGAGTTCTGTGTATCTCATTAGAAATTCTTTTTTTATTTCGTTGTTTTCGTTGTTGTTTAGCCACGTTCCATGTGGCATTTGCAACACTTGAGTGGGGTAAAACCACTTGGTTGTCATCTCGTCGGCTTGTCTATCTGTCAATTCTTTCATCCATTGTCCCTAGGCTATAGCATATCATTGAGTTTTTCCCTTGCCCTCACTCTACATTCTCAGTGTATTTTTTATTATAATTATCATCATTATTATTATGATTGTTGTTTGTAAAATATATGCATACTAAAAATGCATGCACTCGACTTTAACTGTTAATTATTATGAACTCTATATCCCTTACTCTGTCTATCTACCCTCTCTCTCTCTCTCTCTGTCTTTCTGAGATAGACGCCTTTTGTTATTATTATTTATTGCTGCTATCAGCAATACTTAAATGTGGAAATGCAATACAATAACAACAGCTGTTAAAAGTGCAACGAACAAATCAGAATGCAGAGTGTGGGCCTGCCTAGAAACAGCTATGGAGGAACACGTATCAACCAGCTGCAATCAAGAACAACATCCGCATATGACGTCGACCATGTCAGAGATTAGAGGCAATCACTTTGTAAGCCAAATAGTCACATTGTAGTAATGGATAATTTCAAATAAACGTTCAAGTGTAAAACATCTGTAAAACAGTTGACAAAAACTGTTGATTAACATGAAATGATTATTGTTACTGTTAGCTGTTATGTTAACAGTTAAACATAGCTTTAACAATTGCGGGAATGTTTAATGTTAACAGTTTAACATTATACAATTTAAAATACTAGTCATATTAATCAACCAAAGTTTATTGATTCTTTGTTTACATAAACTGTTGAAAAAAAGTTCCGAGAAATGTTAATTTAAATTTTTCTCATAAATTCATAATCAATGGTGTCTTATCTTCTTCCATGCTTAAAATACCACTAACTAATCAGTCACCTTTGAAGCATGAGCAGACTATTTCAAGTAGAAAAACCTATCGCAAATTCAAGAGTCCTTCCATTTCAATGTCCCTCCTCACGAAATACAACCTTCTAAAAATTTGATCGAATTTATTGCACATACAAATGTGTTTGTATACTTATCATGATTATGTGCTATAGCTTTAAGTTCAAGTGCCCATATTTTTGAGGGCTTCCCATTGGTATATGTGTATATGTGCATTTCCAAATCTCTTAGTTGAATACTGTATATAAAGCTCTATAATTGAACAGGCCAACAACAATGTTAGTTCCACTTGCGAACTGCGATATGATTAAAGAAATTATACGATTGTTTGTCTGTTATACACTATGAGAAGGTATTTACTTTGTCTCATGCAAAGTGTTATCCACCAAAAGGATAAAGTTGAAGTCTAAACTCTACCAATTTTGAAATTAAGTTCAAGTATAAAGGATCGTACTAATTAAATATATCATATTTTATATAATTTGATAACAATCTATGCTTCTTTATGTGTAAATGATATTCAAATTATAGCTGCTATAGAAATATATTTATAGGGTATTTGTTCTTAAGCACCCCACAAATTTCTTTTATTTGTTGTTTGTTATTTGATTTGTTTCGTTTTGGCTATCGACTTGAAGCGTCTATAAATAAATAAAAATATAGAGAAGTAATAAAAAAATTTAAATTTACGTGCGGTGCGCAATATAAACAAACAATGGAAAAGCAAAAAAAAATATAAAAATACTTGACCAAGTGCAAGGGTATTGGAAATCCAGCAACAGCAATTGATTATGATTAGGTTCCTATCACTTAAATATGCCCCGAAAACACCCAGACAGAGAAACATTGCTGCAATAAAATACACGTGCTGACGTCATTTCCGGTTAAAGTAACACCCCTCTATGTGGCGTCCCGCGTCTAACACTTCCATGACCTCCCCCCTCTGCACCGCTCAAAGAGTACACGCGATTTTCGTTCCGTGTTCTCGGCTGGGAATTTGCGGCTCTTCCACTTGACTCGCTTATCGAACATTGCCGCGATTGCGATAGGAACTCACTCACACACACACACACACATATACATACATATTGATAGGGTGGGTAACGCATATTCTTATCAATGCTATCGGGCGCCAAAATCAAATTGATTTATGAACGATTTGCCAGTGCCAAAAATACAATTTTATACTTATAAATGCAGAAATCTATATGATTGTATATAATATGGTATTTATTTTGTACATCTTTTAAAAATGGTATACATAGTAAATATTATTTTTAAGACCTCCTAGGGTGCTTTAAAGTGGGTTTTCCGAGGGTAGGCTCAACTTAACATAAATCTTTTTGTTATATTTTCCGTTCTTTTGATTCTCTATTTCCTTCGACAACAACTATTGTGCCTTGGTCTCAAGTGTTGTCACTCTTCCTTCCGCTGTGGCATGCAATTTCCTCGAAATTGCCAACAGTTTTTCAATTCATTGTGAATTCGTTGCGGTCAGCGAGGGGCGTTTCGAGGTCGCATTCCACTCGAGAGCTGAACAATTCGATAGGAGAATTGAGGCTCGGACCACCAACAGTTTTTCGGGTCATTGTTCAACAGGTAAGACAAGTCCGGCTTACTCTCTTAGGTACCAGAGTACATCAATTTTACAGTTAGTTGACTGACTGATAAAAGGTTGACGATACTTCACAATGACGAGGTGCATTCACCACAGATACCAAGATATGAAAGACACCCAACTTCCTTTTTGGTCATTACGACATCAGTTTCGTTTGGGCTTTGAATGGAGGACACCAAAAAATAAAAGTAGAAATAATAAAAACTGTTACGTCTAACCACGCAACCACTTGTGCCCCTCTCCCCCTCGCAGTGCTCTAACCACCCCGGACTTGTCCAGTTCAATAGGTTTTTTTAGTCGAGGCAGAAGAAAGAAAATTACCTAATTGTGTTGCATCGACAAACAGCGACTTTTCCACAACATTACACTACTCCACTTCTTGCTTCAGCACGTTAAAGCCCCCTCCCTTCCCCATACCCCACCTAAAGATCACAGCATGTATGGCATGCTCCAAAGAGTGTGTGAGTGTGTGTGTGTGAGTCTCCTTTGTATGTGTGCCACAACATACTAAAAGGAAAATAAAAATGTGCCAAGAAAACGGCAAATGTGGCGCATTTTTTGTGCTCTTTTCGCCAATGCTGTTGTTGTTGTTACTGTTACTATTGTTTTTGTTGTTGTTGGTAGTTTCTTTGCTTGTTCGTTTCTTTCTTTCTCTTTGGCGTAGTTAGATAATAGGCAACAACAAGCAACCGTTAATGCTACACCAAGATACACCAAGCTAAACCCCAAAAGCCATTTAGTTGTTGTCGTTGTTGTTGTTAGTGTTGCAGTTGTTGTGTCGGCGGTATAACTCAAGCAAGACTTCCTATATTTTGAAACACGTTACGTTCGTAACATAATTCACACAACAGGTTACTACTACTATTTTTGCCTCGTCCATAGCAACAACTCGACTCTTAGCCTCCTCGGTCTTAGCCACAGTTCAGAGACAGCTGCTCACATTTCATTGGAGTTCGAGCTTTGGAAATGTGTGCGGTTATTATTGTAAGGGATATTATGGGAACTGCAAATATGTCAGCTTGATGACATTATGAGATTTAATTAAAGCTCAGACAACTTGACAAATAACTTAACTATTTTTAAGCTCTTCAGTTTGAAGTCAAAGTGATAATAAATATTTATATCAAGAATCAAAACATTGAGCGATTATCAGGTCTGTCGCTTTTATTCTTTTAATAACTATTCCTGATATTGAGTTGTCTGTCTCAATCTGTTACATAAATTTGACCAACTTTATTATACTCTTTTTTACCTTTTGGTAATAAGCTCAAGTGCTGTGAGCGAGGAGAGCTTAAAGAGCTTTTTTTATTCGCACGATCAACAGACGTAGACATGCAGAGATGAAAGATAAGCAGCGATTGCTTGCTTACCGTTGTCATACACACACACATAGTCAGACAGATGGAGTAACACACATACATACATACATACTTTCTTCGGCGAATTTGATACAACATAGTGGGAAGCTGTGAGACCGCTAAACATTTACGGCAAATTCAGGTTAGTGTGATTTTTGTGCATTATAAAATGGGTCGTCGCTGTTGTTGCTATTATTATTATTATTACTATTGGTGGCGTTGGCTGCACAAGTGGCTGCAATAATGCTACCAAGTTGTATGATGTGGGCTAGACGGGTTGAGGGTGTGTAAGCTAGGCGGGCTCTGGCGCATGATGTTCACACAATTCGTGTATGCATGTGTGTGTGTGTGCACATTGCAAAACATCGATATAGCACACATCACACATCAACAGCAACAATTGCTACATATGTGCTGGCGATAACAACACGCAGCAAGAAAATCAAACAAAAACAGCAAATACAATTGCTATGTGCGCTACTTCCGCATGCAAGTTTAAACTAAAAGTCATCGGCGTCAGCAAAAACAAAAACAAAAAAGTACATAATACAAAGCAACTACAACAACAGTTAAAGACGAAGACTACATCTATGACAGCGACTGCGACTCATTCTCAATGCACTTTGCGTGCATGCGTGTGTGTGTGTGTGCATGTGTGTACGTGAGAGAGTGTGACTCAAAGAGCATCGAATTGTGAGTGTAAAAAATGAAAAGAGACAACAGCAGCCAAGCCCCAACAATGCATATATTGAGAGCCTTAAACCCTTTTAGTCGCAGATCATTTTTATTTCGAACTACAACAATAGCATTGAGAAAATGAGAGAGCTTTACTTTTCATTATTATTATTATAGTTGTTGTTGCTGCTTGGCATTTTCTTCCTCTTTCTTTCATTAGGCTGCAGCCTTTGCCTTTACTCCTCCTTCTACCTGCTAGCTACGATCAACACTTTTTTATACCTGTTTGCTTGTCTCCCCCCCTGGCCATGCCTTGCCGTCTGCTCTAGCATGCCATACATACATTTGGAAATGCATAGGTGTGTGTGTGTGTGTGAGTATCTTTGCTTGTATATGTTTCCCCAATTGCCATCAGTGTTGCCAACTTTTGTTTGAAAAAAAAAGCTGTTTTTGACGGGAGGAACGATGAAAAAAAGCTGAAAAATTAATGAAAAAAGCCATAAAAAAAGCTAGTTTTATAATTCATTAATTGCAGTATTTTCTCCTGAGAGCAGAAGAGTGAGCGCGCAAAATCAGGTCGCCTAGAAAGAAACTGAACCATTTGAGCATCTGCTGATCTTTTATTCATAAGATGTGAATAATTTCATCAATGTTGTCCTCATTCTCCTGATTTTCATTATCGTCTGATAATCCCGTTCCTATCATCCGCAGGAATTTATTGGGAAGCTTATGTAGCAGCACTTTTCGAGTCTGTGCAAGCCATATCAGTAAATTTATAACAAAATAAATTATTTTTATTTAAAGTAGCAAACAATTAATCCAATTTCTCAATATTCTCAAGTGTAGTTTTTTTTTTCGCAGTTTTGACTTTACAAGATTGACTTTGCTAAATATGCGCTCCACTTCGGCGTTGGACCAAAGCAACGATAACATATCAATGGCAACCTTAGCCAGGTCTGCAAAAGTATTGTTGCTCACAGAATCCTTATAGAAATTGACTTCCATCCAAATTTTTGTAGTGCTGTCATTATTTTGCCATTTCACGAAGTGAATTTTTTGTATTGCCTTTTAATTTGCCCTATATTTGGGCATTTACCAAAAAAATCTGAAAAAAAGCCATTTCAAAATAAAAAAAAGCCAGAATTCCCGCTGCCCGCAGTTTGCAAATTTTTCTAGCAAATGGCCTTTGAAAACAGCCAGATTTGACGGGAAAAAAGCGACTCTGGCAACACTGATTGCCATGCTGGTGACCCGACAGATCGTCGTCTGTTTCGCCGCGACGCAACGCTCTCTTTCATTTTTGCTTCCGTACACTTTTCGCTCTTGCTTTACGTTAAAAACGTCGCGAGCGTCTCTTACGTTGCCGCTGCCGTCGCGTCGTTGCCACACTCACCCGTTACGTCGTTTGTGGAGCAATGCGGAAGTGAATATAATTTATTGTATTTACGCTGGCTTTTGCTGCCACAAAGACATACAAACAGACTGAAAGACAGAACCAGGAAAGTTAACGGGTCTACACAGCTAGAAATCCATACATATCGCTGCTTCAGCTGGAAAGATTTTTGTTTGTATATAACTATATGAATTTGTATGTGCATATGTCTGTGTGTGTGTCTCGAAACATATTTCTACGATTTGTTTCGTTTTTCGCTAATTGGATAGTCGAGTATTTTAAATAAATACACGCACACACACTGATATGATATAATCAAATTTATTGACGGAAATCTGTGCTCTCAGTAAAGGGTTGCCGAGAAAGGGGGGTGAGTGGGCGGGGGATCGAGAACAGCATGATCAGGTGTATTGCCTTCCTCGCCTTTTGCGGCTGCGATTGAGCTTTTCGTGCATATATGTGTGATGTGCGTGTGTGTGTCTGTTTGAGGCTAAACCAGAAGCAGGAACTGTTGCTTGATTCGTTTCAGTTGCGGCGACAACGACGTCGACGCCGACGTTGGCGTCAGCAGCAGCAGCGCCAGCGGGCGAACAAATAAACACAATTCTGCTGGGTATTTTTTGTGTTGCTTTTTTTTGTTTTTTCGTTTTTGCTTTTTTTTGCAAGCAGAAGCGGCGAGCTTCGCGATAAGATTTCGCTGACGTGCGATTCGGTAGAGCCCCAACGGGCAAAGCAACAGTAACATCAACCTAATTGGAGCTTAACGCTCCGCTTTTGTTTCACTTCCATAGAAAAAGTGCATGCAACCAGAGACCCGTCGAACCAAGCCAAACCAAACCATATCATACCAAACTAAACCAAGAACAAGAAAAAGAGCCCGAACCGAACCAAATGGTTGCCTCCGACACAGTTCACCGCATTTCCTACGGATGGGTAATTTGTAATTAGCAGTAGCCGGAATTCATGTGGTGATGCAACGGATTGATGCAAATCGAAGCAACAGTTAAAAAAAAAACATTATTTGAGTATCATATTTTTCTAGGTTATGTTCATTAATTTTAATCTTAATTGATTAATAAAAATTATTCTAAATGTCTAAGAGGTGGAAAAAAATTCCATATTCATAGATAGATATAGTTGTTTCTTTGAATTAAAATATGAAATAGGAATGCAAAATATTCCGATTCAGTCGTTTCAAGTTTATTTTTATATTTGTTTTGCTTCAGATTTATTGTTCTCTTGAGTTTTCCCAAGTGAAACAAATCCCAAATCCAAGAATAGACAGCGTCGTGTACAAGAAAGAGATAAGTGCCCTAATGTTGTAAAGTAGAAATTATCTTGAGGCGGGGGAATTATAATTTGTTGACCTCAACAAAAACTAAGAAAACGTTGTTAACTTTTAGTACAGAGCATGTCAGAACATGACAGAAACAATAAAACGAATCCAAAAGATTAGCGTCAACATTTATCAACTTTATTTTTGAGCGTGAGTGCTTGTAGAATGAGAGAGAGAGATATTAGGTGTTGGGGATAAACAGATTTATGTATCATACATATGTGTGTATATTGTGCGGTATGAAATAAAACATATGGAACTGAGAGAAGGTCAGAAATTCAATCGGAACAACGTTTTTGCATCGAAAGAAGCCGCAAGTAAAAATGTGTAAGAAAAACAAATAGTACAAATTTCATGACTTACCTGTTTGCTTTAGCTCCACTGTGCCACTGTGACGTAGTTCGTTGTTGTAATACTTGTTGTCTGTTTGTCGTTCTTAAAGCTTTAAGCTTTTAGCGACAGAGCAACCCGGAAGCGGATATTTTGTCCAGATCCAGAATACGCTCTTGTTATTGTAGTTATTGTATTGCTTGCTCTTTGCTTTCGGACACGCAGCGCGTTAGCTACAACTGCAGCACTACTACGTAACGTGAACGTGAACGTCACGCGACGTAATGCATGCACTTTGTTGCTGCTGCTGATTTCCTGGTTCTGTTGCTAAGCGTCGTCCGCTGCTACTGCGACGCGTCAAGTGGCCATTGTGGAGTCATTTTGGAGACGACGGCGTAAAGGGGGGCGTTAAGTTAATCCTGTGTTGACCGTTGCTTTTATTGTCGTTCCGTTTACTTTAAATTTGCTTTATGTGATTTTTCTTATTTGCCATTGCAAGCGAATGTCAGCGCCAAAGAAGAATAGCGCACAGAGAAAATAACAAACACGAAAAACAAATCGAGCGCAAGCTGGAGACGTTGGCCGGCGGAGCAGGCAGCAGCCACAAAGGGCCTAAAGTACTTCCGTCTGTTCCTGCCTCACACACAAACTCACGAACGCACACACATAAACACAGTGAGCGAGACGGAAATATATATAGAGAGAGGGAGATGGGCGCGATGCACTTGTGCTTGGTCTGTGTTTTTGTTGGTCTTGTTTTTAGCTTTGGCCCTTTTCACGTTTTACATATATACATATGTATGTACGTTACGTACAAGTAGAAAACACACGGAGCGGAGCGCACGACAACAATATAATCTGCTTCCTTTTCACTTTTTGCTTACACACTACTTGTACATGTTGTTTTTGTTGCGCTCTGTTCGCCTAATTTTTGTTTATTTCATATGAATTTTGAGAACAACCACAACAAGAAAACTTGGCATACACAGTTATTTAGCTATTCTATGCTTTAATTCTCGTTCTTGTCAGCGGCTTTTTTTCCACAACTGATTTCGTCTCGATGTTGTTAATTCTATTCTTTTCATTTGTTGTTTTGTTTTGATTTCCATACGATTAATTCCAATTAAATATTGTTGATATTGATACACTTCTTTACTGAGATGCTGTAGTCACGCGCGCATTGAATTAAATTCAATTTAAATACAATATTTTTGCACAATTACAATTCGGATTTATATTTATTGTACAACAAATTTTTTTCCGCAGCAACACGTCCGCTCACCACGAAAGTTTCTTACGTTTTGACTCAAAACACGCAAGTAAGAAATAAACAAAGCAAACGACGATAACTGAGACCGCGCTCCAGAGAGAGAGCATGCGCATTTTTGAGTAAGTCAACGGAGAGTGAAAGAGACCACGAAGATGAGTAAATTTAAGAGCACAAAGTGTTTGTGTTAACCAGTGTTGCCAGGTGTTTAGCGCCCGTATAAGCTAGATTCTCAGTAAAAACAAGCTAAAAACAAAATTGCTAAGAAAATGCAAGAAAACATACAAAATCATTGGCCGCGTTCACCAGAACTAATCAATCAGTAATCATGTATTTTGTTTGTTCGATAACAAAGCATCACAATCACAGAATTTCAGCGTACTATTTTGGTGATGAATTTTCAGTCATCATACATCACAAAATTTGAAATCATGATTGCTAATCACTGCATTTCACCAGAATAATCATGCAAATTTAATCGATTTTCTGTTGTCGATTTGATCTGGTGAACACGGCCATTGGGTTTTTCTTGATGTTAAATTAGTTAACATATCATATCATCGATATCATATTAATATTATCTTCCTCAATAAAATATTTGTAGTTTTTTTTTAACAAGACTAACATATTTTTGTTATTGAGCCCATTGATGATAAATGTTTTTTTTTGATTCCGCATGCTGCCTCATATTAAAAAATTGTGCTACCATTGTAGATTTGCTAGTGCAGGTTTCCAGCAAAACATCGCGGAATAATTATTTTTATATTATTTTTGGCATTTTTGCAAACTTCACTTTCTTTTGATTTTACAATTCCAAATTGATGATCTCGGCGGTAACACATCGCATCAGCCAACATGTCGATGATACCATCGATTAGAAAACAAATTCACTATCATAAGAATAAAGTTCACACAACAAAGAACAAGATCAGATTTTTTTTGCAGTGAAACATATTTAACTTATGAAATATATCGTTGACGTCACGAAAACATTTATTGCTAGAATATGCTATATGAACTTTAAAATGCTAGATTTCAGGCTATAAGCTATTTGCAAATTTTTTAAACTTTTCCATTTTCAAATATTCTAGACCTAGCCTGAAATAAGCTAATCTGGCAGCACTGGTGTTAACCAAGAGAAAGAGAAGTGAAGAAAAATATAAATTTATTATTATTTTATTTGGTTTTTGTGTTGTTCTTTTTGCATACAATATTTCTTCCGAATAGTTGCACGTTGTTTATTTCCTTTTACAATAGGTAAGTGCATATATTTTATACATTTTAAGTGTATTTTACAGGTGATCAGTTGATGATAGAAAAGAGGCAGGTTAAATTTGCCGCTGCTATTAAAGAAGAATAGCACAAATAATTTGAAATTTAGTTTAAAAAAATATTTTAAAATGTTAAACTGTTATTTGATTTGTTTAAATCTGTGTGGTTGCTAAGCGTGGGCGCCAATTGACTTGTTAATCAGCAGCGATAAAAGTTGATACAATCGTTTATCGATGAGCTAATATAGGTGAGTTGTCGTCTGTCCGGCCATGCCCGTAAATAAGATGGTGAACCCTAGAAACCAGTCGACCAATCTTTAATTACCAAATGTTGGAATTGCGAGGTGCAGCACGACATTTCCGCTTGGTGAGTCTTTTGTTGAAACTCTTTTTCCTACATAAATTAGCAACCAACTGTAAGAAGAGAGTGTGAGAGACAGTCCGAGTGAGAGAGAGCGTGATAGAGAGGGGGCGACAGGTTGCCATAAAAAGAGGCAAAAGATGCGCTCAGTTGCGTTGCACTGCATCCGCTTGAGTTTGTTTCTTTTTTTTTTTGAGTTCGTTAACCAGTTTCCCTAAACATCGTTGACATTTGAAGTCAAATGCCCATAAACGGCAGCGATCGAGACGACGACGCAACATTCACCTCCCCCCTTTTTCTTCATCTCCTCGAACTGTCGCTGGCCCAAATTAGTAGTTGTAGTTGTCATGGTGCGTCGCACGGCAAGCAGTCATTGGAATAAGCAAAGAGCGAGTCAGTTATGAGCACAGCAAAAAAGAGGGACAGGCAAAGAGAGAAGGATTGCGATGCCGGTTCAGAGTTCAAATAGTCGTCCAATTGAGCCAATCAACATACATATGTACAAACGTATATATTTTGCGATCAGCAGCAATAATTTTTGCCTTCAACTCTCTTCTGAGTGGGCGGTTGAGCAAAAGGGGGTGAGTGGGGGAGAGAAGTGGGTGTGTCTTGGGTTGTAGGTGGCACGCTGATGAATGAGTCAACTTTAGATAAATTCGTTAATTTTGGTGCATTTATTGCATAGTATGCAACCTGCCGCCGTCAATCTGCAGCGTCTGTGGCAAGTTCGATGCCCAAGTACAGATAATACATTAAAATAGAATACACATGTATGTCCAGAGTTCGCTCTATCCACATACATATCTCGTACATTTGTACATATAAACATCCCAGACACAAACCAACTTCAATTTTAATGAACGCCCTGCGCATCCCCCTGCCCTATTTATGGGTATACGAGGTATTTGCATCGCAGACTCGCATACGTCGTCTCTAAAAATAGTTTCGCTGGGCCCCGGCAAAAGTATCCCGATGCGGAAGTATTCCAGACGCTTCACTTTTTTGGTCATTTGCCAATCGCACAAATTATTAACACTAAAGTCCGGACAAAAATCGGGGGAGGCATGACATTTTTTCAAAATTCGCAATACTCCAGTTCTTCGAGGCTGTCTGGAGTGCCATTTGATCGGAGGGCATATACAAATATATTTCTAGATAATATTCCAAAGAGAGCAGTTGACAGTTGAGAGAATCTAAGTTCACGTATTTATTAAAATAATAAAGATCAATTGTATTCCAAAAAATTTGTACTATATACCAGTAAACTAATTGCTGAGTGGAGATAAATCTCATATGAAATGTAATTTAAATTTTGCCTATGTATTATAATAATAAATATACAGGCATGCCACAAAAAACACTAGTGAAAGTGATTTCAGAAAAAAGCAATTCCACTTCGAAAATTTCTCCGTGCCACAGAAATTCGTATGATTTAGGTTTTTAAGCATGTTCATCAACCTTTTCGTACTAGGCTGCTAAGGGTTGGCCCCTTCGCAGATTAAATTTCCCAAGGGTTTGTTTAGCAATTTTTGTAAGTTTATTATTGCTGAAAAGTAGGTTTTTATTTTATTTCTTCTTTAATTAATATTATTTAATTTATTTATTTAATAATTGATATTGTATAGCCTAAAAAAATTTGAAAGTTATTGGCGCGACAAACAATGAAAGTTACTCAACAACTCTAAATTCCAAATTTCGGACAAAAAATGTGACATTATTCTCATGGCATCGGATGCCAGTGAATTGAGCGATGATTTCGTTTCACCAAAAATTGTGCAGGTGATTGAGACTGTGGCACGGAGAAATGAAATTGACGTGAAACTCAAGTGAAAGAGATTTATGTGGCATGCCTGATAATATGCAGTATGTACATATATGTATCAACAGATTGAATAATAATGAAAGACCTTTCTATTTAATAAATTTAGCAATTTATTTATTTATGTAATGTCAACCAAGAGCAGTTTACCAAACGTACTTTTAAAAAATTTAATTAAAATTAAGTAACTTAATAAGATATTAAATTAATATGAATTATAATAAATTTAAATTTGAACTAAAAAAGAAATTAAAAATAAAAAGTTTAAGCAATTTTATTGTATCGTAAACTAAATCTCATCAATTATATTCTATTCTATTCTTAATCTCTGCAATTTTATTCCGTGTAAAGTCTATGATATTTGCTATGGAATTTGTAAGCTTTTGCAAACTATTTCAAATTTGGATTTTATTAGGAGAAATCTATGTATAATTGTAGGTACTATTAAACCATATAAATTTGATAAATTCTCAAAGAAAATCATTGCATAATTAGAGTCCTCCGGGGCAGATGCGAAATAAGTTACGGGGCATTCCGAGAACGCCTTCACAGAAGCTGATTGGAGTTTTGAGCAGAACATGATGCTGGCCGCCCTTGTTGCCGCCTACGTAACATACAAGATGATGTATGAAGGATATGGTATAAAGGATACAAATAAGTTCCTTTCGTTACACGAAATGCAATTAAATTGAATTTCACTTTGGAAAGGATATTAAGTGCAGATCCTGGTTACCCTAATTGTTACACATTCCCCCGAGTAACAATGACTAATTGTACGACCTTTTTGACAGTTTGCCCAAAAAGAAAGAAAGAATTCTCCTGTGCAAGGATATGTGTGTGTGTGTGTGTGCAGGATATGAAGGAAAGAAGAAACCGTGGGAAACGAGATCAGTGCCTGAAGGGCGCACTCAGCCATTGAACAAAAGCCAAACAACGGGAAAACCGATCAAAATCAAAGACCTGTGCAACGACGACGATCGCACACACAACACACAACAAACCGATCGATCCAACAGGCAGTCAGGTCAGGATTATGCCAGCCAAGAATTTCAGATTTCATGTTCTAATTTAGCGCCCAAAACGAAAACGAAAATAAAACAAAACCCAACGAAGCAGAACCAAAGCCAGACCCAGACAGCACTTAGGGGTTGAAAAGTGATCGTCGTGACGATCGGTGTTCGTGAGCTGCAAGTGTTGAGCCGAGCAGCAAGCAGGTTGCATGCCACAGAGCGAGGCAAAGAGCCGGTGAAAGGTTTCATATTTCATTGTGCATTGTGCAACTGAGATTCGATATGAGATCGACGACTATCGAGGCAGCGATCCTCGAGGCCAGGATAAACATTATGTATGTTCATATGTATGTATGTGTGCAATCCGTCGCTGCTTTGGCTTCTTGCAACGTGTGGAATGTGAAATTTTATCAATTAAATATCAAGAAACCAAGAGGGGGAATCGAAAACTAGATGATCATGTCTGCTGACTCGTATCTGTTGTTGAAGTCGATGCCGCGAAGATAGAGATAGATGGAGAAGAGACAGAGAATAGACATGCGATAGATGCACGTAGAGGCTGCTGCTGAGGCAGACAGACGGCATGGAAAATGTGCGCCACATCCGCTTTGAAGGCTCGAAGATCTCTCGGTCTTGGTCTCGGTCTTGGTACCGATCTTTGCCATTGGCTGCATTTCTTGGAAAACGTTTAAAACCAGAACAGAACTGAACAGCAACTACAACAATGAGAACTATAGAAGATGATGAGCTCAAAGATTGAACGTTTTCAAGTCTAAGCATCTGAAAGAAAGAAAGAGAGGGGGAAGTAGAGAGAGAGAGAGAGAGAGAGAGAGAGAGAGATAGGTAATAGGACAAGTGACTCAACTATGCAATCGCGCGCACTTCAAAATGAAAATGCTGTGTTATTAATTACAGCTACAGGCGAGGATCATGGACAAGGGATCGAGCAGCAATGGCAGGTTATGGGCTATGCTTTGCCTGGGAAATTGGAACGGCTGTGAGTTTAAAGTGTTTCCCATTCGTGCGTTGAAAGGAAGTTATCCTCAGCAAACACATGTCTGCTCTTTTGGAAGTGACAAAGGAAATGCCATGAAAACGGTAATAAAATTCGACTTTTTATGAGTCAAGAGTTTCGGATATTTTTATGGTGTCCACTTTACAATGGAAAATTTCTATTGCACAATTGGAGATTCACACATTTTGTGAAAGGATCCTTAAGGCAATTTTCTTTAAGTCTTTATTTGAAGAGCGAAAAATTGAGGAGAAGGATCCAATTTTTTGTGATCAGACGAAATTGGAGGGAACTAAATAACTGAACACAATTTTAATGCCAAGAATGCAGAAATATAGACTTATAATTGTGCTATTTCACATATTATCCGAAGAAATCATAACTAATTTATGATTTTTATCAATCGATCATATGATTATTTTGCTGATCGTATTACTCTTTTTACTTTTTAATTTTATTCACTAATCGATTTTTTATTTGAATTAAATTGAAAAGATTTACGGGTTTCATTACTGATCTTCTCTAATAGATCAACTTTCAAGTATTGATCTTATCAAAAGTAAACTGATCTTAAAAGAGTTTAAGCAGACAAAATAAAGATACATATATTCAAAAAATGAATTTTAAGCACATAATTTGTATCTATATTAATCTTACCAACTGGTAACAGATCTTAAAAATAAGATGAAATTATCTGGAAGATCGCATATGGTTAACAAGTTGCGATCCTTTTATTGTCGATCCTCTACAGACTGAACTTCCAACTGATTATATTAAAATATTTTCTCACACAGATCATGAACTGAGTCTATCCCTCTCTTAGTGTGTACCTTTCTCTCTTCCCCTTTTGCTTAAGCTCCCAAAAAGCTGTTCAATAAATTAATGAGGAAGCATTTTTGGCTCTCAGCTGAGACAGCACCATATGCACTCAAACGGATCAGTTACAAGCAGAGCCAGGGAAGCTCTTAGCTTGTACCGTTCGCTTTGCCCACCCACACACTCAACTACATACACACAGATATATGTATGTATATATAGAGAGTAGAGCCAAGTCGAGTCTCGAGTCACATATATACATATGTATAATCCGAGGCCGAACTTTTGGTTATTAACTTTCAAGCAAGTTGCTCATAACAGTTATAAATTGATTGACGCTGATTATATAACTTCCTCAAGCAGACCTCTCTACTCTACTCCACTCCAGACAGACAGCCTCGAGTCCCCTGTCCCAGCCGGAGAGTCCCACTCGCTTCCACCTCCCCCAGCTGAACTGATCGCCAAGTAAAAAGTGTTACAAACACGCTACCGTCTAATGACGAACCAGACAAAGTTAGAGATACCCGAAACCAAAACCGAGACGGAGGCGGAGGCGGAGAAAGAGCCAAAGACAGCGACACCACCAACACCAGCAGCACCACCGACACCCACTGCCTTACATTCATAATCTATTAAAAAACAAAAACAAAACAATGCCGAGGAGGCGACACAGCATCCGGAATTGTAATGCCAAAAACGGAGCAAAAAGAAAGAAAACGAGAGAGAAATGATTTCTTCGGCACGCCGAAGATTTTAATACCTTCTGCAGATATTTTTAATGAAATAAACAACTATACATTTTTATTTTCATTTGACTTATAGCAAATAGATTTAGTGCCATTTTTACAATGTCTTAATAAGGTATTTGATAACTATTGAAAGGAAAATTTGACGTAAAATGTATAGAAATTAATGTCAAATTTGTTACATTATTTTAAATAGACTTTACATGTACATTGAAAAAACGGACCTTAATATTAAAAATTGTTTATTTTATTAGTTAGATTTTCAGCAAATTTGTTCAGAATGAATTAAATAGTATTAAAATAATAATTTTGTATTTGCTTGAATGATCAGACACGAAATTTTTGATGTGAAATGATAAAAATGTTGTGCAAATATCTAATTTTTTACTTAGTATTTTAAGTGTCTGAACTTGATTTTATTCTCGATTTTTGACCGATCGTCGCTTATTTACATATTTTTTAAGGACTTTGTGATTAATTTAATTGAACATTTTTAAA
This sequence comes from Drosophila limbata, assembly GCA_963924055.1. Lineage (NCBI taxonomy): Eukaryota > Metazoa > Arthropoda > Insecta > Diptera > Drosophilidae > Drosophila > Drosophila limbata. The sequence goes on from OZ001353.1 coordinate 8,830,177, forward strand.
ATTTTACTTTTGTTCAAGAACTATAAATTTAAATTTTCTGTTCTGTATTTTCAAGGACTCTGAGTTAAAATTAAAAATTTAACTGATTAGTTTTATTTTTGAAAACATCCATCCACAGATGAAAAACTTACCTGTAAAACTGAGAGCTTAGTTTCCATATAAGTCAAGGGGTTTGACTTAATTGACGGACCAGGAATATAATTACTATATATATAGTATGTATCTATTTTCTATGATCTACACTTTCATTCGTTACACATTTCACGCCAAATTGTTAGACCCTCCGTAAGGGTATAAAAAGCAATGGTGAGAGAGAGATAGATAAAGGCAAAAGAAGAAAGAAATGCAGAGACCGAAGACAGAAGACCAGAAGAATTCAGGTTTACAATGCGGTAATGCACACTGCGATGGTTGCATTGCCTGTGTGAAGCTTTGTGGTCTTTGGCGGTGCTTGGCAACCTGTCCAGCTACCGAGGCATCGCTTCAAGCTGGACCAAACTTACACTCAGTCAGACAGTGGGTCGAACGTTGGCCATAAATGGCTTATAGAGCGATATAGAGAGGGGTAGAGGGTGTTGTGGTAGTTGTGTTGTGGCTACTGTGCCAGTGTTCCACATTTTCGCATACGGAAATCTGCAATGAATGCGATGGCATCTATGAAACATGCCAGGTCTTGGGCCGTTGACAGGTGATCCGGGGGTCCGGGTTCGATTTCCCATCAACTTACTGATCTCGCCTCTCTCTCTGGCTTTCGCAGAGTTTGTTTCCTGCTTTTGCGGTTCTCGACGCAGCACACAACTTTCACCTTTCACGTAATCTTTCTCACACACAACACGAAGAGTCAACAGGCTTCGCCCAGGCTGAAGATCTTGAGACGAGTCCGAAGATTCATTTATTGCTTTGCCATTTGCCAATCGGCCAGATGATGAGAAGACAGCTCTTCTGTTTATGGTCTAGCTTCTAGCGGTACATTGGCCGTAGTTATTGCAACGAACGGTTCTCAGTGTAGCTCATCTCTGTGCAACCATAAGATTGGGGCAAATTATCTACCCATATTCTGCATCCCACATCCACTTAACTAAATTTAAATTGACCACAACAGTTTGATCTTTTTAGAAGAATCAGCTTTACGATCCGAATTCTATACAAATCAAATAGACGAGGCAAAACTTATATCGAAATTCTAGTATCTTTGGCAACATAAACTCTTCTTGGGGAAGAATTTCGCTAGCAAAAGGTAGAAGGGAAAGAATGAATGAAATTCCAACGCTTTTCCTGTCTTTAATTCTGAAAACATTTGCTGAAACTCTAAAATTTTAAATTTAATTTTTAAATTATTTTACACTTTTTGAAATTTTGTCTTTTCAACACCTTGAGGTTTTGATATCTTTAATAATAAAGTATAACAAAAATGAAGAATTCATCAAAAGAATTCATCTTTTATGTTCTAGGTAGAATTGTCTTTTGGTTTTTGTTTAGGAAATGGTAATGATTTTTATTTTGTACAAATATTTAATTTAATATTAAATATATAAATACATTATTAATAATTTCTAGAATGGTTGGAAATCTGTTAATAGTTACTTTTCAGCTCAGAAAAGAGTCCAAAAACATTATTGAAGGTTTTCTGATTCTCGCACAGTTTAAATCAGAATCCATCGTGAAATCACTTATGCCAAAAGCGATGTCATAAATATCTTAAGCATCTGCTGCGAATCCCTTGCGGAAATGTAGTCAGTTATCGAAACCATTCCTCAACCCCTCTCCCTGTGCCGATTCCTTGTCTGGTAAGGAAACTTTGCTCATATCGTTGCTTTCACAAATGTTTTGCTCCCAAGATGCGGAAATAGTGTTGCGAATGGATATCGGAGAGATTCAAGGGGAGGCATTGAAAATTAACTTTGCATGGAATTTAATTTACGTTCACGACGATGATTTCCTGCCAAATCAGAGCCGGAGACGTAGCTGAAGCTGGAGCCGGAGCTGGAGCTGAAAGGAGCTTCCGTCATTTCCTTGATGCAAAAGGTTTTGTGGCAATGGGATGCCGCATACACAGAGAGAGAGAGAAAGAGAGAGACCTAAGGAGGCCACCTAACGCCTACGCTACGCTTCCTGCAGGATGTATAAGACGTCGCAGTCAGAGTTCTCTCACTCCTTCTCCCTCTTCCGCGCTCTCTCTCTCTCTCTCTCTCTGTCTCTCTCTTTGTTGGGAGCTACAGTCGCTTGTTTACCCACTTTAATCAGACCCATGTGCAGCTCCAGAGCGTCCAGAGTATGTGTTCGCATGTTTGTCCATGGCAAATGTCAGCAGGCAGGCAACTGTAGTCGCTGTAGTCAGAAATGTCCTGCCTCGCAGCCTCACAGCCGCTTCCTTGCAAATGCTGCAGCTTCCGTTTCCGGGATATAATGTTCATATTTTCGAGGACATTTACAGGAAATAAAGTACGTCGCCCTCGTCGACAGCAACGTTGTGTGTGTGTGTGTCTATGGGGGATAGCATGCCTCAGCTGTTACCCCCCAACGTCCCTACCCCTACCCCCATACCAGCCCCAACCCCACCCTACGCCTTACTTCCGCAGCATCGCAGTGGCAGTGGCAACAACTTTTGCCGTGTGCTCACATTTATGCCAGCCCAGTTGAAAAGCCCGACTGTCAGTCAGTCGGTAGCTAGAGCAGCTACCTCCAGCCTCTCCCCTTCCCCTTCCCCCCGTCCTATCACTCCCCCTTTACGCCATCCCTCTGGCTTTTGCGTGCTTCCGCAGTGGCAGCAACAGCAGGAAGCTCGACTGCAGAGTACGTTTTGAATTTTGTCGCACTTCCTGTTACGGCATAGTCCAGGCAGGGGTGGCATGGAACAACGGGCGAAACGGCAAACGGATCAGTGTTGCCAACTTTTCACAAGTCAAAATGAAACCTTTATTTAGCAGAAGAAAATGTACGAAAAATCGAAAATAAAGCTATAGTTTTTTATGACTATCAGCAGGGATTCAAACCGAAACAAATATCAGTTCGGGTTTGTTTTTTTTGTTTTCGGTTTAGTACCAGTACAAAAATACAATTTTAAATATTATTAAAATATTTATACATATGTATGTATTTTATCGTGTTTAACCTAACATTAATTATAACAATTTTTTTATTGAAAGCAAAATTTTATCCATCATAATGTAACTGAATACAATATAAAATTTTTTTAAAAGTGTACAGAAACCGTACCGGTTCAATCGTTACGATTTTTGGTACTTTATAAAAAAGTTACTTCCGTTCCTTAATTTTAAAAATATGTATAAATATTTATATGCATATATAAATGATATGCATTTAAAATATATTTATTTATTGTGTAAAATAAAATTAATTTTTAATATTGCTGAAATTATGTTATATATTATACAGTTAGTATTTCAAAAAATATGTTCGAAAATTTACCATTTCTGACATTTCAGAAAAACATCGACTATTTGTTCGCTTGTTTTCAAAAGCAATTTTCATCAAAATCTCTAGAGATTTGTTCATTATCTTTTAAAAGCTCGTCATGATGGCGTGGACTCAAACATTTTATCAATATTTTTGAGTGTATCGTTCAGATCTTATCAAAATTTGTTTTTAAAATTCATGTTTTATGTGAAACTTTTAATATATTTTATTATATTATATTTGAATATTATGCATTACCCTTTAGAATCAAACATATTTTCAATATGTATCGTTCAGAATTGATCAAAATTAGTTCTGCCAATTCAGGTTCTATCTGAAACTATTAATTAATTTTTTTTATGATTAAAAAGCGGAAAAAAACAAATATATTTTTTAAAATCCATAACTTCTGACGCCCCCTGTTTTTGAAATTTTTACGTAATTGAACTTTTTGAAAAAGCCAAATTTGACGGGAAAAAAGCTTCTATGTCTACACTAAACCAGACTGTCTGCTCTCCGGATGACAGAGAGAGAGAGAAAGAGAGCTGCGTGCTCTTCCGGTTTTTGGCTCTGTCATCAGCAACGTAATTTCCGCAGACAAGAACGGAACACGCTTTGTGCTCTGACTCGCAGCCAGGTCTCAACTGGCTGTTATCATAAAGGATTAGAGATGGCACATGGAAATGGAAATGCAAATGGAAATTGAGCGCAAAGTTAGGAATGAAGACAAACCTCTGACAAGTTTTAGGCCGAGTTGAAGTTCATCAAATTGGCCAGTGGTTGGTTGATGGTTAATAGTGAAGGCAACAAGTGATCCCCTCACCCTCTAACTTTAACTACTCCTCCTCCTCTCTCTCAACGAAGACAGCAAGTACAGGCAGGTACAAGTATCAACGACATTGTCGCTGTTCATTATTGTTGGCAGTTCATCAAATTCTCATGTGACCAAAGACCAAAAGGTTCAATTCGTTTCGTTTCATAAGAAATTTGATATGCGATTCACATATTTAATGACTTCTTTCATTTTTACATAACACTCGATTCGATGAACTGTGCCCACCTCTCTTCCCCTCCTTATACTCACCGCCTGCATGAACCCCATCCCTGACTAAGGTTTCATTTCATCAAAGCGGAGCTGTTGCACCCAAGCACTTGTTGCATTCTAGGGCTTGGTTCGATATCATCGTCGTCGTCGTCGTCGCCTCGGAAATTCCCATTCCCATTCCCGATCGTGGCGACCCTTTTGACAGGCCCCAGCTCCCCCAGGCACGTGATGGAACGCCGGACAAATGGAAGTGCCACTGCTGTAGGTGTGTGTGTGTGTGTGTGTGTGTGTGTGTGCTCCGCCTTTGTGGCGAGTGTAACAGGTACCGGGTGCATTTGTATGCAGCATGGCGGATGCGCCGGCCAAAGCGTTTATTATTTCTTCATTTGACGCAAATGATGGTTGACTCCAGGCCAGAGGAATGCACTAAACCGCTAACTAAACAGAACCCCAAAATACAAAATACAACAACAGTAACCAAACCCCAACAGCCGAGAATCCATATTCAAAAGACTCAATGCCGAATAGTTGAGGTTTCAACTCAGAAACAGAAACCGAAGTTGAAGTTAATGTTGAGTTTTCTGACCGCAACTGGCAAAGGGAAAGGCAGAAGGCTACAACAATAACAACAACATCTGACCGTATACACTGCAAGAAATTACAATTGAAATATTGTATAAAATTTATTAAAAATTTCTATCGAAGACTATTTTTTATATATTTAATAGTTGTAATAATATATTCATTTAGGAATTTGAATTTGAAAATTTGAAATTTTGCCCAAAAACTAACCATTTATCGACTATTAGCGAATCAGATAACTTATTCAGAAAAATTCACGCACTAAAATACATATATATTTATCATATTAATGTTAAATACTATTACTTTAGAAAAAATTAACGAAAACAATTAACAAATAAATGCAATAATGGAAAATGAATAAAATAAAATAAATTTGATTATATTATATAAATAATTTTAAATTTATATTTTTTTTGTTGAGTTATATCATATTTTAACAATATTAATTAATGTTTCTAATTTGAGGTATCGTGCTTAAATTTAAAATTATGAATATTAAAAAAATTGTGTATTTGGTCTTCCGACACTTTTATTTACCAAGAAAATAAGAATTTCCTCATTTCAATCATTTGGCTTTTTATTTTCTCTCAGTGCACGATTCTTGTTATTTGAAACCCGGATTTAAACAGAACATGAAAAAGAAAGAAGAACGAGCCACAAATTACTTTTACCGATCACAAAAAACAACAGCAACTCCACAATAACAATAACAACAAGAAGAAGAACAACAATAGCAACAACAACAACGACGCCGACGACAATGACAAAGTTAATGTTGATGACAGTCAAAGTGAAGAGAGGACACTAACTGAATACAAATGCATAAATTAAGGCGCAAACAAATTTCCTATGTACGAATGCACTTGTCCAAAGGTTGGGTTCTCTACAGGGTATACCACTCGTACTCCTCACACTCACACTCATCACCATTGAATATGCCATGCCCAGATCCCAGATCCGAATTGTGCATGCAAAACGGAATTCTCCCAAAAGAAATGGGCATTTTTTTAAAGGCCGGACGAACGAACTTTTTATTGTTTATGGATTAATACTCCTCTTTTTTGTTGATATTATTCGAAATTCCGATTCGAACGGCGGGACAACTCGTTGAAAGCTAATGAGAGGATAATATAGTGACATTTTATAATAGATAGTTAAACATTTTCTCATAAAATTGGATGTTTCCTGATCCTTAACCATTTATGGCGTGATTATTGAAAATTGGTATATACTAATCAAGTAAGAAACGTTCTCTTAAGATAAAAGATCGCAGTTGAGTTTAAAAAATAAACATTTTTTTAGGTTTTATAAAAACTTGATAGTTGATTTCGGCAGTCATAAAAAATTTATTTCGATAAGATTCCTAAAATAAGAGCGTATTTTAAACTATATCCATAGTGTATGGCAAAATCTGTATTTTCTTCCTTGAGAAAATGTATGTTGAACCAAGAGATAACGTTATTGCTTTTATTGATTGAAGATTGAATCAGTATATAAGTAATATTTGTTAATTTCCGAAATGAGAAATTCAAAGCAAGAGTGAAAAAATCGCCAAAATTTGATATCGTTTCAAAATATTGAAGCATTTACAGAGCTAAATAAAAGAAAAATCTAGTTTTTTAAGCGTCAAAATTAATAGTAAAAATGCATTACTTATTATTGCTGTTATATAAAAGTATTAACTTTTAATCAGTGAAATATTGCAAATAACTATAACAAACACATATTAATTAAACAGATTAAAGTGAAATTCAAGCTTGTCAGTTAAGAAAACGCTATGCAAATGAACAAACTACTATAGACTATAGTATGTGCACTTAACTTGGCTAAAAAACTTTTAAAACTAAATTAATTCACAAACTTTGCAAAAGTTAGGCTTAACTTTATACTATACATACATATATATAGCATTGGAAGCTTATAAAATCTTACTACTTAATTAATTAATTGTATAACTTAAATATGTACACAAGTCCTAAGTGAACGTAATTGCGTATCGTGTAAAAGTTGTCTGGCCTGATCCAAAGATGGGGATTGCGAATCAGAACAGCAGCAGACGATCGCAAATCGTGATCGACTGCAGGTTGGCCAAATCTCAGAGACCCGTGTGACTCGTCTGCAGTTGTTCAATGGAGATGGACAACTGCTCGAGGCGCTGCATTAACTGCAGCATATTCTCTTGGGCTCTGTTCGTATTGAACTCATTTCCATGCTCCAGTGAATCCTCCTCGGCGGCGGCCAATTCAAAATGCAATTTGGCTAAGCTCTCCTGCTGCTCTCGTATCTTGGTCATCTGATCCATGGTGCAGCCAGAGCCTAAACAAGCATTCATTTAATTAACTATACATATGAATATGCATTTATATTTGAAATACTTACCGAAAGCCTTTAGCTTGCCGGAATGAAAGTCATCCAGCAGTCCAAGCAGTGCACGCTCCATATGCTTTACATCGGGCACTTCGGAGACAAAGGAATGATGCTTAATCGGACGATCGTCGAAATTGTCACTGTGAACACTTGCGTTTGGCATTGTCAATGGTTGAGTCTGATTTTGCGTCTTACGACGCTGCAAGCTTGGCGTATTTGTATTGCTATTGTTGTTGTTATTATTATTGTTGTCGTTGCCGTTGTCTATGTTGTTGTTGTTGATGATAGTGTTGTTGGTGCTGATGTTGGGATCTGGGGACAACCATTCGCTGCTTACCAGTGTTATGCTATTCAAGCTGTGCTCGCTGCTGTGCATTGCGTCCAACTGATTGCCATCTGCATGTGGCGTGCCAAAAAACCATACAGAAAATTATGAAAATAAATATAAAACAAAGTAAAAGAAATCATATAAAATTAAATAATGCAAATAAGTGGGTTACAAAATAAAATACTTAAAAACTTAAAATTAAATATAAAATTTATTTTGAAAAATAATTAAGCAAAGAATAAGCTAATTACTTTTAGCAATCTACTTAACTTAACAATTAAACTAATAATAAAAGGATAATAAAAAAGAAATAACACAAATTGTTATTGCATATTAGATATTTTCAAAACAAACTTAGCTACACCTAATGCTCAAGATAATTAAATTATAAGAAGCTTTTAAATTAGTAAATTAAGTAATTAATTTTTCTTAGATAAATAAAAAAATAATAATAAAGTTCACAACACAAAAATTTAAGGACTGCAATTTCAAAAAATTACAAAGTATGTGAGAAAAGCCATTATATCATGTGAAAAACAAATTAATATAAAACCAAGACTTTGCACATTTTTATCCTAATTTCCGAGATATATAAGTATAATCGGTATGCTGGAGATATGAGCCCATACAAACGGGTTAAACTAACGACGAACTAGCTTTAACAAAATTGTTAAGTAAATCTAATAGTGATAAAATCGCAACTGTCGCGTCTCTACACTGAAAGTCAAGTGACATCGGAAAAATCCCACGGGCGTGTTGTTTGTGCGCAGCCGAAGAAGGAAAGGTGGCGGCAGAAAGTGAAATGGATTCTTATAGTTTAATTATTAAAATTAAAACAACTTTGCATTGTTGTATGCATTGTGTGTGTGAAAGTGTAATGTGAGCAACATATGGCCAGAAGTGCGTCACACGCCGTTTGGCAATAAAGGCAGAACAACAACAATTGAACAATTGTCAGCTCCTGGACAGCGACGCAAGCAAGCGTTCACAGCGACTGTAAGGATATGGAAAATCGAAAGTAATTGTTTTGGGCAAGGTGAGGTTTACCTTTCAGCAGTTTGCGTGGACGCGTTTTAAACTCAAAACGTTCATCGCTAGCTCCTGCATTGTTGTTGTTGCTTGTGGCGTGGGGGCGTGGTCGGCGCTCATTCACATATTGCAGTGTCGTTTTGGCTGAAGGCTGTTGCTGTTGTCCCTGGCCCTTCTCTGATATGGTGCGCTCAATGGAACAGGAGGCCGAGTTGCGACTACGTGTTGTTTCTCCACTAGAAATGCCTTTAATCTGTGTGTGTGAGTAATAAACAATGTTATTGCGAGTGGAAGGGGAGGTGAGTTGGGCGCTAGTTGCTTTACATTGATCTTTGGCACCGCAACGGGTGTGGCAGGTGTTTGGGCTGATTTCGCTTCCTCCTCTGTTTCCACATCATTTGGCACTAGCTTTTGGCGCTCCACAACTTCATCGTTTGGCTCCATATTCAATTTGATTTGGTCCAATTTATCTGTATTTTTAAGCAAAAATTTACTTTGTGTGCGTTTGACCATTCACAGGGTACGTTTACACCCAAGCAGCTGATAGCAGTGTGACCACACTTAAAGAATTTTCTAACGCCAGGGCTGCTGCAACATTTTTTATACTTTAGCGGCAAATTTAAATAAATCAATTTCTTTGGGGCTTAGTTACTTTTATTGCATTAACTAAGTTTTATTTAGCACAAACTACTAAAGATAATAAGGCTATATTTTGTCATTGTTTTTATGCCTTCTTTTTAGAGAAACCCATTGTGTAGATCATATGGACGATGCTCACTAGGCCCACGCCGCACAGAGCTGCAGTAATGCCAAATAGAACTTTATCGGCTGGTCCACCTTTCAGGAAAACGGGCAGATCATTTACTGCCTGAAAAATTAACTTTAATTAGAGCAGTAATTCTAAAAACAGACTTTAGTTAAACGCACCTGGAAAGTCTTCATTTTACCAGCTAATCCCTCGGGCAACGCCATAATTTCCAACGAGTATTATGTAATTTCTGAAAATGTGCAATAATTAAATTTAATGCAAGTGGATGCAATTTCAAGTTTTCACAAAAGTCACACAGACATTTGTACTGAATTTTCAAAATTTTTCAGTACATTTTTTCAAAGTAAAAACAACTTTAATTACTTTTCGATTTCCAAATACTTCTGAACTGCAATGATTTCTAAGATGTTGCTAATGTACAATTTTAAAAATAGAAACTATGCACAGATGTTGGTGGCAATGAGAATTGCCGTTGCAAAAAATAGTATTGCCAAGTTGCATCGTTTTTCAGCTCAAAAAATGTCGTAGGCAACAACCAACAAGAATTAATCATTCAAACGAGATAACCGTTTAAATTCAAATTAAGCGGCATGTGAACGACCGAGGGCCGACGCGACGTTGTGAACGTCCGATTTTCGATTTGTTCGTGTTCCGTTCGCGCTATTTTGGCTTTTTGTGAATTTTTCAGCAGGCGCCCAGCAAAAGCTGCCAGCGAATAGTGTTTTCTGTATGATACGTGTTTTGACGGCGCAGCGGGTCGAATGTGCGAGAGCGAAAGCTTCATATTGCGCAAAAGCTGTGCACAGCTGTCGTCTCACTTACACATACAGCGACGAGCGCTCATCAAGCTGAAAGCACTCCGAAGCACTTTTGGAACCGGCTGACAACTGCTTAACGATTTTGAGAGCCTGGTGGGGATTACAATAATTCTACACCGAATGAGTTGTGCAATTTCGGGGACATCGTATGTGCAAACTAAAAACGTGTAGACACAACGAAGTCGCAGCAGAATTCAACGACCGTTGCAGACGGCCGAATAAAAAGATGGGGAAAAAGTGTAGTGTCGTCTTTTGATTTACAAAATTCGAAATCCAACTGAATTTCTGGCAAATGTCGCTTTGTTAATTTTTATTTTTGTTTCTTGTTTTGTTGTATTTTTATATATAATGAACGAAAAGCAAAAGCTGTTTAAGCTCTCGCCAAAATAAACGCTTACGCTGGCTCGAATGGCGGATCGCTTTGCCCCACCGGCTCCCCGCGGCCAACAAGCTGTTTTCAAAACACACATCATAATATATCGCCCTGCTAAAGCCTTTGTCGATTTTTAGCTCCCAGTACAAGAACTTTCAAAATCTGTAGCTTCCAAACAAAATTAACTTGCCAAAGCGTCAGCGTCGGCTGCAGCAACTTTGGTTTTCCGAAACTTGAAAAAAGTTAAATCTGTCAAGTTCACCTCCGAGTGCTTTTATTGCCATGCGGCAAAAAGAAACTTGTGGGATTCTTCTTCTTCTGAGCGCCCCACCCTCTCTTTCTGACGCTCTCTTATTTATATTGGGTGAGCTCTCTCGCTCGGAAGCGTTCAAAAAAGTTCAAGCTAATATTTTCAAGTTCTAAAGATAAACGGGTTTTTTATGTAAGCTGCAATAACAACAACAAAAGTTTCAACGGATATCGTTATCGGAAGCGTTGAGCTCAAAAGAATTTTATGCAAAAGTATTTAATTTAAATACTATACCAACCAAGTGCATGAAATCGCTGAGTTTTTGCTACTAAACTACGAAAAAGAAAAGTAATTAAAAAGATCTTTCGTGACAAATAGATGGTAAAAATCAAACATTTATAAATATAAAAGTAATTTTTTTAATTTGTTTATTAGATTATATTTATTTTATTGCAAGAAAAGTCTATCATCACACACATCTTTCATATTGTGCAAAAAGCACTTCTTAATGCTTTTTTTGTGCTTGACAGATTGAAAGTTTTATCAGAAAGCCAAAACTCAGGCCCTATAAATAGTGACGCGAAACAAACCCGGTCTGAAAACACAAGCTTATTTACACAGAGGCATTGCAAACAAAAGTTTTGATAGACGAACGAGCTTAAAAAGTCACTCTACAAAGAGAGGTCCAAAACAAAAACATGACCAAATTTATGCTTATTATTAAAATGCATACTTACATATATTATGAACTGCATACATATGTATGTGCGTACACTTTGAAAATAATTAAAGCTTTACACTAAGCATTTAAAGAACGACACATTGACTGGCCAGGTTGTTATTATAGCTTTTGAAACTTTGCGAGACAAAGTCTAAATTTCTATGCGCTTAAAGCTTAAGACATTAAATTAAAGAAAAAAAACTACTAAGTACCATTTAATTGTCGTATAGCAAAGCTTATTTTTAATAATTTTACAAATCAAATAATCAATTTAATTATCTCTACTTAATCATATTGCAATCAGCAGTCTGCGATTTTCGATATTCGACTTATATTTAGTATCAAAAAAGTGCCTTTGCGTCTGCTACCTTTTTCGCACCGAAAGAACACTCGTTGCGTTGCACGCAATTCGAATGCGACAGCAAGAACAACAAACCGACGAGGTTGTCTACTCCTTTTCCTTTTCGCAAAACAAAATGGATTGCTCTTTAACTAAAACAGTTAACAGGCTCTCAGCAGCGACGGCAAACATTAACAGCGACCAACGAGAACTGAGCAAACATTGACATATAGTCGTCTCCCTCCAACCAGCAGACAAGACAGTAGTCGTTGCCATTCACAGTCGTTGAACGAAATCGAACCGAGTGAATCAAATGCGCTTTTTCATGCTCCTCATATTGCTGGGCGCCTGTTGAAAAATTCACAAAACCGCTACGAATATAACGCATTCACACTATTCACTCACTCACTCGCTCGCTCGTGTACTCGTACACACTCGCTTGTCTGCGCTTGGTCGAGAGTGTACACAAACATTCAACTTTTGACCTGGTTACCATTGCATTTTTCTTTGAATATGGCAAAAAAAACTCCGTATTTTCAGCTGTTACTTTAAATTTAGTAATTACATTTTTAATTTTTATTGAAATACGAACGAAAAAATTTAAAGAATTTAAATACATTTGAATAAGTCTGTGAGTGTACTCATCATGGCTACGAATTGCTAAGGAAGGGACTTTACTCGCTCTATTCGTTTTAGTTCACTTGTCTAGAGTTTATTCATTCCTCTCGATTGTACGTACAGTGGATCTTCCTGTCGACTCTTTCTGACGCACAAGTGAAACGAATAGCCCATGAATGCTAACGAGTACTTGGCCAGTTTCATGAGAGACACTCAAGAAGATTTGAGTTTTCGAAGGGGCAAAAAAGTTCGAAACGTTTGTGCACTCGCTCACTCGTATTGTTGTCGACGATTTTGCTTTTCGATTGGATGCATGTTGTAAAAAATGTTTGAACTGTTTTAAGTTTAAGTTTTAACGGTAACAGTGACGCAGAAATGGCCAGCAAGCTGCTGGGCAACCACAAAAGTAAACAATGAGCGTGAGTGTGATATGAATGAGTATATGTGTTGTTTGTGTGTGTGCTTGCGGTTACCTTGGCAATGAAATACGCTCATACACACACATACATATGTATGTTCATACGAATGGCGACTCAGAGAGTCTTATGGGAAGTTCGTTTACCTCTTTTAGCGGTCATGCGCTGCTGGGGTGAATTAGATGTTCTTGCATGCTTGTTGTTGTTGCTGAGTGGGAGAGCGTGAGAGTGTGAGAGCAAAGAACGAGCTCTCTTCTATTTGCATTTGCTTATGTGTTTGTGTCCGTTTCGTTTTTGGTTACCTGAATGCTAATTAGTTATTCAATTTGGGAGAGCGAGAACCCACTCAAATGTTTGCTCTGACAACAAGCATATCTCCTCTCGTTTCTCCTCCTGTGCCATTTGTGTTGTTGCTGCTGTTTCTGTTACTCCCAAGTCGCGATGTGATCACGACTAGTTGTTGTTGGCTGTCAAATGTGCTTCAAAGTCAATGTCGTGTGTGCGAGAACGAGCACAAGCACGTGAACGAGAATGCGAATGAGAACGAGAGCGGGAGCAAGAGTGAGGCAAGCACTGTTGACCCAACCCCAAACCCAACCCCCAAAGTACCCCTCTTCATTTGTCGCCTGCTCAAAGCACCTTGATGCTTTTGTGTGCGTACTTCGCCCCCTTTTGTGTGCTTTTTTTTTTGTATTATCTAAGTGGATGTGTTTGTGGCGCTGCCTGTTGTCTGCTGCTTCTCCCGTCATCATTTAGAACAGTTGTCGACGCGCGCGCCTGAACAAAAAGTAAATGGGGCGGGCACGGCACACACGGAGCAGAGAATCATCCACATGAAGCGTCGCGTAGCGTTGCGTCGCGTCGCTGCCGGCAAACGGGCAGCGCACGCCCTACAAATTTGCTGTTCGCCTATTCGAAAATTTCACTAAAAATTGTTTACTCTCTCGTTTGGCACGAAATGAAAGTGTCCTTTGGCCCCCAAGTGAACGTCAAGCACTTTGCACACAGCCCCGTCCCCCACTGGTCGTTACTAGCTTTTAACGACGACACTGCCCCATTTTCAAGAGGTTTCATGAGCGAGCGATACGTATACATGTACCATATATAGTTGAGTAGCTCCATAGAACACCTGCTTTTCAGAGGGGCTGTCATATTGGGGAAGATATTCGGCAATACACTCTCAGCGTTAGATGGCCACATTACAGAGGCGTCACAGCGAAGGATACACATTTAATCTAAAAAATTAAGTTTATGTGGCTTAACGGGTCGTATGTGTTATATTACTAGACCCTTCGATCCTTGCAAAGAATTGTAGTTTTGTTGAATAATTTAAAAATAATGAATAAAAATGCTCAACCTGTTTTAATTTATTTATTTATTTAACATCAAGGAAGATCTAGGATAACTTCAATTAATATACAAAGTTAACAATTGAACAATTAAATTTAAATTTTTATTTAAAACTCAAAGTATGAAAACTGTTGTAGAATCTGAAGGTTTTTAATAAATTTTAATTGATCCAGCATAGAGTGCGAGAATTGAGAAAAACCCAAATAAAGCCCAATACGATCAATATTTTATAATAAAACCAATCCACAGTAGGCCTTTAATTCGATGGGGGAGGAATAGAGTAAGAGAAATGATAGGTAATATTCCTATATAAATAGTATTATGGTATATAGTATTATGGTTTCTAATTATAAATGTGTTCGTTAAATAAAAACTTTTACAATTTAAGAATTTTTAAGACAGCTTTTGAAATAGATATACTGTGAGATTAAATAAAGAAGTAGGATAGCTAATTATCCTTAAGGGCCGTTTTTTTCAATGTACACGGAAATTTTATTTAAGATTAGTTTTCAATTTCTTCTTTTCAAACATTATTATACACGTTATTTTGACATTGAAAAAACGGTTCTAAGCTATATATAAATAGTTGACTTTTCGAATTGTAAATGTAGAATTTCTTTTAGTTCCAACTGTAATAAATAATATTTTATTGATGTTTCACCTAAATACTGAAATTTCGGATCTTTCCAGCTGCGACAATGCCACTGCCCCTGCATCGAAATTATTAATCGACAGCAGGCAGATTTGATTCACCAGGCGTCACATAACGAAACAAGTGAACACACACAAACCGCGACAGAGAGAGAGAGAGAGAAAGAGTGAGTGAGTGAGTGAGAAAGAGCTAGAGATATCAGCAGCGGATATTGCTGGGAGGGGCAAACAAGTACTTGTTTGCACTCAGTGTGACTTTTGTTGGGTCATGTGCGCCTGTTACGGTAGTCAAGACTTCCCCATGTCGGCGTGTGTGCGCGCGTTGTGCCTTGTGACTAAAATGTGGAGCTCGAATCCGAGAGTGTATGTTGCTTCCCCCTCGGCCGATTAATTCAGCCTTGAGAAGGTCTTTTGGGGCCTATGCCCCTTTAGAGGAGAGTCAAACAACAGTCGATAGTCGGCAGGGCCCCCTCAAATGTGTTCCCCAAGTGCGGTACACTCTTGTGCTGTTCCCCACACGACTTCAACGACGACGACGACAAACGCTCTCGGCCGTTTAGCTATGCTTTCTGTTAGCCCGCGCTGTTAGTAGCCATCTTTTTCGATTTTTTGCTCAATCACAGACGATGACGACGACGGCGACAGACAGACAGACAGACAGACACTGTGCCACAGCGCGACGCGGTTTTGTGGCAGGGTTGGAGTGGGATTGAAGGGGAGACGATGAGTTATGAAGTAGGGGCTTTGCATCTGCCGCCCTGTTGTTGCCGATTTCTAGCCACTGTTGTGTGTGTGTGAGTGTGTGTCACTTGCTCGCTGTGCAACTTCTGTTTTCCTGGTGTAATTAAGCAAACGAAATATAATAATAATAAATTATAATTTTAGAAGGCGTGCCCCAACACCAATCAAATAAAAATCGGAGCGGGGCTTTAACTGCGAATAATATTATTTTATTTATGGCCAACACACACACACACACTAACAGCCTTTTGCTTTGGTTTATTTTTATGCCATTATTTCGTTTGTATGTTTAAAATATAAATGAACAGGCTTCAAGAAATGCCTGTCTTTCTCTCTCTCTCTCTCTCTGCCTCTTTCACTCTGCAAACAGAAGAATTACATTTCGCTTTCGCCATAAATGTTTAAATAACGATTATACTATGTACATAATTTGAAAATGGGTAAAAGTTGTGAGCGCGCGCGCCTTTTGTTATGTTAATTTTACAGCGTTACCCCTCCCCCCTTCCGCCCACTACATGCGCCACATTTTGAAAATGTTAGTGGCAAATCGAGTGGTAATCGTACCCAACTCCAGCTTCAGTTACAGCTCCAACTCTTTAGCTTCAGTTTCAGCTCCAGCTTTGAGACTTTTGCTATTTCTATGAAAACTTGGTAACTGCTGCGTTCGTTTCTAACAATTTTCTATGTTAACGCCAATTTGGAAACGGTAACCGCCCGCCAGCAGCAGCAGCAGCGCCGCTGCAACCGACGCCGTTGTTAAATGTGAAAAATGTACGTTCCGCGGACTTTGCGTCATGCGATGTTAATTCAATAGGCGCCCAGCATTAAACACAAGCTGCCTGATACGTAACGTCAATGGCCGACACTGGCGTGTGAGCGAGATGGCAATGTGGAAAGTCACACAAACTTGCGGCTTGCTCTGTTTGTTTACATGTCGTGCGTGTGTCTGTTATCCGTTTGCTTGCGAGCGACGGACTCAGTGTGACCATACACAAGAACCTGTAGCTACATATATATGAATGTATGTATGTATGTGTCTCTCTTTCTCATTCTGCCTCTATCTCTCTGTGTCTTAGCGAGCGATAGTTTGCAGCAGGAGAATTAGATTTAATCATTTATAGTTAAATATGTTTGTAGAGTTACATAGTCTGAATCGATGTCAAAAAATGCTTTAAAGTTCTAGATGACGTATTCTTCGATCGGTAATTAGTATATTACACAATTCGAATAATATCTATAAAAACATAAAATAAACAATATAAAAAAAAAATACAGTTAAACTTCCATAGCTCGAACTTCTATGACTCGAATTTCTCTCTAACACGAACTAAATATGTGGCGGTAAAATTAACTCAAGAAAAAGAACTCTTTAACTCGAATATCTCCATAATTCGAACTTTTTCTTTGAACAATGGTTATCCCGTGTGCATATTCTGTGAGTTTGGTTGAGATATCTCAAGCAACAAAATGATTTTTGATTTTCGACTGATCGTTCCTATGGCAGCTATATGATATAGTAGACCGATTTTAACCAAACTTAGTCAAAATGTATAAGACCATCGTCCTATGGCAGCTACATATATGATATAGTGGTTCGATCTAAATTTAAAAACAAACTTGATCTCCGGTATCCAGCAACCTACATAACAAATTTGAAGTCTAGAGCTATTATAGTTTCTGAGATCGGCTATCTCAAACAGACGGACGGACATACAGACGGACATGGCTCAATCGACTCGGCTGTTGATGCTGATCCAGAATATATACACTTTATGGGGCGGAGATGCTTCCTTCTCCCTGTTACATACATCACACAACTATAATATACCGTTTTTGACCATTTTCAATGGGCAGAGGGTATAAAAACCAGGGACTGCAAATAATGAATATTTGTTTTTTTTTTAAATCAAAAAATCATTCACTTATAATAACTTTCAGGCAGCGAGAAAGATACCAATATTTATCTTTATTGCTCATTTAGCAAAACGTAAAACTCGTGAAATAATGATTTTTAGTTAAGTTTTATTTTATTGATCAAAAATAGTGATTATTGGTTGAGTGGTAAAGTATAACTCAAATTTAATCATTATTTTGAGAGCAAATCAATAAAAATTAAAATTAATCATTATTTCATAATATTTTTTAATAAAACTTATAATGATTACAGCCCCCGAAAAAAACCTAATATGTACATACTTATCTTTAAAACTGAGGAAGGGGGCGTTGCAAATAGGCTTTAAGGAAGTGTGTCAAGTTTGGTTGCTCTAGCTCCTTGTTTTAGCTTTCAAACGATATATCATCCAGTGGCCCAGACGATCTCTACTACGTGTATACATACAGTCAGCCTAACATTTATTTGTA
Organism: Drosophila limbata; assembly: GCA_963924055.1. NCBI lineage: Eukaryota > Metazoa > Arthropoda > Insecta > Diptera > Drosophilidae > Drosophila > Drosophila limbata. The sequence continues at coordinate 8,848,356 of OZ001353.1, forward strand.
CACTCACTTAGGGTGCATTTACTCTAGTTGACCAGCTTGTCAATTTAATCTCAGTTTTTACCAAGTCAACAAACTTTTGCTTATTTGTTGTCTTGTTATTTTATAAAATAGGAAATTCCAATGTGTGCGTGTGTGTGTGATTGCAGGGCATCGACTATCAGGCCTGTTCCGAATTCCGAAAACGAGTCGATTTGCCACAAAACAAGGCGATTGCTGTTCCGAATTCCGTAAATCGACAATAATTGTCGTTTTCAAAACGTGTGCTTTAGAGTCACCGGTTTTAAAAGTAAATGCCATTTAAAACATTTAAATAAATACCAAAAATTATAAACTGAAAATTATAATAATGTTAAACATTTTTAGAATCATTTAACATTACTACTTCAACATTAAATAGTTGAAGTATACTTTAAAAGAATTTTTTTATAAGCATCTATAAAATATTGCTTGAAAAACAAAACCGAGCATCAATGACTAAACCGAGCTGTTCTGAATTCCACTGTAATTTTAGTCATACGGTCGATGACTTACTGCTATCGAAACGTTTTCGAAACCGAGTTCGAAAAGTAAAAACGAGTTGATTTCGTTCGGAGTTCGGAACAGCAAATAGTAAAACGTTCGTTTTCGTTTCGTTTTTACTTTTTGAAAACGTTCGGAATTCGGAACAGGCCTGTATATGTTTACTTTATTAGCGTAATTAGCGTGAGTCTTAAAAACAACAAAAAAAAAACACAATGACTATGCAATAAACCAACAGATTCCTCGATTTTTGTTATCCGTCCCAAACGAAGTGAGTACACAGAATATTCTCTTTCATATCATTTCGTATAAAGATAAGCATGCGCCTATTTGTGTGCTACACGCTCACTGAATTCCATTCAATTCGGCTCCATTCAGTTTAACGTACGAGGCGTACTATTTATATTTCGGGAATAGCAAATAATAACAAACTTTATGTGAAATTTTTATGTGAAAATTGCTTTATTTTTTTTTTCAAAATATTCCCCTTGATGATTAATAGCGGTCTTTCTATACCTCTTGAGACACCTCCAAAACATAGTTTTGAATGCTTCAACAGCTTCTTCGGTGCTCGTAAATCGTTAACCACTCAGTTTGCCTTTGATATCCGGAACAAGAAGAAACCAGATCAAAAAATGCACCTGTTTGACGAGATGTGTGAGAGCTCGCATTGTCATGATGGAGAATGGAGATGGATCCTCGCGTTGCCAGGATCCCTCAGTATTAGTATTCCCCTCCTCCACGGTCTTACGGCCGCGCGAGAAGCGACCCGACGACCCAGAGACTCCGGAACAGTATCCCTATCGAATCGCGCCTTGCCCCACCAGGACGCAGACGATCCCCGATAAAAAGTTCGGTTATTTTTAGATCAAACTTTGTGCGCATTTTAATTCTCGGACTCATGAATCTTACAAGTAAGCAAAAAAGTTGTTATAGTCATCAGTAGAGGCTGTTATGGTAGAGTAGTTGTAGAGTATTCGCTTTTGCTGCCGTATCATCATTACGGAACTTCAAGGGAATTACGTTTCCAATTGACTCCTCTTCGCCTGGTGTTGAATTTCCCCTATCAAGTGGCTGTAAGAATTTCTCCTAATGAACGAAGCTTTGAAATACAATTAACATTGCATCATACCTGTCTTTGGCAAAGTTTCAATTGTATGTCCCGATGCCGTCAGAGTGAATCGCCAGCAGTTCCATTGGTTTACTTTAATCTGTAAGGATCGGTCGCAAAATGTTCCAGAAAATAATTAGGATAATCCTTGTGATAAATTCGTTGTTATTGTTCTCTGATGCAATCTGATATTAAACGACTTAGAGCAGAGATGGAACGACAGAAGAAAGTTGGCGTTGATAAGGAGTCAAATTTTGGTCGGTTAAGGTAATAAAGGGATCAGCAAAATACTTTCGGAAGCTAAGGGATGTAGACGGACGACATTGAAGCGAATTGATGGAAGTTCAGACTTTAATCGCAACTGGACGGAATACAAAAATGAAATTGTGGATCTGGATGGTGAATTATTTTTAGGACTGGACAAAATACATGCACTTACTGCAGCAGCCAGAAGTTGCTTGCGTGTATGTAATTTGTCCAGTCCTAAAAAGAAGCCAGCATCCAGATCCCCAAATTAATTTTTGTATTCAGTCCAGTTGCGATAAAAGTCTGCACTTCCTTTCATTCGCCACAGTATGATCGTTTATCCAGCTTCCCGAGACTTAGCAGTAATTCGTGTTCTTCAGGAGTATTTCGTTGTTTTCAGGTTCGGCTTCGCTCCAAAATTCGACTCCTTATTAACGCCAATTTTCTTCTGTTCTTCCAGCTCCGCCCTAAGTCCTTGAATATCAGATTGCATCACAGGACAAAAACAATAAATTTATCACAAGGATTATATAAATTATTTTTCGCAGCATTTTGCGACCGTTCGTTACAGACCTAATTTTAAGACTGATTGAGTCAAATTTTGTCTTGATTATAAGAAGTGAATTTTATAACGACTGTACAATACATATACACACATAAATACTTTACTGATAAGTCGCTGTATTTTTGGGTTTATTATTTTTGTGTATTTCCAAGTGCTGACAAGATGATGTCATGGCGTAATCAGTAGCTTGAACTCACCAACTTTAAAATAAGTTCAGGGGTCCATTAACTTTTCCAAGGTCCAGCACAGACTTATACAGATAGTTCTACTGAGTCCCCGTTCAGTATCTGGAATCACACTATTTGTACGACTTTGACTTTTATGATTGTTGTAAATATTCTGCGTAAGGAAAATAGAAATAGTAGGAATGTCCCCATTATCTTAGTGTTAGACTACAATAATAATAGAAGATTGACGAGTGGTTAAACGATGCATGTAAATCTAATGGTTGAGAAACAAAAGAAGACGGTTTTTTCAGCGAATACCGTGATGAAAGTAAAAGAAATAATGATCAGAAGCTCTGCCCTCCTGTTATATAAACTTTTTCGTGGCATTAATTGGCATTAGCTTCAGCTCAAAACAAGTCAAATCTGACTCTAATTTTTTTTTCTAAAATTTGTTCAATCCGGGAACCTCAGCCTTTCCTTTTTGCCACACACAGTATGTATGTATGTATGTGTTTCGTGATGTCTTCTGAAAGTAGCCACGATGAAATGATTTTGTGTGCTGTTTTATTGTATTCGTTGAACTCGGTAATACGGACAAGGAATTCCCCAGTTGAATTTCGCAGTACACTTGACAACGGAACTCACATTAATCAATGTGATAAGTAATACATTTTAACCTACAACCCTCACATGTATTTGTGATAGACTGACCTTTTTATATGTATGAAAACATTTTACTCTTCGAATATTGGTCAGAAAGTCCTATAAAGGCATAAGCTGGCTCGCTTAAAGCATCAGTCTTCAAGTCTTCGTAGAGCAACAATAATGCAGTTCTTCTCTTATGTCCCGATCTTTATGTTCATCCTTTTGGCTCTGGCCTGTGGTAAGGATCATAATAACCACAAACTTTTTAAATGAAACTACGAGTATTACAATTAAATATTTTCTATGTACAGCCAATCCAGTGCCCGAACCGCTGCCTGATTCTGATGTTGATGCGGTGTTTGTTTTCAAAACTGTGGCGAAAATAGTTCTAGGAATTGGAAGCTCAATACTTGTTTCTGGTTAACTTGCATAAATTGTTATTGTTTTTGTTATTTTAACCATAACAATTTTAATAAATGTATGCATTGCCAATCAACTATCGTTTCTATTTTCAGTAGAAAGGTGCAAAAGGCGACCAGCAATATATACAAATTTTCTACGACTGTCCGATTGAAATTTGGGTATACTTTTATATATTCTTTGATATATACATATGGACTTTCTACATTAACATATACATACATATATATGGTGGCCTATTTTTTTTCTAAATATAAAAAAAACTAAAGGGCGGTGCTACAGTCGAGAATACTCGACTGTCGGAGACCCCGTACTTACTATGGAAAAGCAAATACTGCTTTAAATAAAATAATATAAATTGCTATAAATATTAATTATAATTATGTACTTAATGTACTTTTGGCACTCAGAATTCTATAAATCCCACGCAGATCAAGTTTGTTTCAAATTTTTGACACGCCCCTTTTCGCCTCCGCACAGTTTTTACAATTTTTCTATGATTAGCTATCATCCTTCTTAATCGCAACAATATTGGACAAATAGAACGTTGATAATAACTGATTAAAGTTTTAGGCAAGTTAAGTGCCTAAAATTACGCAATAAAAAATATTGTATAGACATTGAAATAAGTAATGGGTATCCTATAGTCGAGAGCTCGACTATAGCCTTTTCGGCTTGTTTTGTTTAGATTTTAGTTTTTGTTGTGAGTAGTTTGTATGTATGTATCGTATATTTAGTGAATAGCAAATAATAACAATCATTTTTAAATGAAAATGGCTTTGTTATTTTCCAAAATATTCCCCTCGATTATCAATACACTTTTGATTTGTTTAAACCATTTGTCATAGAACAAATAATGAAATAAATTACACAATTTGGCAATCTTGATGAGCTCTGGAATACCTAAATATTGAAAGTTTGACCGACTTTCATTGTGACCCGATCCTTCCATGTAAGTCCATAGTAAGTACGGAGTCTCCGACAGTCGAGTATGCTCGAATATAGCACAGCCCCCCTAGTTTTTATTATTTTTGAACAATCTCTGAATTTAAGCCTTATCGTACTAAATTGATGATCTTCTTGACTTTTTTTTGTATATGTTTATAAAAAAATAAAACATATCAGGTCATTTGGGCACATTTTCAATAATAAATACATTACATATTTCATTTAACATTTCATTTCATTTAACATTTCATATTAACTTCTAAAATGGACCGATTGTATTTTAACGTGTACACTAATTAGGACAGTAAGATTGTAACATGAGCCATTTTAATTCTTAGAAATAGATTGAAAGTTTAATATAAAACAAGGCTTTCAAGCTGCTTTCGATACATAACACTAGTTTACAGCCAAAATGCAAAGTGAACCAAAGTATTTTTTTCTTATGGACATTGGCCCGCTAAATACGAAAACGGCACTTAAAATTTTTTTTATGGAAGCGTTTTCGAAATATTCGATTTTTTTCGAATTTTCGTGGTTACTCCAACACTTTTAAGTATATTTCCATTTCTACAGATCCGATTTGACCGAACAAGGTCTTAAATCAAAGGTAAGTTAATCTGTCAATGGATTTTAATGAACAATACTTTATTTTTTTTGGAACAGATTAAGCTTTACGTTAAATGTTTCAGAAAAATTTTATCTTTGTGATTTCTATTTTTTCCAGGACAATATTTTAGCTTTTAAACTCAAAAAATCGCAAAAAACGCCCATTTTCGAACTTATTAAAATGGCTAGCACCTGAACTGCTGAACCGATCTTAATACTTTATGCAAGAAAGTTGAAGAGAAATAACTTACCTTTGATTTAAGACCTTGTTCGGTCAAATCGGATAATTAAAAATGGAAATATACTCAAAAGTGTTGGAGTAACCTCGAAAATTCGAAAAAACTCAAATATTTCAAAAACGATTCCATAAAAAACATTTTAAATGCCATTTTCGTGTTTAGCGGGCCAAACTCCATAAGAAAAAAATACTTTGATTCACTTTGCAAAAAAAAGTTTTAATTTTGTAAACTAGTGTAATTTTAAAAAAGAGAGACAGAAACAACATAATTTTGTTGAGGAAAAATGTTGCGTTCGATCTGTTACGTTCCACTCTTGTGTTCACGTCGTTTGTTAAAAAAACCACAAACTTTTTTGATTTCAAATAAAATATTACTGCATTCTATTATTCTCAGCTTTCTGTTAGATATTGGATTTTGTGTGCTTTATTATGCATAGTTCGCTAAAAATTACAAATGAAATGCAAAGTTCAAAAGTAACTTCCACGTAAACACGTAGGATTGCTCATATTTTTGTACTGAGCACTGGGCACATTGCGCTAAATTTTTCATACCTTATAAATAGTACTTTTTTGCGCAGTGCCAGTGACAAAAATTTGTTCTTAATAATTCATGTGTAAAATTTAATATTTTTCGTCACAAAATTGGATATCAGAAACTTTGGGGCATGAAAATGTTTTCGTCACTAGACTTTTACCTCGTAAAGAGGTTTTTTTTATAAGATTTCTATAGTTAGACCCCGTTTTATAATTTGCAGAGTGGAAACTGCGTGCCACTTTTAAACAAAGATTGATCGGCATAGTATATAGGGGAACACAACTACCAAGTTTCGTGTTTATATCTGTTATAGTCTGTAAGATCTGGTTGGTCATACAAACATAAAAATTTCTGATTATGTACTTTTCTGTCTGTTATAGATAAATCAACTAAATATTACAAGTTTTATTCAGCGGATTGATATCACTTTGAGATGACGAGTTTAAGTATGATAAAGCGAAAACGATCATTTTGAAGGACTTAGACTAAATCCAAAGTGAATAAATGCCTATAACTAAATGCTCTAAAGCTAAAAGTGAAAACCGGAACGGGCATGAATATCACATACTATGATGACAGCTAGTGTCATCAGAATACTCGATCGAAAATTATTTAATGTTTTCTTGTTTTTCATTTTTATCACTTTGAAAAGCTTCTTTAGCCCTTGAAGCTCTGGCAAGACACTTAATGAAAAGTTACATTTGGCAGTAATCAAATAAGGATATCATCTAAGTATTATTTAAATAGCGCATTAGATCAGAATAATCTTCTGCTTTCATTATTATTCACACGAGTCTCAGAGGTTTTAAAAATCCTAACGTGCCATCTGTAGGTAGAAGCTTGTTAAAAAGATAATTTTGGTTACATATTTATATTTAATATGTTTATTGAAATTTTTAATAAAACAATATAAAACTAGCAAGTTAACTAGCTGCGACTAACAAACTTTCAAACAATATGACCAAATCAGCTACAGTAGTAATTAGTTGAGCATCATTTCTGTACATGGGATCCGGTTCAGGCACTGGATTGGCTGTAGATGGAAAGCATTAATGGTAGTACTCGTGTTTGAATAATAAGTTAGAGATTATTGAAGTACATACCACAGACCAGAACCAAAAGAATAAACATCAAGATTGCGACAAAAGAGAAGAACTGCATTATTGTTGATTGTTCCACGAAGACTTGAGTGTAACTGATATTTTTGAAGAGCTAGCTGCTGCTTATATAGGATCTGATCTCCGTGTTCAATATTCAGAGTGTGATATTTTCGATATTAGTTAATCCATGTATCTGTTAGGGTTCACATATGATCTCTCAGACCAATATTCAGAGTGAGATATTTTCGAAATTAGTCTATCTGTGTGTATCTGTGAGGATCGTACATAAAGACTCTCGGTTAACGTTTGCCACCTTTAGAAGACTTGAGTGTAACTGAATATTCAGAGTGTGATATTTTTGAAATTAGTCTTTCTGTGTGTATCTATGAGGATCGTAGGTCACGACTCTCGGTCAACGTCTATCCATGTTTCTGTGAGGCTTTAGATAGTATCTCTCAGACCAATATTCAGAGTGGAATTTTAGTCTATCTGTGTGCCAACGTTTGCAACTTTCAGTGAAGCGTTGTGGGTCAGACTGGAAGCACGAGCGTCCTTGCGTTGTCAGGACTAAACTGTTATATCCTTTCGCTGCCAGGATCAGCCAGTTTTATCCTTGCTTTGTAAGGAGCTGTCAAGTTGTCTCCCTGCGTTGCCAGGATCAGCCAGTTTATCCTTGCTTGGTCAGGATGAGCCAGTTTATCCTTGCGTTGCCAGGAGCCGTCAAGTTGTATCCTTGCGTTCCCTGGATCAGCCAGTGGCTGTAAGAATTTGTCTTAATAAACGATGCTTTGAAATACAATTAGCATTCCATCATACCTGTAGTGACAATCATTGGAACACCAGGCACCAGTTCTGTCTTCGGCAAAGCTTCCCTTGGCACGGTCGTTATCGCTATCAACTGGTGTCAATTGTATGCCACGATGCCGTCAGAGTGAATCGCCAGCAGTTCCATTGGCTTTACATCATGCTGTAAAGATAGGTCGCAAAATGTTGCCAAAAATAATTAGTATAATCCACGTGATAAATTCGTTGTTATTGTTCTCTGATGCAACCTGATATTAAACGACTTAGAGCAGAGATGGAACGACAGAAGAAAGTTGGCGTTGATAAGGAGTCAAATTTTGGTCGGTTAACGTTAATAAAAGAATCAGCAAAATACTTTCGGAAGCTAAGGGATGTAGACGGACGATATTGAAGCGAATTGATGGAAGTTCAGTCTTTTTTCGCAACTGGACGGAATACCAAAAATGAAAGTGTGGATCTGGATGGTGAATTATTTTTAGGACTGGACAAAATACATGCACTTACTGCAGCAGCCAGAAGTTGCTTGCGTGTATGTATTTTGTCCAGTCCTAAAAAGAAGCCAGCATCCAGATCCCCAAATTAATTTTTGTATTCCGTCCAGTTGCGATAAAAGTCTGAACTTCCTTTCATTCGCCACAATATGATCGTTTATCCAGCTTCCCGAGACTTAGCAGTAATTTGTGTTCTTCAGGAGTATTTCGTTGTTTTCAGGTTCGGCTTCGCTCCAAAATTCGACTCCTTATTAACGCCAATTTTCTTCTGTTCTTCCAGCTCCGCTCTAAGTCCTTGAATATGAGATTGCATCACAGGACAATAACAATAAATTTATCGCAAGGATTATATAAATTGTTTTTCGCAGCATTTTGCGACCGTTCGTTACAGACCGAATTTTAAGACTGATTGAGTCAAAATTTGTCTTGATTATAAGAAGTGAATTTTATAACGACTGTACAATACATATACACACATAAATACTTTACTGATAAGTCGCTGTATTTTTGGGTTTATTATTTTTGTGTATTTCCAAGTGCTGACAAGATGATGTCATGGCGTAATCAGTAGCTTGAACTCACCAACTTAAAAATAAGTTCAGGGGTCCATTAATTTTTCAAAGGTTTTTATTGAGATCCAGCACAGATTTACTATATACAGATAGTACTACTAGGGGTCTAATTCCCCGCCCAGTATCTGGTATCAAACTATTTGTACAAAACATTTCTGTGATGCCTATGCAAAAATTGGTCATTTATGATTGTTGTTAATATTCAGCTGATGGCAAAAGGTAAAAAAAGGAATGTCCCCATTATGTTAGTGTTAGACTACAATAAAAGTACAAGATTGACGAGTGGTTAAAAGATGTAGCTAAATCAGATAACTACACCAACACAGTCATATGTTTGCATTGCGTTAGTGTGCATTTTTGTTCGCCTAACAGCGAAACACCAACGACTTAACAGAATCAAATCGCAGCAGCGACGCAGTTTACACTGTACGTGTTCGGTTTAAAAAAAAAGCTTCTAAGACGTCAAAAAACATACTACTATGAGTTCGAGCTTAATCCCTACATTATGAGTGATAGTAATTTTTTCAATAATATAATAATTTTTCAAAGTAGAAGTAATGAATTGTTTAAATCCTGACGACGCTTAACCAATACGCTTGTGACTGAGGGCGTTCATAATTAAGTATGTACTACGAGTACTTAGTAAGTAAATACTAGAATAAGTACTAAAAATTAAATTACAAACTGGTTAGCACCGCCCATCGCTATTGTCTTTCCTCAGTCCTCAGTCACTACCCCGTGTGCCCTTCATTGGCTTTGACTCTTCTCTCTTCCGCACTGCTCTCACGATATTTGCCGCTACAAAGTGCAATTACGATGTTGCAATTTCTTCTAGGTGCGCATAGCTGCAGCTATCGCCTCTCTCCCTCTCGCTCTCTATATCTTAAGCTCTATGTGTGCGAGTGCATGTGCATGTGTGTGTGTGTTTGTGACTATGCAGCTCCTCTGCCGAGTTGTGTTTGCGTGGAAAATTGTATGCCCCCCGCAGCGCACATTTGAAAAGTGCATCTCTGTTGCGTCTAGATGCGGCTGTCGGGAGAAAGGAGGGTTGGTAGGGGCATACCCATTCCCCCTGTTGCAACAGCCTATGGAGCCTAGTTTGACTGCTTGGAAAACTCTTCGTTTACTATTAGATGGCCAACCCAACCGGAGCTGACTAGGCCTATACAGAGAGCCCAGACAAAGTAGACCAACGATACAGGCAGCGACTAGAGAAACAACTAGTTTGTCTATTGCTTAGAGTCTCTCCTATGGTAAAAAGAAAATCCTGTCTACGCTTTCCCCCAAAAATAGTTGGCCAGACTGCAGAAGCTCCTAGGTTCAACACATACATAAGTGGGCCTACATATGACTGAAAAGGCAAAGCTTGACTGAGTCGGCTCCTCTTTAGGGGCACGGGTACACTCACTCACACCGGCACACGCGTTCCGATGAAAAATGGTTAAAAAAAGTTTTAAAAAAACGTTGTATGATTTTTCTTCGCCAATATTTTGTAACAGAGCCGCAGCACCGAGCGAACAGCGGCTCCGACTTTTGTAACAAAAATGCACACAGCGCGAGAGAGATATGTATATATGTATGTACATGCACACACACAGACTGGTGCATGAGCTCAATTTGTTTCTTTTTATTTCTTACTGTGGCCCCTCCATCGATTCCCCTTCTCAATGCACATGAGCCCATAGTTGTTGTTGTTGTGTTGTTGCTGCACTCGCCTCTTCGTTGCTGAGGTGAGTGAGTAGGCGAGATTCTGTCTATGTATGTGTGCAGTGCAGCCAGTACGTTTTAGTGAGCGAGAGAGCGCAAGAGAGAAAAGGCATGGAAGAGAGAGCAAAATCGCAATGCAATTGAACGATGTCCGCTATCACAGTGGCATTAGTATGCTGAAAACTGTGTTAAAAACCATATGCTACAGAAAACTACAAAAATTAATACTAAATTAACTTTTTAAATTAATTTTATTTATATATACATACGTTAGATAATATTCAATCCAACAATTGGAATTTTTTGACAAATCTAATATGTATATTATTGGTATACTTTAATTTAATATGCAGTTTACCCACAGTGCTTGCACATTTGCATAACAAGAATTCGTGCTGCAGTTAAGCAGAGCGGCGCATCTTGGTGAGATGCACTTTTTTTGCCTTGCACACAGCATCTCGCTCCAACTGATCCCAGTACGCATACATCGAAAGAGACGAAGGCATTGACAACGGCGTGCAGCAAACAGAGCACAATGACGTCGCAGCCCCATTGAGAGATGTTTCATATGAAAGGCCTTTGACTGCATATTCCCAGTCTGCCTGCCCGACGACAGGCAAACAAGCAGGCGCACCTTCCCCGCCCCAAACGTTCTCACACACACATAAAAGCAAAAAAAAATACGTTCATTTTTTTTGAGAGACGTTTGAGTTTTGTTTTTGCCAAAGTGCAACGGCGCTACGAATTCTGGGCTCCTTTTACCAATGTAACACAACCATGCACCATGCGAGCGACGATTGCCCCAGGGCTGCCATTACCATTACGACAATGATTACGTGGATGTGAATGTGGATACATATATGGCGCATTACACTTTACAGCAACCACGTGACGTCCCTCTAAACGAAACACTGGCGAAGCAGCTGCTGCCCATTACATGGCTCCAAGCCCAGACTTCCTTTTGTGGGATAATAGTTGGGGACCAGGCTGTTATTCCTTTTTACGGCTGTTCCGGCGTGGCGACTACCAACCGAAAAACTCCTGCTCTTTGCTGCTGCGTCACCGTCATCACCAGCGTCGCCGTCGCCGGCTGCGTGCACAAAAGTAACAAAATGTACTGAATGGCAACAGGCTCACAGCGTTTAGAAGAGCGTCGATTTTACATTACAATCGCTGTACAATCGAAACTCGGCCTCGGTACATACTCATTGCGCGTTCGCAGTCCCCATGTACTCTTCTTTCCTTACTCGCGACACTGTGTGCGCTCTGTTTGTGTCTGTGTGGCTGTGTTCGCTTAAATATGTGACTGTGTATGTGTGTGCGCGTCGCATTACTTGCGAGCGTGCTCCCCACTCTACAAAAACAACCACACAGATAAGTAATAATGACTCCACTCTCCACAGCCGCAGTCGACTTCAGCGCAATTTGTTTTTTTGTTTTTTCTCCTTACTTTGTTCTTTGCGTGCCTTTGGCGGAGGCGAGGTCTTTGCTCTTATTCGCTTTATCATTCATGACGTTGCATTGATGCGTTCACTGAATGTTTGGCCACATATATGAGTGGGCTTGTGCTAGTGTGAGAGTGAGCTGACCACAAGTGCATTCAACAAAGCAAAATAAAATAAAAATGGCCAATGCATTTTGCAGACTTTCAGTCAGTCGGTAAATGCAGGTCATCGAAGACACTTGTAGACGGTTAAGAAATAAAATCAGAATGCTGAAATAATAGCCTTTATTACATTAATCCTCTTAAGTAAATTACGATAAAAAATAAAACATTTAATAAATATAAATTAACAATGAAAAATTTGCAACACTGCTTTATTATTATTAGAAGTCAATTTGACAATGTGCAAATAAGAATATATGGGGAAAAGTGATTCATAGAGTGTTGCAGTCAAAAAAGTATTTCAGAATCACAAAACACGAAGTCAGAATACACTTTTCATCTCTTAATATTAATATAAAAAATAATATTTGAAAAATAAAAAACTGTAAATACTGTTTAATTAATATCCAATAAGAATAGTCAAGTCATGCCTGTCGCTCACTGCTTGCATGCAGCAAATGCACTGCTTAAAAGTCAATGAACTTATACACTGCTTGCTTCTATGCTGAATATGTGATCACTGATCAGTGAATAAGATCAAGTATAATTAATGAAATGAAAACAGCATTCAACTCTTGCAACAACATTTAATATTATTTATTTATTATTTATATTAAATACTAAACACAATTTATTTTGCATACATAAACGAATGTGTATACATACATAATTGCACTGTATGTGTGCTTGATATGGTAATGACATGTTTTGTGGCGTGTTGAGATAATTCTCTCTTATACTAGATAAAGATAAAACCTAAAAATAGGATCGATTGCGTTGCACTCTGAAAGCACAACGCTGATATGTATCGATTTCGGTCAATGACTAAGCTAAAGTTCTGCTAATTATGTAAATATGAATAATATATATAATATATAGATATTTAGAAATGTATAATATAAGTGTGTGCGATCGATTTGATATGTTTAGTTTGGTTTAATTAATTGTAACTAGTGTTTATCACAGTTCAAAGTGCCGCTTAGAACTCGTTCGCTTTGGCCGTTTGGCCGATGGGCGTGGCACACGCCTCCTTGAAGTTGGTCGCATTGAGGGGCGCGAAATAATCCTCGTGCAGGAATCGTATGATATTCTCGATGGGACAGAGATCGGCCTTGTTGCCGCGACTGTCGCGGGTCACCCGCAAACTTTTGCCGCCCTCACAGAAATCGATTTGCTGGGTCACATCCCGACCGTTGTAGACGACCCGGAAGTAGTAATCCGTGTGGGCATCGCTGCGATACACCTCGAAGGCAAGGCGGGAGGCATAATTTATGGTCTGTCCCTGGCCATTCACTATGCCCAGGGCGGCGGTCAGGTACTGCATGGTGCAGTCATGGCCGGAATAGAGCACAAACTTGGTCCGATCTCCAGATATCATTTTGAGCATATAGCCAACGATATGCCGGATCATGCCATAAGCGCGCAACAAACCCGATCGCTTGTAGTAGGTGTGACGAGCCGAGCGCTGGGAGAGCTCATCAGCAAAGGACATGAGGGCATCCACATGGACAGGATCCACACAGCCCTCGCCAGTGTCCAAGGATCCCGGATCCGGCTGCAATTCGGGCTCCACAGCTGCTAAGCCTTCCTGCTGCTGATTTGTTGCCGTCTCATCCTGATCAATATTGATGACATCCACCAGATCCTGGTTGGCCCGTGTGCTTGCCATCATTGTCTGGCTGGCATTGCGACGGCGACACGGCAAATTGGCATCATGACAGAGGACGGTCAACATGGCATCGGCGACCTCAAAGGGATTGGTGATGCCACCCTCAGTGGCCGTATGCTGCAACAAGGTGCCGCTGATCCACTGCATCACGGCAAAAACATCGGAGCGACGCAGCAGCTGGCGATCCGCCAAGCTGGCTAAACGCTTCTGCAGCACCAGCGACTGGGCACAGCTGCAGTCGGCAAAGCAAAAGGCCATGCTATGCGATTCCTTCACATTCAGTGCCAGCCACTTGTCCGGCGGCAACAACGCGAAGAGCAGCGCCAATGCCGACTGAAAGGTGCGTCGATAGCGTGTGGTGAACACCACCACCTCATCCGAGTTGAGCAGCGTGTGCGGCGTTGTTGTTGTGTCCGCCGCATTCCGTAATCCATTCGGCTTCAGGAGCAATCCCAGAGGATGTGCATAGATCTGATGCATAATGTCGCCCACGTGCAACAGCTGAGCAATGCCTCTGCAATGGAAATCAGCTGGGATTAAAACCGGAAACGAAACCCTAACCGTTAAACGGTACTAACCGATTGAACCTTAAACTGAAAATGTAACAAAATATTTTTTTTAATATACCTAAAGAAAAATCGAAAGTATACCAACCAAAATAACCGTTTAGTAACCGATTCATGCATAACGGTTAGTTTCGGTTTAATCGATCGTTAAATTAAATTTTGTTGTTAACCGATTGAGTTTGGTAACCGCAACTGTGACCGTAAACGAAAAAATATATTTTTTATTGAATCAAGTCAGAAAAATCGAAATTATACAAACCAAAATAACCGTTTCGTAACCGATTCATGTATAACGGTTAATTTTTATTCAATCAGTCATTAAACGAAAAATAATTTTGGACTTTAATAAATAATTAAAGTATAAATTAAAATTGAACCGAAATTCTACCGGTATTTCGAAACCGATGTAAACAAATAACCGTTAAGAACCCGATATCGTAAGATGCGTAATCAATACCCGATAACCGAAAACCAAAATTCAAACTTAACTGAAACCACAACTGATTTTTTTCGGTTTGACTCCCTGGAAATCAGTGAAAGAGATGATAGAGACTCCTGCTCCTCCTCCTGCACTTACTTGTAGGTCAGCTGTCCCAGCGGACAGCCGCGCTCCGTGGCGGGGAGCAGCGGGAAGCCATGAAATGGACCCACCTTATTCCAGTACATATGATTGGAGCCCGAGGCGGAGCTGCTGGAATTGTGCACAAAGCTGCGATATCTGAAAGAGAACCACATTAAGTAAGTAATTGATAAGGCCACTGATTTGACCAATCCAACCTGTTGACCAGACTGTCCCCATCGGCGGGTACACCACAATTGATGCCATTGGCATGGACATGCGACATGGGACCCCGATCGCCATGCCGAATGACCAGGAGCACACCCTGCAGCTTCCAGCCCTCCAGTATGCCGCCATCATCCATGCGGACGAGCTGTGCCAACGGTGCGCACCTTTCACGATATTTGGCAAATCGCTGCGCACTCGAGGAAGCATCAGATGATGCCGCGCCAGCAGAGGAGGAGCTGACAGTGCCGGGACCAAAGCCGCCGCCGCTGCCCAGAAGATTGCCATTGTGCTCAGCATTGCCCACATAGCGATACATGCCTATCAAATGGAAAGACAGCTTGAGTAATCTTGTCGTGGATTGGTTTGGCTTGGTCACTTACCCGCTATCAACAGGAAGATCCACAGACTGAGAAACAGATAGCAATAGAGGGTGCGATGCTGCGTTGTGAAGCGCGTCAAATCCTTGAGCAGCAGCCTCATGATGATGATGACTTATTCCGGGCAGTGGCGGCTTCCACACATAAGGTTTCTCTATAGTCAGCGGGCAGCACACTGGAGTATCTGGATATCGGTTAGCTTTTCTAACAAATTACCTAGAAAAAATATTATAGTTTGCTTTGGTGGTTGAACCTGTCAGCTGTCAAACACAGTTACGTGGAGCGTATCCAATTGCGGAGCATGCGCAGAACTCAGGGAAAAAACAGCTGTTCTCTGCAGTTCTCAAGCATTTGATGCGGCTTTTTTAATCACAGAAATAAACATCCAAAATACAAATAGTACAAATGCGGATAAATATATGCGTAATGACAAATTTTGGTTAATAGCTGAGCTGAGAGCGTATCTTCAAGCTTTACAATGCATAAATGAGAGTGTATGTATATAATATTAGATCAGAGATCGTTTATAAGATTTGCAAAATAATGCTGGCATTTTGGCAATCGTTGCTTCTCCTCCGCCGCCTCTAATCCTGTGTGGCAGCCAAAGCCAGTACAGTGAAGCGCACATCATCGGGATCACGGGCCATAAACTCCTTGCACACCTTGGCAGCATCATGGACAAAGGTTTCGTCCGAGGTCTTGCCATGACTGATCGGATACGATTTGCGTCCATCCAGCTCAAACAGTGTGTTCTCCAAGTTGACCAGTGCTATGAAATGATGAATAACCGTTTCATAGGCACTAGCATCCGTTTGCCCCTCCTGGGCAAGGGTCTGATGATCTTCGGTAAAGTCTTTGTCCTTCTCCAAATGCTGACCACGTTCCTCGGGCGACAGCGATGCGCTTTTCTCCAGGAAATTCTTCAGCACGCCGGGTGCAATTTCAATGCTGCACAAAAATACATTTATAGAAATTGTTATAAATATATTATATGCACTTACTCCTTGTTATTGGCCACACTGTGAATGAGAGCCACGGTACCACAGGCATTGTGAGTGAACTGACGCATATAGAATAAATCATTTGGATATTTTTCCTCCTCAGCTGCTGCCTTGATGCGCTCATGTTCTTCAGCACGATGTTTTTCATACTAAAAATGATAATTCACACACACCACACACATAAGCACATAGGTATGTATTGAATGACTAAGCACAATTAATATGAAAGGGAGAAAAAAAAACACCTACAGCATCGCTAATGGGAAAGAGTAAGATAACTGCCTTCACAGGACGCGGCAGATAGGCGAGCAACTCATCGTCCAGACCGATGACGTCAGTAACAGACCATGATGGCGACACGCCCAGCTTGTGTATGTATTTGGTCAGCACCTGGAACGGGACATGGACATGATGGCGGCTTTAGAATTGCCAATTGCAAAAACAAAAAACAAAAAATGCTAATTTTGCCAAGCAACCAAGCAGATATTTATTTATTTTAATTCTTTTATTGACCCTTGATAACCATTTAAAGAAGATAAGCACTCACCTCTGGGTTAGACTCTAAGGGTGTCCAGGTCGACATTTTAATTTTTTGTTGAATATTATTTTACTTGCAGTGACAGTCACAGACTGAATTGTTTTTTGTAAAAATGTCTGAAATTCGATTCGACTCGATAAGCATGTTCGATTTGTCGATTAGAACTGTTTGGAATGCTTTCGATAACAACGCAGCTGTTTTAAATGCTTCGATAACAACACAGCTGTTTTGAATGCTTGTTTATATTTTTCTTGTTTAGGTTTCTTAGGTTTTTACTGAAATTCTGTTTATAAATTGAATTTATAAATTAAAAATACTGTTTTTAATTAAAGACTAACAAAAAGTATGGATATTTTAAATAATTCCCTTACGCCAATTCGCTGTAAGTATAGAGATTTTAAAGATTACGTTCAGCTGTTCAAATATACGCTTTCAGTTGTCGACAGCCAACAACACTCGCAATCTCCAAACAAGTATAATGCCAATCTGTCCAATTGCAAGGCTCGAATGGAATCGCTGGTAAACGATCTAACAAGTAACTATGCCAAATGGAAAGTAGCACATCAGAGGGGAATTTCCTTATGCTACGCTATCGAAGCCAAGAAAACACGCTGCTTGGAAAAGCCAGATGAAGCGGAGGGCAGTTCCTATCCAGAAGATATGATAACTGCATGCGATAAGTTGGCCGTGATTACATCGATTTTTGTTGATATAGTTAAAAACACCTTCGAGATTTTACGACAAATGCGTGCGCTCATTAAACTCGCTGGCCCAGCATCGGATGTGATTTTCTATCGCACCTGGAAACTGCAAAAGTTCGTCTCGTTCACAGAGGAACTATTCAATCGTTACGAACGGGAATCAATTGTAAAGCAGCAAGTGATGCGTAAGTCCCTTAATACCCTTACTCCTTGTTGTTGGATCCAAAACTCTTTTTTTTTTTTTTTTCATAAATTTATAGTTGCAACACGAGATTCCAATTCTCGAAACGATTTTGTTTTCACTTGTGGGAATCCAACGTGAATAGTTATTGACGAATTTATCTGAAAAAGTTGTGTGAATATTCTTTATTCAAGAACCAAGAATATAAACCACCCTTTGGAATGATATTTTTGGGTAAAATATTTTTTTTAAGTAAGAAAGGCGAAAAAATGATAAGAAGAAATGACATTTTGTTCAAATACCTCCAAAACGTTCAATTTTCAACTTTTTTTTACAAAAGAAAATTAAATTAAATGATTTCGGATCAAGACTGAGACCTCCAGGTACCCCGCAAGCAGTCAACCTTGATTTCGGTTGTAAAAGGACATCAGTCTCCAACTACACTACTTCCGGCGGAAATGACTTTGCAAAATTTTTTAATGTGTAGTTCAAAAAAGGAATAAACCATTCTCCAAGTTTAAACAAATTCCAATTATTCTTTCTCAGTTAAAAAAAAATCACAAAAAACACTAGAAAGCAGAACTTACAGATGAGCTTATCAACTAGAAATAAAAAACAAACACACTGCTTGTATGAAAGCGCGCACACTGAAAGCTGAGCTGATTTATCAGTTTTGTTCTGAAGTTATCAGCTCGCCTATAAGCTCAGCTGTAAGCTCCGCTTTCAGCTCCCAGTGTGCGCGCAGCCTTAGAGTTCTTTATATTATTTTACTTAACAAATATTGTGTTGTATTATAATTACAGAAAACATAGCGCACTGCACAACCAGAAGTAAACTTATCGCATATACGACAGCCTGGGAGTTTCCGGATCACATTGATGCCTATGTTGATTTGGTGTTTCTGCTTCTGGCGGAGGAAGTTAAAACTAAATAAATTCATTCTAACTGCTTTTAATAATTGTGATCATCAAATTGTGTAAATATATTTTAAAACTAATTACTTCAGCTTAACTTAAAAATATGAAGTTCTAAAATATATTGGAATATGAATTTAAAAAAAGTATATCTTAATGCTATAAATGAGAACATAAAAATTGATTTCATTCCATTCAGTGAAATGCTTACAGTCTGATAATATCGAGCTTAACAAGTCTACGATTTCAAATGCATTATGGTTGTGTAGATACTGTTGAAATACTTTAGATTTTAACTGAGAGATTATCCAAGCTGGGGCTGTGGCTGCGCTTCGACCACCACCAGAACCAAGCACACGCGGTGCCCAGTGCAATCGCTGTATAGTATAGGATCTTCAGGTTCTTCTGTAAAAGCCAATATAGAGTTAATCTTCTTCTCTTTTTTTTTAGCAAATAATTTATTGTATTTTTTTACCTCTTTGGTGGGCGATGCGTTGCCATTTTGAGTCCTTTGTCTATGATCCATTGTCAGCTGTTCTAGTTTGCGCAAATCCTTTGCCAGCTCATCTGAGATTGACTGCACGCTTTTTAAGGCATCCAAGGCGAAGCGGCTTGCATATCGCTTATCTCCCACAATCACATCCTCTGGCGGCATCACCTGCAATTTGTAGTTGGTGGCCGTCAATGAGGAGCGCAAGAATGTGAGGTGATTGGCGGCATTTCCAACAATCTGATTGTTGTAGCCCTTGGCATCGTTTGCCTTGCAGATGTAGTCATAGCTTGGATCCTGGTTGGCCAACTGGCCAAACATTTTAATCAATTCATTGCGCTCTTTGGTCGATGCAAAGCCAAACATCTGCAAATCTTCATCGGTCAGCGAGCCCAAGTCACGGAAACTGATTTTCTCCTCAAGTAGTTTTTCCACATTGTTTGAACTGTCGCAATCCTGACTCGATGTCCCCAGCAAAAGCATTATTGACTCATTCTCCCTGCGCTGATCGGCTTTCGGCCTTGCATGCATCATCCATGGCCGCCTCTCGTTACCGAGAAATGCACTGTCCAACTCATGTTGCTGAGTCCGTGTGTGGAATTCTTTTCTTGCTCCGAACTGCACGGCCGATGGTCCTCTTGCTGTCGAAATTAATGGCACATTATCAACGGTCATATTGTATTATTAATCTGTTTTTGCTTTAAATATATATTAATTTGTTGTTTAAACGAAAAAATGTATCGTTTTAGCTAAAGTAAAAATATCGATTTCTGATAAGAGTATCGAATTTTTGAGAAAGATAAACGGTACTTATCAGGGCTGGTCAAAAATATCGATGTTTCGAAGGCGCCAAAAATATTTAAGAAAAATAAATAGGGGTTTTAATTAAAATAAAATATATCACATACATGTGTTTTAAATTAACTAAAAATATCACAAACAATTTTAAAATCATCGATATTATGTTTCACTTTCATTGCTTTTGCAGCCCTAGTTTGTTCATAAAAATCAACTAATTTTGATGGAGGTTTTATGTTAATATCCACATGTATTTCAGTATAACAAATTTCAATACAAATCTATGTCTAATTATCTTTTTTGTCGGAAGGTGCTGGCCTGTAAA
This sequence comes from Drosophila limbata, assembly GCA_963924055.1. Classification (NCBI taxonomy): domain Eukaryota; kingdom Metazoa; phylum Arthropoda; class Insecta; order Diptera; family Drosophilidae; genus Drosophila; species Drosophila limbata. The sequence goes on from OZ001353.1 coordinate 8,868,983, forward strand.
TTGGAGTACTGGCTGTCGCCGCTTCCTGTAGTTTTTTCATGAATAAAGCTTTTTTTCGTTCGTCCTCTGCCAATTGCGTTGGCGATCCCGATGCCTTTATACGTTCAATCTTCTCGGCATTGGGTTCAGTAAGCAGCATGAGTCCGTAGCCAATGCCACCGAAACCCACAAGCCAAATCAGGGACTTAACATACGGATTGGTAGCCATCGGTAATTTAGCTACAAATAGATCTTATTCTCTCTTATTGAATTGTGCAGCTTGAGAGCTCCAGTAATTGGCGTCCGTTTGCCGTATTGTGCTGTCGCCGACAATCTCTCCGATTTTGTAGTAATACTCAAGTGCAAAGGGATACTTCTCGTTGATGTACTGACGAAAATCTAAAAGAGAAGCACAAGTGGTCAGTGGAGAGCAACTTATATAAAGCACTATGTGTGTGGCCCTCACCTTGGTCCGTGTTCATGCGATAGTAAAGTCCGTAGCTTGCAGCGAAACCGACAGCTTCTAGTACAAATAGTGTTTTGGCGCTACCCTTGATGAATCTCCAAACGGCTGGCTTTGGCGTCTTTGGCAACATGGTAAATTTAAACAAATGTAACACGTATAAAAATTATTGAAAGTGAAACACCGACAAAATTGTTGCTTACGAAATTGTGTGCATGACGTGCCTGCAAAACAAATCGTCAAAGATAATCGATACCGCAAATTATTTATCAATATCGATATACACATCGACAAGAATAATATACTTGAGAGATTACAAGGCGCGCAAATAAATTAAAATGTAATTTCAAAGGTAGGCTTATATATAATGCAAATAAAGATGAAGATGTACCATAAACTGCTGAGCAATGTATCTTTTAAAATATGTTGATTTGTATTTATATCGAATTTATGTTGTAGCTGCACAGCACTTAACGATAGTGCACGAATCGCGGTATTTTCGATAGTAATCACAATCGCCAAGCAATACGTAACAAGCATAAAAAACAAGGCGCAAAGTGGATGTAAATAGCGAACGTGCTGCTTTCAACGCAATCGCAGCAGCAGCCGTAGCAGAAGCAGCGCCAATAAAGAAATAAAGGCAGCGCGCTAGCATAAAACCTATATAAACAACGAGCTCTTGCGCATTTGCCACAAACGTAAAGAAGCCGAGCAAGTGACAACACTGTGTGATAAAATAACAAGCAATCCTACGAATTTACCGGTACATTGAATAACTGCATAAAACAGAACAAACTAAACTTGAACAATTGACAAAATGCAATCGATGGCAAAACAATCGCTGCGCGCCCTTCCGCAGATGGGCAAACAAGGTGTGTGTGCGTGTGTTTGGGAGTATTTCTATTTATATTCATAATTCGAATATTTTTTGTTGTTACCCAACAAAATAGTGAGCTACAGCCTGTCAACCAGCAGCAGCGCCTGGCGTGCATCAGCCGGCGGCAACAGTGACAGTGTCGTAGAGATAAAGGAACCCACGAAGACCACATCTGAAAAGTTTATGGCATTCCAAAAGAAACTGCGTGCCAAGACACCACTGGGTAAATTGGATGAGTTCTCGCGCCACCCGTACCAGGAGAAGGAGCCACTGAAGCCCTGGCCAAACTCAACAAATCCGCACACTGGTGAAATTGGTGGACCCGCTGGACCAGAACCAACACGCTATGGCGACTGGGAGCGCAAGGGTCGTGTATCCGATTTCTAGTCCATCAACGCACAACAATATTAACTATTAACTGTTCCTTAGATCGTAGTTAGGCCGTTTTTCAATGTTAGACTTAAGAGTTTAGAGACTAAAACAACACATTGTATACTCGAAACATAATTATATAAAATGTACAAAAATAAAAACAAAAGTATTTAAACAAATTGTTGGAATTCATTAATTAATTCATTTGTTGCTGCTCCATAACATCGCTGATAATGCGCTCGCTGAGCGCCCACAACTGCTGCTGCAGAGCTGCCGACTTGGACAACTTGCTGGGCTCGGTGAAGTAGCAATTGTTAAAATACATCCCCGACAACCCCGTCAACTCGTTCGCCGTTGCACAGTAGATGCTTGTGGCAGCCGCTTGTTGCTGCAACAGAATAACAATCTGTTAAGTGAAAGTCTTTCTTCCATTTGAATTGCACTCACCAGGGACTTGGTAAAGGGTCGCACCAAGAAAAACGTCAGACGATGAAACCAATAATTGCGCGCCAGCTGCGTGGACACCATGTTGCCAGGATGCACTGAGAATACCGAGATGCCGCGATGTTTCCAACGCTACACAACGAAGTGTACCCAAAATTAGGTCAATAATATATATATGTATGACCAATAATAATAATAACAAAAAGCAGATGACTCACTTCTGCCAGTTCCTGGGCAAATAGCACATTGCATAGCTTAGCGTTATTGTAGGCCATCATGCTCCAATATTTTTCCGCTGGAGGTGATAAATGCTGCAGTGTTAGATTGTCCTTAGGCAGGTTGGCAAATCTATAAGTATACATACATATATTACATACATACATATATGTATATTAATCATATTAATTTGTATTGAACGGTTATAGTGTTTCAAAACATTTAAATCAAAAATGAAAGTTATGCAATTCTAAGCTTTATAGGGATTAGATCAGGATTTGGTCAAAGATTTATTTTTTTTTTATTAAATCCTTGCTTATTAAAGTACATCAGAGTCAAACAAAATTCTTTAGGTGGGATAAGATTCCAGTGACGAAGAAGAATCGCCAAGGTCATCGGGTAATGCATAAGAATACTAATAATAAGGTACTATAATAGTAAAAAATAAAATAAATTTGATACGCTTTGACTAACAAGAATTGCTGTACTTATTGGATCAACTCTTGGTTATGTTTCTTAGATCAAATCAATTAAAAAATAAATACTTTTAAATTAAAAAATTCTTATGCTAATATTTTTTTATAATTTACTGTAGATTAGAAAACTAAAAACTGAAAGCTCATAAGTGTGTACTTATTTTTTTGACCAGCAGTGTATATATACATAGGCAAAGAGAAAGAGAAAGGGCAAGGAGTAGCAAATTCAAGTTTATTTTAAGACGCAGTTCTGGGTTGTTGCGTTTGTTTTATTTTGTTTTGTGGTCGTCTGCTTGTGATTTGTTTTTGATTCTGGTGTACATCGTTCATAGCCGGCTTACATTTACATATGTACAACTTATATACATACACATATGCATAGCATCATCCAGTCAAACTCATTTTGGACTTTGCACCCACCGGTCGGACGCAAACAAGTCTTGATTGACTTTATCGTTGTTGTTTTTGCTCTTGTTGTACATAGTATTTTGTTGTTGTTATTGTTGTTGTCTGTGGCGTCGTTCAGCGCTCGTTAATGAGATGCAAGAGTCGAATCCATGACAAAAGTTCAGGCCATGACTGTGACTGAGGCGCCTACATACAAATACACAAACAAAGCAACAAAGTAGCCCCAGTACAAAGCACAAAACAGATTAACTACAACAATGCCATGTAAAAAAACAAAAATTAAAACAATGTCCAGTAAGAATTGAACAACAGGTGGCTGTAGCGCATGCGCTAGTCGTATAAGCCCAAATATTTCCAGTTACAAATATAAGCGCGCAATAAAAAACTATGATGGACTTTAGATTTGTGTTTTTTTTTTAATTGTACCATGCATATTTGCATATATGTTTGTTGATAACGCTGCATGAATCCATGCAAATTAATATTAATTAATTTCTTCTTCTTACCATTTCCGCCACCCCCTTGAGCGATAAATGTGTTTTGCTGTTTTGACGGGAAGCTACCAAAATTCTGGGTATACGAAAAAACTTTGCCATATTTCTATCAATCTTTAATATCTGTATATATACATATTTAGATAAATTATTAATAATCATTTATTATTTATTTTTTTATCAGAGTGCACTTTATTATCCATTGTTCGTCTTCTGATAATACAAAGCAATTATAAAATTTAAATAAATTTCCCAGGTCTTTAATCAATTAACGCCTTTGCAGTGTTTCTGACCCCAATACAAACTCATACATACATACATACTTTGGTATATACATATCTGAAGGCATTAGTGAGTACACTCCAAATATGTCTGTATGTCGCAAGTAGTTTGTGGCATACATGACTTTCAGCGAGTACACACTGGTGTGGCGCACGCGACTTTTTGGTGCATGCTTCCACGAGATACACAGATACACAATGTTGATCAGAAACCAAAAAAAATGTAGTACTACGTGAGCAATACAACGAACGCAGAAGCAGCAAAGAGCAACACAGCTGCAAAAATACGAAACCACCTCCAACAGCAACAACAACAGCTACAAGCAAAAGCAATAACAACGGCTTCAGTTCAATTACTTTGTATGCTTCATTCGTTTGCTTCACGCGAGTTTCGTTTTATGTGTCTACACTGTGTTGATATAAACTTCAAACAGTTGGCACGCAGCCAGATGTGCGTTTTCTATGCACTGTGGGACACTATGCATTTGCGCAGCACGTGAATAGAGTCTGTGTATGTTTGTGTGTGCGGCTTCAACTTCTGTGATTAAACATATGTACATACATATGCACAGACATAGATACATACATATTTTTGTATGTTTGCATGTAAATAGTTCTTCGTTCTACATAAAGAAGTAGAAATAGTTACTGAGCAGCTGGCAAAATAATTACTGAGATTGAGTCTAGTTCTAATAGGATATCTCCGATTCACCAGAGCTCTTGCTCTAATAAGAAATCTAAGGTCTAATAGGCAATCTTTGGTAGGTGTAGAGTGCGATAAAATAATTAATAAATTTCTGTCATACTTATCATCCATGTTTGTTGTCTAAGAAAACAACAAAAACCGATTTTAAAGTGAAGTTCAATTGCGATTTGCCTTGAGTCAAGATTAAACAGAAAATCAAATAAAAACAAAAACGATGCTGCAAGGGCACTATTTGAAAAGTAATCGTGGTTTTTCAGAAAAATACCGGTTTCAGCTTTTAAAAAAAAATACAAAATAATCTTAAGTACAACATAGTATATGTTGCCATTTGACCTAATTAAATATATTTTTGGTAAGGTCCAAATTCCGGACTAGTAAACATACCAACAAATTAGTCGAATTGTACGCATTGCAGTATATTAATAGTTTCGGACAAACACGCATCGACGAAAGCATAAAACTATAGTCGCGAGCCAGAGCAAAGTCCAAGCATGAAGTGCAATAAACTTGCTAAAAAGAAATAATGCCAAATGCTGTTTGACTCTAAGCAACAGTGGTGGACATAAAAAGGGGCATAGCTTGTTCTTTATATATTCAAGTAGCGTTTATTTAATGCAGTTTCAACAGTGGCGGCAATAAAAATTAGCAAATCAAACAGAAAATATATTCAAGAAACTTTTATTTAAAACGGGGCTCTTAATATTCAAGTAGTGTTTATTAAAATGCAGTTTAACTATGTATATGTGGTTAACTGCCAAATGCAGTTTGAATATGACTTAACGTTAACTTAAATGCAGTTTCAAAATAACTTTGAATTTAAAAGCCAAATAGATAAAAATAAAAAAAGTTTTATGAAACTGACAAAAACAGTTTAATATGACACAAACACTGTGTTTAAACTTTAAACTCAGCAAAATTTTATAAATCTAATTTTAAAAAAATCTGACTATAATCATTATATTTGAGTGAACAAAGCAAAAAACACGCGCAATCATTACTTAAGATTATGGCTTACGGGTATAATTTTTTTTTTTCCAATATTGTAACAAGTTCTTATAAAAGGAAATGGAAATAACACTAGTTTACAAAATTAAAACTTTTTTTTGCAAAGTGAATCAAAGTATTTTTTTCTTATGGACATTGGCCCGCTAAATACGAGAATGGCACTTAAAATTTTTTTCATGGAAGCGTTTTCGAAATATTCGAATTTTTTCGAATTTTCGAGGTTACTCCAACACTTTTAAGTATATTCCCATTTCTACAGATCCGATTTGACCGAACAAGGACTTAAATTTAAGGTGAATTAATTCTCTTCAACTTTCTTTCATGGAGTATTAAGATCGGTTCAGCAGTTCAGGTGCAAGCGATTTTAATAAGTTCGAAAATGGGGGTTTTTTGCGATTTTTTGAGCTCGAAAGCTAACATATCGTCCTGGAAAAAATAAAAATCACAAAGATAAAATTATTTTTAAAGATTTAACGTTGACAGATGGCGAAGTAATATATATTTAAGCTTTTTTAGATTGTCACGTTTTTTCTTTATTTATGTTAACAGCTATGTTAACCTGCCAACGCCCTTGCACATTACAAGTGCATTTGGTCGCCTTATGCGGAAACCGCTAAAAATAAGATTACTCACTTTTGCCTTACTTCGCCATCAGTCAATGGATTTTAATGAACAATACTTTATTTTCTTTGGAACAGTTTAAGCTTTACGTTAAATCTTTAAAAATAATTTTATCTTTGTGATTTCTATTTTTTCCAGGACGATATGTTAGCTTTCGAGCTCAAAAAATCGCAAAAAACGCCCATTTTCGAACTTATTAAAATCGCTTGCACCTGAACTGCTGAACCGATCTTAATACTCCATGAAAGAAAGTTGAAGAGAATTAATTCGCCTTTAATTTAAGTCCTTGTTCGGTCAAATCGGATCTGTAGAAATGGGAATATACTTAAAAGTGTTGGAGTAACCTCGAAAATTCGAAAAAATTCGAATATTTCGAAAACGCATGAATGAAAAAAAATTTAAATGCCATTTTCGTATTTAGCGGGCCAATGTTCATAAGAAAAAAATACTTTGGTTCACTTTGCATTTTGGCTGTAAACTAGTGTAATTATTCAGGTGATTTTTATTTATTCAGATTTTTATAAAATTGATCAAAATTTATCAAATATTGATGATAAACCATTAAAATCAAAAACTTAAATATAATTGCGGAATTGCAAAGATCTTTTTGAAAGGATGAATATGATAATTTCTTTTGTAGTAGGTGTATTCTAAGACATTGATTTTTTTATTTTAAAAATTGAAAACTATGGCCGTGTTCACCAGAACAAATCGACAACAGAAAATCGATGAAATTTGCATGATTATTCTGGTGAAATGCAGTGATTAGCAATCATGATTTCAAATTTTGTGATGTATGATGACTGAAAATTCATCACCAAAATAGTACGCTGAAATTCTGTGATGTGATGCTTTGTTATCGAACAAACAAAATACATGATTACTGATTGATTAGTTCTGGTGAACACGGCCAATCATTATTGACGATTCCTGCTGTCAAATTGAGTTTAAATCAAAGAAACCGTGCAAATAAATTACAGCAGCCGAGATCAATTTGAATAAGAGTTGATCAATGGAATAATTTATAGGGATGCGACTGTTTGCCTTACCTGTGCGATTCGGAGGATAATACGACGATGCGACTGTTGTGATCAAACAGCGACTCCAATTGCAGAGTTAAATAGAAGTGTGATAGATGCGATACTTGAAATATTGTTTCGAGACCATCAACAGTTTTTGTATAGGGCAAAGCAAAAACACCAGCATTCAGTATAAGATAATCAATGTGGCTGCAAAAAGGACAAAAGTAAGATACATTCCGTATTGATGTCACATACACACACACACATACCTGACAGTCTGCTTGATTTGCGTGGCAAACTGCTGCACGGAGTGCATTGAACCCAAATCCAGACTCACTGTCCGGCATCTGGCAGCAGCTGCTTCGCGTTCTTGGCCAATTCTCTTGATGGCTTCCGCGGCAGATTTCAGATTACGGCAAGCGAAGATCACCTCACAACCATGCAGGGCCAATGATCGGGCCGTTTCAAAGCCAATGCCACAGTTGGCACCTGTAATGAGCGCCACACGACCGTGCAAGTCCTTGCCATGCAACACCTGCAATGCTGCCGTACAAGAGTCGAATCTCTGACGCACTTGCGCCACATTTAGCGTCGGCTCCTCGACGGCAAACGCGAGACGGGGATCAATGTTGGTCCGTTGCTGCGTTTCCTTATTGAGGAACATGAATCGTTTGCTTGTCTCATCATAATATTTCTCCCAGCCAATTGGCAAATCGCCCGTAATGCGTTTTGTTCTTCCTGTTCTCGGATGCGTCCATTGTGTCGTTTTACTTTGTTGACTGTGGGAAATGCAAATTGTTAAATCTATTTTATGAACAGTTTCCGGTTAAATTTCTTACTTAACATAGCAAACAACGCCGTCGTCGGAAGCACGCTGCTCCCAGCCAGGCGGCAGCTCGTCCTCGGAATCAGAGTCTGGCAGTGACATCATTTTGATAAAATTTTCATTAATAACCAATTGTCACTAATGATATTTTCAATAATAACTATTTGTCCCTCTAGAGGTGGAAAAACATCGATTTCGTCGATGCTTCCAAAACATCGGAACCATCGGTGTTTGGTTGGTAATTTAGTGGCCGCTTCAGTCGACGGGCTGAGCTCGTTGCTTAGTGATACAACAAAAGTAAACAATCCTGATCATTAGGCCCTCTAAAATATTGGAAGGAAAGACTTTCAAAATATTATGAGAAATATGTTTAGTACAAATAAGATGTGCTCAAAAAATTTTGTGTTCTCAAAATATCCAAGCATCGGGACTCACACACACACCTCTAATAAATCAGCTGACTGCATGGCAATAAAAAAGAAAATAATTTTTTCAACTTTCTAAATTTTTTTTTTTAGAGTTTTTACTAATTCTTGAATATCTTCCCCACTCGAAGGGTTACGTGCCCAAAACTAATTTTAAAATGAAATTTATAATTTTTTTAAATTTATAATATTTTTGATTTTTTGAATTGCGCTTTTATTATTATTTTTGAGTTACTTCAATATTTAAAAATTTTCAAAAAAAATTCCAAAAAAAAACACAAAAAGTTGCAACTGTGTGGCAGCCTTGGCCCAACTTTATCAAAACAAGGTGGCAGCCCCTTGGTTGGGCTCCAAATTTGAAAATCTTAAACTTGATCATTTACTGTCGATGTTTTCTTCGATACATAATTTTTAAACATCGAAAACATCGATGGAGGGGAACATCGATGGTTGTCCACCTCTATGTCTTCCAGGTTAAAGGTTGCCACTTAAAAAAAACAGATTGAACCAAAAAAAAAAGATTCAAATTCAGTGAAATATAATGTGGCAGCCTTGGCTAATCTTGGCAAAAAAATGGTGGCAATCTTGGCAACGATGACAATATTTAACTCTTTTCAGAAATATTGTTAAATATGGGTTTAAAAAATAATTTTGAAACTATATTTTAATAAGAGAAAAATGTATAGAAAAATTATAATTTTCTTGGTTTCTTGAATTTGTACTTAATTGAATAATAATAAATAAATATTTTATTAAAAATTAATTATTTCATTTAGAGACGACAATACAAGGACCACAACTATGTGGCAGCCTTGGCCCAAATTTGACGAAAAAAGATGTTCGATGAGCATGCTCGGCTCGTTTAAATTTATAGTTGCTCACAAACGACGGAGGCTCTTTGTAATACAATAGCTAGATAAATATACCTCCAGCATTCTCTGCCAAACAGAATTTAGTTATTGCACTATTATTTTTAAGAGTTTTAGCGAGCCGAGAATGCTCTCTAACATGCTTGTCGTGTCGTCTGTGAGGCTTGTAATCGTGCTAGTTGCCATTCACAGGGTGAAGCAAATGTTATCGATGATTGAGTAATCGTACTTAGCGCCAGTTTTAAAATAGAAATCCACCATGTATTGCAACATGCGAATGAAATAAATAAATAATAATTCTTGTTTATTTGTCTTGCTAGGAGCAATTGTTTCACATGTACACGGTTTTAATATAATTAACAATTTAATAATAGAAATTTGGATATAACTACAAGCACTCAAGTCATTGCAACATACATATATGTATTGTTGATTACTTATGCTAAACTAAGTAGGTAATTAAGAAAGTGTCTTAATAATCTAGTTCCTAGGAGCTGAACTCACTTTGGCTGTCGGCGGCTCATTAATCAAACCATAGAACAATGGAAGCTTTGTCAGATCGTGACGCACCAATAGAATGAAGGGTGTCTCGGCACGAAACAACACTTCGGGGCCAGACTTTTTCAAAATGGCGGCCGAAGCGGCAGCAGCTTCCGTTCCCTGCTCATTGACAACAAAGTCAACCTTGTGCAAAATATCCGAAACGATAAGTTCGGAGGGCGGCGTTGGGACTTTTGAGAACGATGCGGCCTCTCGCTGCGCCGACAGATTGTGTAAGCTCGCCAGGCCGGCAGCCTGTGTGCGATCAGTTGCGATCGCTTTAGTTGGTACATCCTTAGTACCAATCAGCGACAGATCATTTTGAACCGGAGTGAAGATTCCACCGATGCCCATGCGTTGCAGTAGTTTGCTCAGCTTGAAGGATTCGGTTATGTGCATCTTGGGGAATGCTATGATTATGGAACGTCTGGACATTTGACTAATCATGCTTTCAATTGCATCCGCTGTCAAGCTTTGCTGCAAATACTCCAATCGCTCCACCGATGATCTCATGGGCTGTATAATGTACATGGTCGACAGGTTGCCATGATACGGAAGTCCAACAATGCGGCAGTTCAACTGCTGATCCTCATAATAGGGAAATGCACCGGCTCCAACCATCATTTCAACGGGCAACGCAGGTTGTGTATCCTCGCCATTGGGATAGAAGTTCTCCACTTTGGTAGCACCGTTGATAAAGTCAATCTCCCACATGGCCTTAAAGTACAGCGCATTGGCCATTATGATGCGCGTGCTCTCCGGTAAATCCTCCGATATGATATCCTCTATTTTGCCCTTTGTATGCTGTTCCACCCAAGAGTTGATGTGGTACCTTGCCGTCGCCGGTTGGGTTTCAAAATCAAGAACCTGCACATCCGAATTGTAGATCTGTGTGATGGCTTGTCTGCAAATAATAATATGTTTTTAATACGCTGGGTGTGTTGGGCATAATTAAGTACAGTTGAACTTCCATAACTCGAACAACTATAACTAGAATTTTTCTCTAAATCGAGCCAAATTAGTGGCAGTAAAAATAATAAACTTAACTCGAACCTTTTCCTTTGGATAATGGTGATTCCAGTTAGGAAAGTTCGACTGTATTTTTGTAATGCATTGATCATTTCATTGGCTAATGAAAACCAAATTTCACTATCATTAAAAACAGTAGTGCTAATAAAATTGAATTCTTTGGCAATGAATGAAAATACAGTTTATAAGCATTAAAAATTTCTATGCATTGAAGCTGGTTAAATTTAATTTCATTAGCAATTAAAATGTAATGAAATAATATAAATCAAATAAATTAATGAAAAAAAAATTTTTTGTTATAATAAAACTTAATTTCATTAGCAATAATAAAATAGCTTTGATTATATAACTAAAACTATATAGCATTTGGCAGATGTATTAACTTTTCTCACCTGTAGTCGGGATTTAGAGTGTAACCCTGCTGGACAAACAGTCCATTGGCGATATGCACTTCCTGGGGTGCAATTCGATTGCGGGGATAATTCCGAAGACTCCTTTTTATGCTGTCATTGTGCCAATTATCCAGTTGACGGAGTGGTGAAGTTGTCTGCTTCGTCGGCTGCTGGACATCTGCAAGCATTAGGCCAAATTGCTCGTGCAGCTTAACCGCATCGGATTGGCCAAAAAGGTTGACAAGCTCCGAGTAACTACGTCCCTTGGCACCTAGCAAAAGCAGCGCCAGGGCAGACATGATGCTCAGGGGTGAGAATATTGTTGTTTTGCGATAACTGCTATTTATCTGGCGGGATAAATTCTGGGCAAATCCCAAAATATTTCGAGCGATTTCATCCGAGGCAACGACATCCACATGATCACCACCTAAGCCCGCACTTGGCGCTCCCTGGGAAGACACTCGAACCGGAACGTTGGCGACAAGGCCGGGCGATAACAAAGGCGGCGGCGCTGCTGCCAGGTACGAATACGGCGGAGCAGCTGTTGATTTCGCCGTATTATCATAGAATTGCTGATGTACGGCTTGGTTCTCGGGAGTGCGTATATCGGACCATAAATTGGTTCCCCCTTGGGAATTTCCAGTGGAAAACAGGCAAACGAAGGCCAACAGGGCACCGCACAGTGAACGCAACATTTACTAAATTTATGCTTATCTTTCAGTTTGTAAATACAATTACAATTTATATATAAAACATACACATACGAACGAGTATGAATATGTAGTTGTGTTTGTGTTTGTGAATGTTGTGCGTGCGCAATTCGCGATCTCAACGATTTAACAATTGATGTTCAACTGAACTCGTCACGCTCATCGAATTCCAATTTATAAGTTGATGCGAAAACAACAAGTTGTTAAACTCGGCTCAGCTGAGATAGGTTCGGCAAGGGGCTCTCTCGCTCAATTGCTCTCTTTTCAAGTCGAGCTGAGAGAGAGAGAGAGCATGATGACGCTGATGGGCGACGACGAGTCATTGTATTGCAGTCTTACATATTTAACGGCGGGTTATACCCCGTTCTGTTTACATTAATAGCAACTGACTACAACAACATGGCTGATATTATACGCGAGTACTTTTAGTTGATCCAGTTAAGATCTAATAAACTTATACAGATGCTGCTCCCGCTCAGACAGGTGACGTATGTAGCGTTGTGGAATTGCGGATATTCTGGTTATATCAGTTCTCTCTTTAAGCTCAGCTCATGTGGAGAATACTAATAGCTTTTTGGCCATTAACTGTTTGAGCAAAATATTTACGAGTTACTCGCACTTTATTCTAACAAATATATCATGTTTGGAATAATTGGTAATATCGCGCTTTGATTTATTGAAGTTTTGTATTTTAAAAAAAAAATGTTGACCCTCGGCACTAAATTCTTCATACCCAATTTATATGTTAAACTTAATATTATTCGTCACAAAATGGGATATCAGAAATATGAAAATGTTTTCGTCACTAGACTTTTGCCTCGTAAAGAGGTTTTTTATAAGAAATTTTGGAGTAAGATATCAGAAATTTGCCATTTCATATAACTATGTCAAAAGGGGTTTAGTGTTTGTAGAAATCTACGTCAGTACCATGGCCTCGATAATCATGAGAATAAAAACATATTAAGTCAAAGTGAGTCTCAGAAAAACACCCTAAACTTCAGACAATTGAAGCCCGTATTCTTACAAGCAAAAGCAAACTGTCTGGCAACACTGGCTTCTTACATGAACACACATGCCAATCGCAAAAGCTATCAGCACTCTCAAACTCTGGCTGCTATGACACTTTGTTGCTGTTGTCCTACTCCAATTCGAAATAAAAATTCAAACTAAAACATATTAAAAATTAAAAAAAACGTTGGGAGGCGTTTTCTCAAAAACTGCCAAAATGTGGGAAAAAATACCTTTGAAGGCATGCCTAAGAACCCTTCAAAATACCTTTTTAGCGCTATATAGATCGTATCTGTAGCTTCTATAATTTGGAAACTGTGGGGGCTTTAATTTTAGCGGGTTTTAGCGATTTCCCGCTAAACTGGCGATTTTTAGAAAAAGTCGTAGAATAAAAGTTTCTAGATTTTTGATCTGGAACAAGTCCTCATTCCAACTTTTAAGCTATATAAGGGATTTGATAAAAACGGACAAACAAACAAACATACTGACTTTTCATCTCATTTTGAGAAGGGCACTTTTCAAAATGAATTATCTTTTTGAACCAGTGGTTGGATTTTGCTGATCAAGGTGTCATTCGTCGCGAATTTTTGATAAGAAAAGTAAAAATATAAAAAAATGTCACTGTTTAAGCTTTGCCCCTCCCACTACCACCTGTTTATTTCAAGAACCAGGTGAGTTTTCAAAAGTCGTAGTCTGCACATTTGTTAGCTAAATTTATACCGTTCGATCGGTATGCAACTCGACCCGATCGGACAGTCATAGCAAATTTGGCATTCTTCCTGTATATATTGCTAGTCGCCTTGTGCACCCTTCGTGCTGCTTTCGTCACTAGCGCAGTGATATCAGTTCTCTCTCTTATAGCTCAGCTCATGTGGAGAATACTAATAGCTTTTTGGCCATTAACTGTTTGAGCAAAATATTTACGAGTTACTCACACTTTATTCAAACAAAAATAACATGTTTGGAATTATTGGAAATATCACGCTTTGATTTATTGAAGTTTGTATTATCACAAGATTTGTCATAAGCAATGGGGTTCACTGGGAAAGTTTGCTTGGTTCAGCTTTTTGTCATACTTTTATGTGTTTCCCCATTCTTGAGATTATATTCCATTCTTAGTCTTCATTTATAGAAATATGTAAATAATCAGTATACCCGTAAAGTATTACAATTCTTAAAGTTACTAAAATATTATAGCTGCAATTCGATTAGTTATAAAATTAATTCAAACGACGATGACATGACAGTTTCTATAAATCTGCCTATCGTTATCGGTGCAATCGATCTTACCTCTCTCAATGAGAGAGAATAAATTTCTGTTGTAATTGACTAAGCAATGAGAGCTTGCCAGGGTGTCAAGCCGAAACGAATATCGGTATCAGTAACGGTTTCGTAACGGTTAAAGGTTATTGGTTCACAAAATGAAATTGTTCTCATTTTTACAAGAATATGCTAATACTTATGTAAGCCAAAATTTATTTAGATTTAGATTCAAATTTAATATAACAATTCCAAAATTAGTTTTAAAAACGACAATTCCACATTAGCAACATTATTAAATTTACTGATTGTATCGGTTACTAAGCGGTTATTTAGGTTTTTACATGTAATTTCGATCTTTCTGTTTAGGTATAATAAAAAAGTTTTGTGTCGGTCACAGCTTCAGTTACGGTAAGCAATTTTAATTGGCCTTATTGCTTCATCTCATAAATTAACGAAAGGTTAATAGACATTGGTAATAATCAGGGATTAAAACCGAAACGAATATCATTTAGGTTTTCGGTTATCGGTTAGGCAAAATCTTTGAATAAAGGTTTCGTAACGGTGAACAGGTTTTAGTTTGTTTTGGTTTTGAAATACCGGTATGGTTTCGGTTCACAAAAATAAAGTTGTTTTTGCAAAAATATTGTTATATAAATAATATAATAATAATAATTAAAAAGACCTTACTTTCTTAACTTTTCATTCACACATATTTTTCACGTATTTAATTTATTTTTGCTAATTCAGTGCTATGCAAAATTCGATCATGAATATCACAAATACAAATTTAAAATTAAACATAAGAAAATTAAAATCAAAATTAAAAACTAAATATAATTATATTTTTGGGTGTATGAAAAACCAAAAGTAATCTTTTGAAATGTTTTGGTTTTAAGGTTTGGGTGAAATTAAAACTTTTTTTTGGTTATGGTTTTAGTTACCGTTTTAAATTCTAATCGGGTTTTACCGGTTAATGGTTACGGTTTCGGTAAGGGTAATAATAAAATCTAAGTGAAATATTTGTATATATTTTGATGGATAGAATATTAATTGACATCACTGCGGACGGCAGTCCGCGCTAGTGACGAAAGCAGCACGAAGGGTGCGAAAGGCGACTAGCATATATACACAGGAAGAATGGAAAATTTTCTATGACTGTCCGATCGGGTCGAATTATATACCGATCGAAAGGTATCATTCTAACTTAAAAATGTGCATACTAAGACTTTTGAAAACTTACATGGCTCGTGAGATAAACAGGTGTAAGTGGGAGGGACAAAATTTAAATGATTGGAGCAAATGGGGCCGTTGGAGCCTTTTAGATTTTTTTTATAATTTTTCACTATACTTATCAAAAATACGCGTCGAATGACACCTTGATCATCAAAATCCGACCACTGGTTCAGAAGATATATAATTTCGAAATTTTTGGTGCCCTTTTCAAAACGAGATGAAAAGTCAGTCTGTTTGTTTGTTTGTTTGTTTGTTTGTTTGTTTGTATAGATCAAAGCGTTGATTTAGCTTAAAAGTTTGAATGAGGACTTGTTCCGGATAAAAAATCTAGAAACGTTTGTTCTACGACTTTTTTGAAAAATCGCTAGTTTAGCGGGAAATCGCTAAAAACCGCTAAAATTGAAACCCCCATAGCATCCAAACGATAGGAGCTACAGATATGTTCTATATGTCGTTGGAAAGGTGTTTTAAAGGGCTTTTAGGCATACCTTCAAAGTTTTTTTTGTAAGTAAAAAGGTAAACAGCTACAGGTGAAATAAGGTATTTATTTCCACATTTTGGCGATTTAAGAAAAATCTACACATCAAATCACTTTTAAATATACTGCGTGTTGTAGAGAATTCAATTACGCGTTTTTTGACATATAACACATATCTGTCAAAATTCGTTTGGGCAAGATATTACCTATTAACTGAATATACCTTACACCTTTACACTACTGCATGTACATATGCAGTATGTACACTGCTTGCAGTGCATGTGGAAAGATACTGCTTGCAAGTGGTCAATTCTTTTTGCGGCAGATAAATCATTTTATAATCAAAAATATAGAAACTTTTGTTTTTCGACTTTTTCGAAAAATAGCTAGTTTAGCGGGAAATCACTAAAAACCGCTAAACCCCCATATCATCCAAACGATAAAAGCTACAGATGTGATATATATATCGTTGAAAAGGTATTTTAAAGGGCTCTTAGGCATACCTTCAAAGTTTTTTTTGTAAGTAAAAAGGTAAACAGCTACAGGTGAAATAAGGTATTTATTTCCACATTTTGGCGATTTAAGAAAAATCTACACATCAAATCACTTTTAAATATACTGCGTGTTGTAGAGAATTCAATTACGCGTTTTTTGACATATAACACATATCTGTCAAAATTCGTTTGGGCAAGATATTACCTATTAACTGAATATACCTTACACCTTTACACTACTGCATGTACATATGCAGTATGTACACTGCTTGCAGTGCATGTGGAAAGATACTGCTTGCAAGTGGTCAATTCTTTTTGCGGCAGATAAATCATTTTATAATCAAAAATATAGAAACTTTTGTTTTTCGACTTTTTCGAAAAATAGCTAGTTTAGCGGGAAATCACTAAAAACCGCTAAACCCCCATATCATCCAAACGATAAAAGCTACAGATGTGATATATATATCGTTGAAAAGGTATTTTAAAGGGCTCTTAGGAATACCTTTAGTGTTTTTTTAAGATAAAAGGTAAACAGCAACAGGTGAAATAAGGTATTTTTTCCCACATTAAGGCGATTTTTGTGAAAACGCAAGTAATGATTTTTTCTAATTTTCAATATATTGTAGTTTGTAAAATTTCGATGTGTTTGGAAGATATTACCTGTTAACAGAATATATAGACGTTTTGCTTAGAATTGGAATAGGACAGCAGCAACAACGTGTCCTAGCAACCAGAGCTTGAGAGTTCTGTTAGATTTTGACAAAATTGTACCGTGAAAATATATTGCAATTTTCAAAACTTTTGATATCTTACTCCAAAATTTCTGATATCTTATAAAAAAAACCTCTTTACGAGGTAAAAGTCTAGTGACGAAAACATTTTAATGCACCAAAATTTCTGATATCCAATTTGGTGACGAATAATATTAAGTTTTACTTAAAAATTACTACAAAAAAATTTTTTTGTCACTCGGCACATTGCGCTAATTTCTTCATACCTAATAAATATATATTTTTTGCGCAGTGCCGAGTGACAAAAAAATTTTTTTGTAGTAATTTTTAAGTAAAACTTAATATTATTCGTCACCAAATTGGATATCAGAAATTTTGGTGCATTAAAATGTTTTCGTCACTAGACTTTTACCTCGTAAAGAGGTTTTTTTTATAAGATTTGTAATTCATGAACATTGGTTTTCACATCCCTTACTTTTGTACAGCTTTCTCAAGCTGTCGAGTAAGTCCAATAGACATTGTCAATGTGCTGAAAGCCTAATTTCTCAAACATTTTGCGAGATGGCGTGTTCTCAGTGACTACAGGGGCCAGAACTTCCTCGTCCAGCTCACAGATTTTCTTGGACATGTAGCGCACCATCAAACTACCGAGGCCAAGACGCTTATGGGATTCTGCAACTTGCAGCACTCCCAACGAGCCCAGTGGCAATCTTTAAGATATAAATAAAACTTTAATGGAATCGAAAATAATCTTGTGCAGCTGCAGATAAACGCACCTTAAGCACCAGGCTATCAACTTCCCATCTGCGTCACAGGCACCAACTGATATATTGTGGTCTATCAAATGCTTAACAAACTCTACAGATCCCTCAGCTCGATGTGGCCAAATTTCATTTACAGTTGGAGCATCTTGGGTCTCCAATTTTCGCAGTTTAATACCAGAGGGAGGCCTGAGAAAAACAACCGATTAAAATTATTTGAATTACTTAAAATGGATTTTTACTCTGTGGAAAATGTTGCAACAACTTCTTTACTGGCTGTGTACCAAGCTGTTTGAGCTGTTTCCAGCTGTTCATGGTCAAATCTCTTTATGTAGGCATCGACTGCCGGCAGTAGACGTTCTCCATAACCATATATCAAATATTCTTTGGCTTTGGCTAAGCAACCGATAAGCAACTGGCTTAAACGGTCAAGATTATGGCTTAAGGTATTAGAGTAGACAAATTTCTGAGACGCACCATGATTCACCTAAAATATATATGCACAAGCGTTGTAATATGTTAAAATATACATATATTTATATACATATGCTTACAATCATTATAAAAGTGCCGTCATTTTTCCATTCATCGTCTAGCGATAAGCACTTGATATTCAACTCGGGTGTTTTTTCTATCCATTTCATAAAATTGTTGATTAAATTATATCCAGTAGATTCAGTTCTTTTTGTACAGTAAAGATCGCGTAAAGTTTTCCACTCATTTGGCGATATTTCAACAAGACAATCCGAACTGAAATCAAACTTCTGCGACATGTCTACCCAACTGTAAATCTGTGGAGCAACTGAGTTCAGCAATTGCTAATTGAAATTGCAATTGCAACTGCACAAATGCATCAGTGAGAGAGGGAGAGAGAAAAACTTGTCAGAGGCACTTTAAGAGAGGCGATCAAGAGTAATTTTACAACAGCAATTGAATACGTGTGGTCTTTGTTTAATGCAGATAATACGACTATCTGTATGAGTTGATAACAGTTATATTTTTACATATAGTATTATAAATATTTACTTAATGTTGCTATCTTAAATTGTTAATACAATGATTTTTCGATGTATTTTAACATCACTAGTGGATTTATTGCCCCATATCATTCTTTGTACAAACAATTTTACGATTTCGATTATCTTTGTAGTCAAGTATTTTTAATTATTGTTATTGAATACAAAGTGGCGTTTACTGTAAAACAATTAATATGATATGTTAGTGAGTCCAGTAAAGGTCATCAATTTTTTGAAAGCCAAGTTTCTCAAACATTTTACGCGAGACCGTATTCTCTTTGATAACCGGTGCGAGCACTTCGTCACCCAGTTCGGAGATCTCCTTGGCCAGGCAACGAACCATCAAACTGCCTAGGCCAAGGCGACGATGAGAGTCCAGAACGTGGAGAACGCCCAATGCGCCAATGGGCAGTCTGTTTAAGGTTAATAAGTTATTAAGTAAACTTGTTTTAAAGATGCTAACTGGAAACAAATTCACCTCAAGCAACAGGCTACCAATTTTCCATCGATATCAAAGGCACCAACTGAGACATTGTAAAGTATCAATCGTTTGATAAACTCGACGGTATTTTCGCTACCATATCGCCAGATATTATTTACTGTGAGAACATCTTCAGTTTTTAGGCTCCTCAAGCTGATTCCGACAGGTGGACTGAAAAATGCAAGGATTAATATATTTGTAGAATCAAATTATTTACTGCCGTACTCAGTTGAGAACTTTTTAACAATTTCCTTACTGGCTTGATACCAGTAAGCCTGAGTGCTCTGTATTTCCACATTTGCTGCACTTCTTTTATAGGCCTCGAATGCCGGTAAGAGACGTTCCCCGAAATCTTGTATCCTGAAATGTCCATCCGTGTGTGTCAAGCAGATAAGTGCTTTGGTTAATCGCTCCAAATTATCACTGAGCGTGTTAAAAAACACAAATTTGTACTTGGGATCATTAATTACCTGAAAAATAAGCACATATGTGTGTGTGGGTAAAATTATTGGGTGTATATGGCATACAGATTACATGTATTCACTTATATATGTACAATCATTAGAAACGTGCCGTCTCTCTTCCAGTCCCCGTCCAGTGAGTAACAGTGGACATTAAAATCGGGTTCCCTTTCCAACCATTTGATATAATTGTTTATTAGATGATATCCATTAGGTTCCGTCTTTTTCTCCTTATAGAGTTCCAGCAAAATATTCCATTCGCTGTGCAATATCTCGACAAGAGCATGTGAATTTGATTCCATGCGCTGCGACATATCTTACTCTCTTTAATGCTGCCCAACGACTGAGCGGTGTGAGATCGTTGTTGATTCTTTTAGTGAGAGAGAATACAATTTTAAATCATCCACCAACGCGGTTTCCAATGTGACGTCACATGCAGCAGTATGAGCAGCATTTGTTACACAGATAGCGCCCAAAAAGGTATATGTGTATTGGTGTGCTTCAGAAAGCGTGAGCAGGGCAAAAAGCATAAAGGTTAAGGTCTCGGCTACAACACTTGGTACATTTGTAGATAAGTGGGTACATTTGTAATTCGTTGGATTTCATTTTTTGCTCATGAGCTGGAACTTTATACCTTATACATTCTTTAAATGTTAAATTTCCCACCAAATGATTAATATGAAGATAATTTTTATTTGACAAATATTTTCAGCAACTTTCATTAAGTCCAGTAAAAATTATTATTTCAGCTTTTCAAACGTTTTTTGATAGGCTATATATTAAATGACATTACTATACTTTTTACCGATATGTCGACAACACGATTTTTGCTTTGACAATTTGAACATGTGTATTTAAAACTCGATGCATAATTTCGATTTACATATGTGGTAAAATGAAATTTATTCTGATACGCATAATAGAGGAAAAGGGACAAAAAAAAATTTTTTTTATTTGTCATACAAAACTAAACTGTTTTAAAATTGGTCCTTTGAAACTTATTTTTTATAGTTGACCGATCTGGATGGCCAATATGTCTGCGCATCTTATATCGCATATATTATGAGATTGGTCCAGATATCTTGGTAAGCAAAAAAGGTGTTTTTACTAATCTTAATACAACCGATTGTTCCTATGGAAGCTGCATACATGATATATTTATCTGGTTTCCATAACCAATCCTTACAGTTTTATATATAGCTTGGAATACAAACAATTTGTCTACATTAAACTTAAAATTAAATTTTTAATTAAATGAAAAAAAATGGTCAAAATTTTACAACAGCAATTGAACACATGTGGTCTTTGTATAATGCAGAAGATAATACTATGATTATCTGTATGAGTTGATATCAGTTATTTTTTTACATACTACTACTACTACTACTACTACATTTTTACATGCTACTCCGAAAATTTTTAAACCAAGAACGAACCTAAAGTTGTCAAAAAAGTGCATATTTTTTAATAATAGTTCTTTTTTCTTATAATAAAATACATTTTCAGGCTTCAAATTACAAAATCAAAAAGTTTTTACGGTGGTTTGGTTGTTCATGGCCGAGCCTAATCCATAAATTCCTCTTCTTGCCTCTATATTTCAATAATTCTTGTAAAGAAATGGTATTTTCAATGGTCAAAAAAGTGGGCAAAGCGGTCGTCTGAGTGTTTAGTGCTTAGCTCATCTTGAACTTTGTTTTGTTTTCTTTTATTTTCGATAAAAAATTATATCGAAAAGATATGGAATATATATTAATAATTTGAAAAAAAGTGTGTGAGTAAAAAACGTAACGTCCGCAACAGACAAAAACTAAGATTTTTAATTTACGAGACTACTTATCTTAATTTTTGATGCTGAATTGATATGGTCATATATTCAACTTTATTTTTTGCACTTGGATATTTTTTGTTTATAATGTAAAATTCGCTAATATATGTGCAAATGCATGTTAACCTCAAAACGACTTCCATTCTATGTAACGGCCGCAACGGAACTTTCAGCAAGCCTGATTTTTGTTTTTCAAAAACAGTAAGGCTTTTTCTTAAAATAGGTTTAAGAGTACTCACAATGAAATGCATTTTCCAGCAAATTTAATTAAAATATAACGTCCGCAACTCAGAATTAGCCCATATATTATAAATATTTATTTAATATTGCTATCTTAAATTGTTTATGCATTGACAACAATAAAAGAGCATCGTTACTAAATAATACAATAGTGCATGGTGAAATTATTTTAGAATTGTCGGAAAAAGTACAGTTGAACCTCCATAACTCGAACTTCTATAACTCGAATTTCTCTCTAACTAGATCTAAATGAGTGGCAGTATAATTAATAAACTTAAGAAAAATGAACTTTATAAGTCGAAAACCTCCATAACTCGACCTTTTCTTTGGATTCGAGTTAGGGAAGTTCGACTCTATTTCGACGAAACTAAAGTTAAGTCATAAGTGGAGCTTATGTAAATTTTGGCATTAACGGAAAGGTCATTCAAGTTCCGTTTGAATAATTCAAAACTTTCCTTAACTTATTAAGTACCCATTGAATTTTGAATTTTTTTAAAAGTCTCTTTTTTTGACTTTTTTTCTCGGTCTCAAACAAAAAATGTTTTGATAAAAACAGTTTATTGATTGATTGCCATCTTATATTTATAAATAGAAATGTTCACTTTAAAAAGCCGTATAATTTAAAAAAAGTCGTAATTAACCTGTTTATAAAAAATCTTACAATTTTAACATAAGGAGCAGTCGATCTTATCACTTTATAGTAAATTGTAGTGATATAAAACCAAATAATGGATTGAGTTTTAAATCAAGGTTTTAAAATCGCTAAAACAAAAATCGAGCTGTCAATATATTGTCAAATAAAATTATCGAGTTAAAGTACTTAAAAATGCAGTGGTGGAATTTTCGATGTATTTTAACATCACTAGTGGATTTATTGCCCCATATTTTGTACAAACAATTTTACGATTTCGATTATCTTTGTAGTCAAGTATTTTTAATTATTGTTATTGAATACAAAGTGGCGTTTACTGTAAAACAATTAATATGATATGTTAGTGAGTCCAGTAAAGGTCATCAATTTTTTGAAAGCCAAGTTTCTCAAACATTTTACGCGAGACCGTATTCTCTTTGATAACCGGTGCGAGCACTTCGTCACCCAGTTCGGAGATCTCCTTGGCCAGGCAACGAACCATCAAACTGCCTAGGCCAAGGCGACGATGAGAGTCCAGAACGTGGAGAACGCCCAATGCGCCAATGGGCAGTCTGTTTAAGGTTAATAAGTTATTAAGTAAACTTGTTTTAAAGATGCTAACTGGAAACAAATTCACCTCAAGCAACAGGCTACCAATTTTCCATCGATATCAAAGGCACCAACTGAGACATTGTAAAGTATCAATCGTTTGATAAACTCGACGGTATTTTCGCTACCATATCGCCAGATATTATTTACTGTGAGAACATCTTCAGTTTTTAGGCTCCTCAAGCTGATTCCGACAGGTGGACTGAAAAATGCAAGGATTAATATATTTGTAGAATCAAATTATTTACTGCCGTACTCAGTTGAGAACTTTTTAACAATTTCCTTACTGGCTTGATACCAGTAAGCCTGAGTGCTCTGTATTTCCACATTTGCTGCACTTCTTTTATAGGCCTCGAATGCCGGTAAGAGACGTTCCCCGAAATCTTGTATCCTGAAATGTCCATCCGTGTGTGTCAAGCAGATAAGTGCTTTGGTTAATCGCTCCAAATTATCACTGAGCGTGTTAAAAAACACAAATTTGTACTTGGGATCATTAATTACCTGAAAAATAAGCACATATGTGTGTGTGGGTAAAATTATTGGGTGTATATGGCATACAGATTACATGTATTCACTTATATATGTACAATCATTAGAAACGTGCCGTCTCTCTTCCAGTCCCCGTCCAGTGAGTAACAGTGGACATTAAAATCGGGTTCCCTTTCCAACCATTTGATATAATTGTTTATTAGATGATATCCATTAGGTTCCGTCTTTTTTTCCTTGTAGAGTTCCAGCAAAATATTCCATTCGCTGTGCAATATCTCGACAAGAGCATGTGAATTTGATTCCATGCGCTGCGACATATCTTACTCTCTTTAATGCTGCCCAACGACTGAGCGGTGTGAGATCGTTGTTGCTTCTTTTAGTGAGAGAGAATACAATTTTAAATCATCCACCAACGAGGTTGCCAATGTGACGTCACATTCAACGGCTCTCTCAACTGTATGAGCAGCATTTGTTACAGCTGTCTGAAAAAGTATATGTGTATTGGTGTGCTTCAGAGAGCTTGAGCAGGGCAAAAGCATAAAGCAATGTTGATTTAGTAAATCCGCCTTGGCATAAAGGTTAAGGTCTCGGCTACCACACTTGGTACATTTGTAGATAAGTGGGTACATTTCTGATATGTTGGATTTCATTTTTTGCTCATGAGCTGAAACGCTTTTAACATACTTTAAACCTTGTACCTTCTTTAAATGTTAAATTTCCCACCAAATGATGAAATGATTAATATGAAGATAATTCAAATGATTTTTATTTGACAAATATTTTCAAACGTTTTTTGATAGGCTATATATTAAATGACAACACTGTACTTTTTACCGATATGTCGATAACACGATTTTTTTTTTGTCGATTTTAACATGTGTATTTAAAACTCGATCCACAATTTCGATTTACATCAGTGGTAAAATGAAATTTAATCTGATACGCATAATATAAAAAAAAGGACAAAAAAAATTTTTGTATTTATCATACAAAACTCAACTGTTTTAAAATTGGTCCTCTGAAACTTATTTGTTATAGTTGACCGATCTGGATGGCCAATATGTCTGCGCATATTATATCGCATATATTATGAGATTGGTCCAGATATCTTTGTAAGCAAAAAATGTGTTTTTACTAATTTTTAAAAAATACTAGCAAAAATAATTTTGTAAATTTTTTGCAGTCACTCTTAGAATTGATTCAAGAATTTTTTTGCATCTAAATATTTTTTGGAAAAAATCGAGGAAAAAAGTCAAAACTGTGGACTTTTACAAAAATTCAAAATTTTCAATGGGTACCTAATGGGTTAATGAAAGTTTTGCATCATTCAATCGGAATTTAAATGACCTTTCCAAATATATAAAATAACCTATTATTTTCTTATTTAAAGTCAAAATATTACATTTTTTTGGGAGTGTAAAGTAAACTTGACAGACTGTAAGTATTTATCTGGTTTCCATAACCAATCCTTATAGTTTGATGCGCATAGCGTGGAATACAAACAATTTGTCTACACTTAACTTAAAATTAAATTATTAATTAAATGAAAAAAAATGGTCAAAAGCACCTTAGTGTACTGCCGTGTTTATGCAGTTGCCAGTTTTGTAATAGCTCAAGTAATAATAAAAGAAAAAGGCCAACACATCCTGGCTAAAAGTCGATTCGACCCCTCTGTGTGTATGTGTGTGTGTGTATTTGTGTGTAAAATGCCCATAACTTTTGCTGAGCGGTTCAGTTTTTTCCGCGTGTTGTGCCCCTAGCCATTGGTTACCTACATTTTTAACTTAACTTTCGGCGTTGTTTGAGTTTTGCTTTATGAAATTTTCACATTTTTTGCATTATTTTGCTTTTATTGTGTGGCGTGTCGTTGCCCCAGCATTCAACCCCACCACTGCCACGCCCACACCGACTCTGCCGCCCCGCCCCTTAGCTTGTGTTAAAGTAGCTTAAGGTCATTCGGGCGGTTTGTAAATTTTCAATTGAAATCCTTGCACACACACAGACCATCAGAGGATTTGTTGTTAGTACATTTTTGTGTTTGTTTTTTTTTTCCATTGGTTCTCGTTTTACCATTGCGTGCAAGCGAAATTTTATGTTTAATTTAAAATTGAAATGTACTCGTAGCTGGAAGCCAAACAAAGTCGCCTGCAATTGGCAGTGGAATTTAATACGGGCTTCTTGCTCATACAGCCTCTGTCCGACGTTTCCATCCTCCCTCCCTCTCCATTTAGGGTGCTTTCCTTGCTTTTCTCTTTCGTGTATTAAATAAAATATTTATAATTTCATAATGAAGAAAAAGAGCAGCATGGCAAAGATAATGCTACATTTTCAGGTTTTTTTGCGATTAAATAATATCCACCCAGTGTCGACATTGAGAGTTTGAAATTATTTTTTTTATTTATTTACCTTTTATGCGTCCTTTGTTTCCGTTTGAAATAGTAAACTTTACATTTTGTGTCATA
This sequence comes from Drosophila limbata, assembly GCA_963924055.1. Lineage (NCBI taxonomy): Eukaryota > Metazoa > Arthropoda > Insecta > Diptera > Drosophilidae > Drosophila > Drosophila limbata. The sequence goes on from OZ001353.1 coordinate 8,895,320, forward strand.
TTTCTGAGAAATATCCGTAAAAAATTGAATATAATTTAGAGCAGAGCGGATTACACTGCAAATATGAAATATACTCGGTTCCCAATTGTCAAAAGAGATATTTGGTTTATTTAAAGCATCATACATTTTTTTGCAGGGTTTATTGAAGATTATTGCATGAAAAAGTAAATACAGTTGAACTTCCATAACTCGAACTTCTATAACTCGAGCTAAATGAGTGGCAGTAAAATTAATAAACGTAAGATAACAACTCTATAAGTCGACTATCTCCATAACTCGAACCATTTCTTTGGATAATGGCGATTTGAGTTAGGGAAGTTCGACTGTATGTTTGGATTTCTTTTTATTTATAAATTTTGCTACGCTTTTTTTACATACATATTATATTTAAACATTTATTGATTTCTGTTGATTCAAAACCTGAATATCAGTTTTGTTAAATTTTAATTGCATATCTATGTCAGAATCTACAATTTAAGATTTTATTATTATGATTAGGTTATCTGTTTAAATATTAAATTTTATTATTTTAATAAATAAATTGGAAGACTACCACATAGTAAATCGCTCGAATAAAAGAACGCGCTGAATCGAAAAATTTATGTTCATTTAAAAAACGTTGAAATTTTCTACTTATGATGCTTAGCATATTTCTGAGAGATTTGGTGGAAAGTTAAGGTAGGAGTTTAAGATTGTATGTAAGAATTAAACTAATTTTTATTTTTATAATAGAAGTTGAATAATAATTTTCATAATACAAATGGAAAAATAACTTTTACTTTAAATTCTTATTATAAAAATTAAAAATAAGAGTTATACTATGATTTTAAAATATATATTGACATTTAATTATTATTTTGCAATAATTAAATTTAGATCGAAAAATAAGAGTTGTCTTTAAATTTCTTAATAAAAATCAACAAATAACTTTTATTTAATAATTTATATTTTAAAAATGCTTCTTTTAGCACCTTTTTATTTGTACTTTGTATTTAAAAAATCAGTGATTTTCACCATTTGATTGAAAGGGTAATCAGAGTGCGAATTCGTGTCTCCGAATTGTGCTCTTGTTTTGTGGCCGAGTTGCCCGGACGCTGTTACCTGTCGCCTTTTTCGCAGCATGCATGTTAATGTTCCGCCATTACGTTGATTTCACAATATCCTTGCACATCCTGTCCGGAGCACTCTGGGTTCGCTTCGCAGTGCTCCGCAACTCGGGCAGCGCAATGTCAAAATTGTTTGTGGCAGTTGCAGCCGCAGCTGCGTTGCCAGCGGAAATGCCTTCAACCAGAGCAACTGAGAGAGAGCGAGAGAGAGAGGGGAGAGAAGCTTCCGCTTACACACGTTGATGGGCGGCGTCTCCTTTTGTGGCATACGCAAAAACTGGCAAAACAGCAGAAATGACAACTGAAATATGCGACGCAGTGCAAATTTTTGAGTTCGTCTGTCTATTGTACTACAGACCGGGGGGTGGGGGCTCTGTGTGTTGGACTTTGGACCCTGGCATTGTGGCTTATGCCACGCATCATCGTCAGGATGCAGCAACAGTCGCTGCTTCAAGGATGCTGTCCATTTCTTCTATTTCTGTTACTGGTTGGTTTCTTCAGCTAAAGTCTGCGCCTGCCAGCATGTTGATAAAGAGCTGGACTCGGCTTGACTTGCCACTGGACATTCATTGCTTAACACTTGCACCACCCAACCACCCAACCACCTTCAATTCAGTGACGTGTTTGTGCATAATGAGCCAGCGGCCGACAGGCAAATGAAGAGGAAGGCGCCTTTGTTGTGGTTCATATTTCGTTGCATGCAACTGGAATGTCGTTCATTTGTGGCAAGTCCATGTAACCACATGTTACGCCCATGCCAGCTTCCTCCTTTTCCTTCTCCTCCTCCGCCTCCCTCTCATTTTCAGCTTCTCCTGTATGAGCTTACCTTGTTTTTCACTTATACGCTTAAGCCGTTGTCGCCTTTTCCGGCCATTCTGACCCTGATCCTGTCATTAACATCACTGAATATTTTTGCTGTTTTCTTTTGTGTTTTTGCACATAAGTAAATAGCATATACAAGTGCAACAACCTTTTGAACGGTCTGCAATAATCACAATGCAAATCCTTGTGTAACGGAAATAAGAATGAAAGAGTTTGCAGAACACGCAACAAACATGAAGCTGCACACTTGAAAAAATGATGTCCTCCCTGAAAATAGCTGCAACAGCTTCAGAAAAAGATTTTAAAATAGACTTTTAATCTTTTACTCTGTTCTTTCCTTCCCAAAAATATGTTTTCATTCGCATTTTAGTTTTTTAGATCGGTTATGTTGGTACAAGTAATATGTTAGGTTAAAATATTATATTAGTCGAGTTCCCGACTATAGAATACCAGTTACTCATTTAAATATACATAAACAAATTTTTGTTGCATAATTTTAGGGACTTATATTTAATTTAATTTCTTTATTTTGATTCCCAGTGCACTGCTGTGCTACAAACTAACGTTTATTATTTAATGCACTAATATAAACATCGGTTTTTTAAATATTATCAACATTAAACAATTTACAATTATTAAGGATGAAAAAAAAGTAACAAATATCCATATACAATTATTTCATTAGTTTTAGATTAATCTAAATTATAATATTTAGATTAATCTAAATTATAGTTTTCAACTTAAATTATTTGAATTATTTTAATGATCTATTGTGGTACATGTAATATAAACTAGATTGTTACTATTGTTTATATTTTTGTTTCTTCAAGATTTTAATCAGCCATTACCACCGTTCTGTCTGGCTAATTTTATAAGAATTAAATATAGTAGAATGATAGCTTTTAATGGTGGATAATGTAAGCATTTCAGATCCAATAACATACTTATTCAATTATAATATTTACTTTTATCAACTATAAACAGTAGACACAAAGAAAAATATTAATTTCTTAAGTTAAATTAACGATAATAAAATTTGAATGAATGTAAATTAAAGGATGAAAAAAAAAGAAGAAGATTCGGGTGATTGAAGAGCATCCTTCTGAAGATGGTCTAAAGAATTTAATGACCCTTATGTTACCAAATTGCTTTACACATCTTTAGTTCGTCCCATTCTTGAATATTGCTCTTGTGTTTGGAATCCTCAACACAAACTTTATCAAGATCAAATTGAGTCTGTACAGAAACAATTTTTACTTTTTGCACTCCGTGATTTAGCTTGGAATCCAAATCTTCGTTTGCCACCTTACTCAAGTAGACTTCTTCTCCTTAATCTTCCATCCCTTGTCCACCGTAGAACTGTTCTTGGTGTTATCTTCCTCCATAAATTAATTATTGGAGATATTTGCTCCCCAGCATTATTAGATCGTTTAAGCTTCAATATTCCCTTCAGGGCCACTAGGAATTTTGCGCCTTTATCTTTGCCTACATGCACTACTGACTACGCTTTACATAATCGTTTTCGCATACTATGCTCGGATTACAATCAATTTTATAATTTAATATCACTCAATCTCTCTCTCGACCAAATTAAAGCATCTCTTTTTAATCACCTCCGGTAAATTTCTGATCTCAATGGGCTGAATTGAACTTCGCGTTAATATCTTCCCCATTGGATCAGTAATTTTCCAAGAGGTTTCTTACTTTCTTTTTCGATCTGATTGGGTTTTTATGGGTTTTCCCCAATCCATGCAACAAATGTTGGATCACTTATCATTTTTTCCCCAGACTTAAATTAACTTAAATTAACTTTTTTCTTTTCAGTTTTTAATTTAAATTTTACATACATTTATTTTATTATTTTGTAATTTAATTTTAATTTTAATTTTTAAATATTATTTTAGTTTTGCCGACTGCTTTTAGTCGTGCTATATTAATAAATAAATAAATAAATAAATAAATTAAAAAGATGAAAGTTATTTCCGCTAGTAATGCAAGAAAATGAAAATGGCACAGAAATTCATAAGCTTATAGATTCAGAATTCAGTCTGATTAAATCTTTTTTATATAGCAGTTTGGGACAGTCACTGATTATGGTAAGCTCACTTTACTTTACTTATATACCATTTTTCTATAAAATCGTATCAATTGCTGAAAGCCTTGCCATAATATTTATAAAGAAAATTTTTTTGCCCAAACTCAGTTTAATATCTGAACCACATATTAAGCTGTTTGCCTTAAAAGTTGGCGGCTTTTGGAAAACAATAGGAAAAAATGTAAATCGAGAAAAATTGTGGCTACTTTGAATGCACACAGCTTTTGAGGGGGCCAGACGAGCAAAAAGCAAAGCCGACGAAATGCAGTGAAGAATATTGTAATCCCAGGGGGGAAGGGGATCTGCTCCCAGACGTAGAGATGTTCCAACTTCTTTTGGCATAATAAAATAATATTTTGGCTCTGGTCCAGGCTGTGCAACAGAAAACCAAACAAAACAAAACCAAGCACAAAACAAGCTGAAGAACAAAAACAACAGGAGATGAAGTGGCCAAGAGTTGGCTCATGGGTTATGGCCATGACAGCGTCTAAAGTAGCAGAAGTCAATGCAGTCAAGTAGCCAGCACGGACCAGACTTACACAGACCTGCCCAGCTCAACTTGGCCGGGTCATAATGTCCTTACGGCAAGGATTGTAATTTGGGGGCTGGGCAGCCTGTCAAGTTCAAGAATTAAAAAAATGTTGAACAAACTCAGGCAGAGAAATCAAAACAATAATAATAATATGAATATGAGTGTGTGTGTGTGAGTGTTGACTTTGCTTTTCTGGCAGCTTTCCCGACTTCCTGTCTGGAGCTGCCATGATTTTATTTGCATGCAAGCGCGTGTCAATGTAAACTATGAGCCACAGACGCGTTTGTCCACACCCTTCACCCCTAACCTCTTCACTGCTCTTGGCAATTCCTTTCTCCTTTAATCCTCACTCCTCTTCCCTGTGGCATTCGTTCTTGCGCTCAGTGAAGCGTTGCCTGTTACATTTTTGGCAGGCAGCCGAAAAGTATGCAATGTCTGTTGGCCTTGTGTGTAGGTACAGTGTGCCCCCACTAACGTTTGCTGCTACAATTCACTTGACGGTATTCAAGCCTTTTTACTGTTACTTCAATTTGCCAGATTTTGAGGCATTTCAAATTCTGGCTTATTTTCTCATGGCCGTTTCGTTTCCCAAAACGCATTTAAATTCATGAGACGAAAACTGAAAAATAAAATAAAATAAAAAAAATTGAAATACGCGGCAACACGCGAGTTCTGCAATATGCATTTATATATGTGTCAACAGCTGCTGTTGCAGCAAATCAAATACGATAAATGAAGTCAAAAACTCGCATAACGAATTTTATAATGCTCTACAAATGAATTATATTATAAATATTTTCTGAATCACTATTCGGATTAAAGTGTTCTAAAAAATATATATTGGTTAAATGTAAATCTAAAAGAAATAATAATAAATAATAATCAGAAATGGCTTTCATTGGTAAATACTTTATATTTTTTCAACCCATCCTGCTTCATTCGATAGTATCCTATTTGCCACATAGGGCAACAGCCACAAGAACTTCAGCCAAAAAGGCATTTTCGGGATGTTTCGGCCACAGAGAACAGAACTGAAATATTGCAACAGTGTGGAAATAACATAAATTAATATTCAGTTAAAAATGTGCAAATTTTTTATGTACGCATGTTGCTTATGGTCAATGAAAGGTGTAACAAGATGTCTGATTTTGTATAGTTACTTATGACAAAATATTATATAAATTAAGTCACTACACTTTTTTTTAAAATTAATAACCTTAGAAGTTATAAGATCGACAGAGACTGAATTTCGAATATATATTACATACTTTAATACTTTAATCTAATCAATTATCAATTAATTTAAAACAATATTTGTAAGATTTGACTAAAAATAGCAATTTGATATGTGACAAATTTCAGATGAATTTCCAATGCTCCAATCAGCACTAAAAAATAATATTTAAATTATTAGACCAGTTTTTGTGTTGACAAAATAAAAAAAAATGTAGTAGAATAAAATTCTTTTGTTTAGTATTTAGTATTTTAGTATTTATTCGTGTATCTTCCTAGCGCTAAAGTACATAAGATTATTAAAAAATAAAAAAAATAATAACTTGACATATTTTATACGGTATCCCTTAGTCGACTACAGAATTTTTATAAATTTTTAACATAAATATATATGTTTGAGTATGGGAAGGAAGAGGGGTAAAGGTGCATAGTATGAGGCAGTGCATTTTTTTGGTATATTGTTTTTTTACTTTGTGTTAAATTTATGAATTATTTGAGCTTTTGCAGTTGAATTTATTGAATGTAAATGCTGCTCTTGTTGTTTTGTGAAAACCGTTGTTGCATACTTTTGTGGCATCGACTTATCTGCAGGGCTGCATTTTGTCGTTGTCGTTTGGCCCGAGGTAATTTACATGCATTTTCTGTTATAAATTAACCGAAACAGTTGCCCTCAAAAATATATGTTTGATTTATGCAAATGCTCGCAAAATAACAACAACAATAACAGCAGCACATACATACATACGTATGGTTAATTAAAAATTCATAGAATTTTACATAAAGTAGTCAACAAATATTCATAGTTTCAAGTTTCCACTCAGCCATAAACTCAAAGGCCCACTTAATAAGCCTCAAACCAAATGGCTGTCATTGGGGGGTTGGGTTGCCTTTCAACGCTTAAAAGATAACTGAACCGCACACTAAGTTTGTACACACGCACATAAATACACACATAGACACACACACATGCAGAGACAATCACACAAGCTGTCCTGCATTATGAGCTCATTAATTATTCATAAATATTGCTTTACGCAATTAGTTAATTCCAGGATTGATTGATTTACTTTTGTCTGCATATGTTTCCCCCATTCTCTTACTTTCTCTCTGTCTCGCTCTCTCGCTTGCTATCTTTGTTTGTCTTCAATGTTCCGGACGCTGTTGTGGCATCTCTCGATGATTTGTGACGTCTTGTTGTTTTTGTTGTTATTGCTGTTCTTGTGGCATTGTCTTCATGGTTGTCGTTTCAAGGCAAATAGTTCGCACAGCTAACGACAAAATGCCATAAATGCTTTTGCCGTCCTTCTATTTGCACAGACCCCCAGTGCAAGTAAGAAAGAGAGAGACAGAGAGAGAGAGCTAGTGAGAAAAGGGGAAGGCTGTAGCAGCTGGTCTTCAATATGTGCTGTATGTTTTGCCCACGGTTCAATGGATTTGCCTATGTCTGTGTGATAGCTTTAAAGCGCTTTGAAGTACCAATTGAATTGATTTACGAGATGTATAGTATGTCAAGATAAGATAAGGCGCCAATTTTTTAATGTACATATACATTTTTTATTTTATTTTGCTTTTTATTTGTTTTATATTTAATTACAATTCAATTACAAATTAAAATTACTAATATAATTTAAAATTATTATTTAGAATAAATTATAAAATACGTAATTATTTTATTTATTAAACTGTTTTAATTTAAGACAAAATGAGTGTTATAGTAAAATTAAGATATTGCTTCAACATATCTTTTTAATAGTTATGAAACACCTTATTTAAAATCTGAAAAAACGGACAAAAGGCTGATAAACAAATTGTTGATTTTTAATGAATTTAATTTTGTAAGTTAGCTTTTAATCAAAAACCTTTTTTAAAAATTGAGAAGACGTTTTTTTTTCAATTTTGGTTTTATCCGAATTTCTTTTTCTTTCTTTCTGTGCAGAGTTGACAACTTGAATAGCTCCGTATAACTAATCATCAAATTACAGCAACAACTTGCATTGAAAACCACAGAGTAGAGTCGATAATAATCACAACAACAATTTCAATGACAACTGAATATGTATCGAGTACATATCCTCATGAATGTATCCACACATACAGATGAACACACTCGCATGTGAAGTTCACCGAAGCCCAGCTGAAAATTGCAGTCAGCATAATTCGCTCGACAGACGCAACGTTTGTCAGTCGGCTTATGCGAGGGGAACTAACAGGAGTATCAGGGGTAACATGGGGATGGTTTGGACTGGAGATTGGGGCGGTGGATGGCCAAATGCCGCAGTTGTATGTTGTCTTAGAGCCAAAGCCGATGCCAAAGCAGTGTAAGGCGACTGCGCTAAATGCAAATTAATTAGAAGAGGCAAAACGGAACCTCAACACAGCAACAGCAACATCATCGATATTAGTTTCGGCGCTTTTAATTCCCCCCAGCATCGATTTGGGGATGACTTGTGTTCTAGTCGACTGGGCATTAGATTGCACGGCTTTTTAAACAATAATGATTTTGTTAGGCATAGTTATGAGCAAATTGAGCGTCTATAATGTGCTCATTTCCACAGAGGAATCAGGGCAGAGAGGAGAGATGGCCATTGGTTATGGGCCGACAATGCATAAGCTTCAATTAAGCTTATTATAAGTGTGTACACTATGTTTGTTGCCCGTTGAAGAGGATAGGCGGTACTTGAAAATGGGTGCTATGTGGCACGGAGGTTGTAGGATATTAGAGAACATAATTGTTAGCCTGGAAACTTCGATTAGCTGCAATTATGGATAATTTGAACTTGGCATTCAATTAAAAATATTACGCTTTGTAAGAATTTATTGCACTACATTTTCCAACTTACTTTTTCTTTGCCTTAACACTTGTTGTAATAATTAATTATTATATTTTTAAATTCAAATTATTCACATACTTAAACAAAAAACTAAATATCATAAAGATTTCACTTTTCAACTATTTCAAGTCTTTAATTTTTTTTTTTTTTTTTATTTATTTTAAGTTTGTGTTTATTATTTTAACAAGTATACTGCTACCATATGGCAGCTTAGTTAAACTAGTTTTAATTTCAATTCTTAAAAATGATTCAATTTATAAAATGTTTTCTACAGTCGAAATTAGTTTTTTTTTTATAAACTTTCTATTTATGTCGTATCAAGTCGTACAGTACTGAGATTGCCTTCAATGTTTGTAAATTTAAATTAAATATGACAAACCCATGTAGTACCATAATTCACTCGATACTCAAAGTTTAAAGGCGGTTCATTTGGGTTTGGGAAAGGGTTGCAACTACAGAAAGTTGTTCAAGCTTCTGTAAGTTAATACCTTTGTCCAACTCAACTTGGGATGTGCAGGATCCAATGGCAAACAAACTGCCAGTTAAAGTTTGTGCCTTTCTGGTTGGGTTCAGTCTGAGAAAGAGGCTCACATCATGTCGCACTTTGTATCATTTGGTTACTTCTCTGTTCTTCTTTCTCCGTTCTCTTCATTCTCTGTTTGAATGTTTCCGCTTGTTTTTTGTGTTGTACTGTTAGCATATTTTATGCAATGACAATGGCTTTGGCCTCGCCACTGTTGGTAGTTTATAAATCATTTGAGATAAGCTGCTGCACAACGTGCAACACCTGATGCCTTTTTGAAAGGATGCCGACCCAGGCCAGCAGCGTGCCATACCATTCGAGTGTTCTACGTTAAAAATTGCAAACAACGACTAAATGGGCACAAAAAACAGGAGCAGCAGTCGCCAACCGAAGGCAGCCACCAACAACGAGCACATAACAAAATTGAAAATAAAGGAGAATAACAAAAAATGTTAAATGGCAACTGGAGCAACATGCAGGTTACCGATAAATGATAAACAGGCGCAAGGATACCCTTACTTGAGTGAGTACGAAATAAATACCTGAATATAAACCTTGAAAACAGGTTCTATATATGAACAGCTTAATTTACTTAGCACTTCCAAATATTGTTCCCCACGTTGGACGCCAAATAAATTTGATAAATATGGTTTTCAATATAATACATTTAGTTTTATTGTTAATTTTTTCCTAATTTTCTAAATTCCGCTACACGCTAAATCCTAAATGAAGTTTTTTAACTGAAAATGTTTGCTTTGACAGTTTTTGATACACGTTGGGCGCCAAAATGTAGTTTATTATTATAGTTTGTATGATTGGAGGAAAAATTAACTTCTGTTTCCTCGTTTCATTATGTTACCATACTCCAGCACAAAATTGTAAGATCCCGTTACATAAAGGGTATGGCAATAACAACAACATCGAGCTACAAAATTGTTTGCGGTGCGGCATAGAGCAAAATATGAAAATGTAAATAGCATAAAATGAAAACCTGCAATGGCAGCACTTTTCCAACACTTGAGATGGTGACGAGGGGGTGTCACATCCCAGTACCTTAGGGTTGGAAGCGTTGGGGCTCGCTGATGGTGCGGTAGGTTGGCGGTTAGGACCTGGCGTTGCTTCGTGACTGACGCTGAGTGCAAGCTGTTTAGCTTTCATGTGACAAAGTAAATTTCAATATATTGAAATTGTTATTTAAGTAGAGTGCACGTGGAGCCAAAGGAGGCAACCCAGCAAGTGCCAAGCTTCTAGTTCTGTTATGTGTATGCCTGGCAGCTGCTGTCTCTCTGTCTAGGCCCTTTCCTACTCCATAGCTCATTCCGGGCCCGTTATTGTAAATAGTGTCATAAATAAATTGCCGTGATTTGTGTGCCAGCCACGAGAGAGGCGTCTATAAAAAATATCATGTGCAAAACAAATTGCATTTTAAAATGCAGCCCAAGCGATTTTCTAACAAAAGAATAAAGTACAGTTGCCACCCGAAAACCAAACAATCACCATCGAACAACAACAAAAAAGAAAACCAACATGACTGCCACATTTGAGAGAGCTAGCTGGCCAGCTGGTGAAACGATTTAATTACAAATAAAGTAATTTTTAATTGAATAACCGCCAAAGTTGATGGAAAAACGTTTTCGCCTGCCGACCCAGAGCATCCTTTCCCTTCAGTGGCAACACCCACGCACATAGTCCACATTCTGGCTTAAAAACTGATCGATTTTCAGTTTCTGCTTGATGCAAACAAACAGCGGGAAAAATGCACATCAACGTCAGCGCCATTCAGGCGACTTTGGATGCATCGTTCCGCTGACCGGAACATCATTCTCACCACGGTGCGTGCCAGCATTTGTTATACGTCTACCTCTCTCTCTCTCTCTTTCCCCCGTCACTTACTCACACTCTGTAAATATGTGTGTGTACATTAATTTTGCCACTTTTTCGCCCTTTACATATGTACGCATTGCAGTGGTTTACTTTGGTCTTGGAAATGCACTACATAAACAAAGGAGTTGGGCTATTCAAAAGAATCACGGGCTGAAAAAAATAACTATGTATTTCTTGAAATAAAATGAAATTCTAGGGTGGTTAGATTAGGTGAAGTTTATTCATTAATATGAGTATGGAAAAAAACACCTATGTATATAAATCTCGAAGTTTTTCATATTCCTTCGTTTTTTCTGTCGTTTTTTTCAGCGTGTTTTGGCTCCCATTTTTTTGGAGTCGGCTTTGTTCAGTGCTGCTAGATTATTTGCTGCATCGATAATTCACTATCGGCAAAATACCAAAAATCATCGGCTGTTAATTCACTGCAATTTTTCAGCTGCTGGTTTTTTTCTGCTATTGTTGATCTCCTGTAATTCATCTGTTATTCTGCTGTAAACTGCTATCGATTCTCTCACATATTTTGCAAATTACGATCTTTGATTACTTAAATAATGGTTGGTTTTCTGTAACAGCCATTCCATCGATTCCTTTAAAGTTTAAACCATAAGTGATCTGTCTTTGTTGATTGTATTTTCGAGCTGAGTTGTAGAAGCAGAAGGAAATTTTGATTTTGCAAGTTGATTTCAAACTATTGTAAATTAGATTTTTATATTTGTGTGACCCATATATTTGTTATTCCTAGAGCATTCATCTGTCAAAGATACCCAACTCTGTTTGCTCTGGCCCCAGCTTCGTGCATTTTTTTTTTCACAATTTGCCGTCGCTTCTTTTTTGCCGCGCTTATTTGCAATTGCATCATCGATTTAATTGCAAATTAATTGCTTCATCATTGGCTCGCGCATGGTCGTCAGGCATGACAGTGGCAGGATCTGGCCTCAATATAGCCCATACCAAACAGGCGAAACCTGCAGTTCTGCAGTTAAGTCACAGTCATCATTGGATGGTTTCGACCAGCTGCCGTTTATTTTTACATTTTGCGCCGGACGCAGCATTACTTTGTAATTATTGTGGCAAATGGTTTGTTTGCATATTGATTACAGCTTCAAAAAGCCAAGTGTGACCATGCCAATTCTTCATCCGTCTCTGCGCCCCCCACTTCCCATTCCTCCCGAACAGTTGTCCATCCACATAATGCAAACCACATGGCCAATTGGCAACAGTTTCTCTACTTAATGGAAGATCCAATTTCATGCAGGTCACTTAGTGCCACCATTCAGATCGGTCTTTAATCTAGACCAGGGGTCGTCACGGCCGTATCTCTTGTGTATAGGAAATGTGCGCTGCTGCTGCGCTGTTTCCTATGCCCACGAGATAGGGCCGTGCCGATAGCTGTTGTATAGTATCAATTAGTAAATGCAAGACACCACACGAGGTGAATAACATAACCCACCCTATTGTGGTGTATTCTTGAGCTTGCTTCCCTTTTCTATTCTTTCTTCTTTTCTGAACTCTCAAACTGACAAGTTGCAGCTAAGTGAAAAGATAAATTAAACTGGAAATTTTAAACAATAATTAAATGTAATTTATTATTGGAATCTTCAGCAAGCAGAGTGAAGCTATACGTATTAGAATCAAAAACTGTAATCAGTTAAGCTTAAGCATAAGTTACTACTACTATTCATGTAATTGGATTATGCCATGTAAGTCTTAGATAAAAAATACTGGGACTTGTAACTTAATAAATAATTTTTTGACAAAAAGTCACTATCGTTTCATTACATCCCATTCTAATCAAGCTATGGCCAATTCATTGCTTGCTCTTTTTATGACCCATTCAAACCAGTGAAAAATTTTCATGTTTATTATTTTTTTTCATTGATTTTTATACTTCTGAATTTGTAAGCATTGTTCCAAAATAATAAGTTTGCTGTTTAACTATTTAATTTTATTTCAAAGCTGCAGCTAATTTTTTTACCCAAAAAGAAAAACTTATTATATGTAAGGATCGATTCAATAAACTTGATCGTTAGAAATTTCCAATTTACCCGTTGAGATACTTTCTCAATGAACTGCGATTGTAACTGATGTGTCAGTTATGTATTTTAAGATTTTAGTTGAAATCTTTAAGAATTTATACAGCACGGTGCGTTTGGTTTCACTGGCAATTCTAAAAAAACTCTGGTCAGAGCTTTGTCTGTTCAATCAAATTTAGGAAAATTGCCTGAAGAGGAGCAGTGGCGAATGGAGGGGTAATGGAATTTGCAGCGTCAATTGCATTGCCAAAGTAGCCGCAACTGCAAGAAGTGCAACAAAGAGCTTGTCCTGCGCCTGCAGGACATAGACACAGATACAGACATAGACGTAGACATTGACATGAATGGGGCAGAGGGGATGATGGGCAGACGGGCACATCATAAAGGCAACACAAAAAATTTGCGGTTGATGCATTTTTATGAAGCGAAGCGCAAAGTGGACGTGAATGAGGTTCTCTTTCTTTTTTTACCTCTCTGCACTTCTTTCCTGCTCCACTCTTGCTGTCAGTGTGTGTGGGAGTGCTAGAAAATATAATAATAAACTAGAAAAATGACAAAAGACATGTTAAAAGCACACATAGCACAAAAAAATGAAAATATCAGCAGGGTGGCAACGCCGCTGACAGGCAACAAAAGTAGACAGCCAGCACTTTCGGTAGGCCGGGCAAGCAGTTGGGCGGGAATGTGGGTGGGGGGCAGGGGCGGGTAGACGGCAGAAGTGCTGTAAAGATTTACTTGACGATAGACAAGAAAAGAGGCGTGTAAAGTGCCGCCGAGCTAAAAATATTTGCACAACAATGGAAGCCACAGAAAAGAAAGAGAAAGATACATAAAAAATCTGTATGTGTATGCAAAGAGGAAGACGAAGAAAAGATGGCGAAGTAGTTGAAGTAAAAACGTAGCGTTAACATAAAAAAAAGGCAGCTGCCAGTTTGGGTTGCCCTGTAGTTGTGTGTAGTAAAATGTAAGTAGCTATAAAATATGAATATAATAGAGCACATCACATCATAATGCGCCCGCAGCAGTGAATGCAGCAGAATGTTACGGTGTCGTTGGTGACGGGAGAAGTGAGGGGTGAAGGGAGGTGAAAAGGGAGGGGGTTCGGGTGGGTAGTTGATTAAATCTGTGAAGTGATCGAAGTGACATGCATGAACACGACAAGCACACTTGAGGCGCCACTTCCACTTCCATAATCCCGGCTAGTGCTACTTTCACAATGATGACAATGAAGTTGAACTTCTTCCCATCGGAGTTGTTTTATCGAGCGGGACGCGTGTGAATAACTTCCGTCAGTGGAATGAATAGAGTGAATAGCTGTTGAATGATGTGTGGGTGAGCTTATGAGTTTGTTACGTTGATAAAGTGCATATTTAACTTCCCTGACTGTCAATTCTACCCATCTCTATCTCTGTCCCGCTCTCTATCTCTTGGGTTGTGACTTTCTTTAAAAGTTCGATTGCTATAAAATATTAAAAAATTGAGAGACTTTTTTTTAAATTTTCTGTTGCCTTTTAATTAGTAAAAGTTAAGAGTACAAAATTTGGTTAAATTTTGTGCAAAAAAATATTTATTATATTCGGAAAAATAGTTTAACAATGCCTTATACAATTTAAATATACTTTATAAATGCACTTTACTTCAAAACTGCCATTAATAAAACAAACAAACCAACAAAAAGATTTTTGAGTTAATAATGCAGGAATATTCATTTTATCCTCTTGTATTTTAAGCAAAAATTTTATATTTTTATCTTGTATACACTTTATGTGAAAATCGAACGATTCTTTTTTACTAGTGTTACTGAATTACACATTTTGAACTAGAGTTGTAAATAATTCAGGGTATTTCCTAAACCTAAACAATCTTACGTCTTTTTAGGGATAAATAGTCAGAACAATATGTTTGGTTTGAAGTCTGGATAATCCACTTGAATTATTTTTGGGATTACCAGGCATTGTGAGAATAAAGATGCTGTAGTTGAGTCTTAGCTAGAACTTAGTTGATGACACTAGACTTTAATATCGTTAAGGACTAAAAACTTTAAGGACAATGACTGGAATCACCTGTTCGGCTGTCAGTCTTCCTGTTTTTCAGTTGAGTGCTCAATTAATAATCGAACAAGTAATAACAACAACCACAACATCAACTGGATCTGGAGCTGTAGCCAACGCCTATAACAACACCTTGACGGGACAACAAAGGAACCAGCCACAACGGACCAAAGCCGAGACTGAGAACGGACGGGACGGCAGGACGAAATGTCTGGCAGCAAAATGTGATGCATTATATAGAAATACTATATAACTGGAGTGTGGGTAAACATTAACGCCATGGAGCGTGGCCATCGGGAAGTTACCAGTTGCCAAGCTAACCAAGAGAGTCCGTCAGTCAGTCAGTCAGTCAATCAGTCAGTCAGTCTTGCAGCCGGCGGCAGTGTGAAGTCAGCTTCAGTCACAAGTCGAAGTCAGTCAGCGCGTCAATAACTTGGACACAAAGGCGTATGCAACATAATTTTGTGGAGGCAAAGCCAGGAAGAACAGGACGCACTGTACGGCACACAACGGCCATCGGAGCGAACCGGCAAGGCGACCGCAGGCGAGGAAAAGGTAGGCGAGGGGAGAACAGAGGGGTGGACAGGGGACAGAGGGCAGTGAGTGCCAACTACGCGTTGCGGCTTATTACCAATGCCATTGTGTACTTTATGGTGTTGCCAAAGTAAATGGGCATGGCCATTGGGGGCGGGCCTCGGTCGAAGTATGACATTAAGTGTGCAAATGTGCAGCACAGGGAGCAGGAAGATGTGTGAGTGTGTGTGTTGACTTTTAACTTGAATAAATTTGCTTTGCAGTCGCTGCATAAAATATGCTTATAGGCAGTATGATAAGGGTGCCCGAGCAGGCGATAGGCGGAGGTAAATTGCGGGTGTGGCCAAAGCACTTGGCAATTCGATTTAATGTGCAACAAAATATAGTGCATTAAGGGAATTCAAATATACCATATTAATAAAAATCGGGCATACTTAAAAAAAACAACAACTTATTTTTATTTAAATGGAATATATTGCACAATATTTCAATTTAATACTACTCCATAAATGAAGTATATGTTTTAATAAACGCTCTTAAGTAGAATTGAACTATGGAAAAATATCAGTCAAGGAATTTAAGTTCTGACAAATTATCCAAATAAAAGTACAGCATTTATAGAGTAAATCTGTACCCCAATGAGATCTGTTTATTCTGCCTTCGTTTTGTAAAAATTTAAATCAGTTTTATAGTGTTTCTCCTTCTTTAATCGCTTTTAATTGTAATATTCCAGAAATTTGTCTTTCTGCCCTCGCTCGACTTTCTGTGGTCTCTTTTTCCTTTGTACTCATTTTGTTTTGCTTGCTTGCATTTTCATGTGCGTGTTAATTTTATTTGCAGTTTTATTTTCATTTTGCGTTTACTTCAATGACCTTTTTTGCTCTGTTGGCCATTGGCCGTTTGGCTCTTGGCTCTTGGCTCTGATGTTGTTGATGTTTGTTGCCTCTGCTACATTTGTGGCATTTTAGTTGAGTGCATTTTAAGTGCCGCCAGGCCCAGTCCCATTTCGAAACTCAGTCTCAGAGCGATTCTCAAGTTTATTGGCCCTCCCACTGAGAGAAAAGCAACAATTTCTGTTATTATTTACATTTGCCAAGTTGGCTAGCAGCGTTTTGCTTTACACATTTTTATTCATCTCCTCTTTCGGCTCGGCAAATGTTAAATAAAGTCTAGACACGGCAGGTAACAAATGCTCGAGCATAGTATAAATATTTTATCATACAAAAGTCAAATCACGCATACGCAGCGTAGGCCCAGGCTTTCGGTGCTTAAGGTTTATCTTGAGTCTTTTAAAACCTGGCGTGTGCAGCTTGTTTGCAAGAATTATTAAAATATAATTTAAATATTGAGCAATAATACCTTAGAGATCGCTCTTGCTCTCTCTTTCTACTTGTCTTGCCTAAGTTTCAGAAAACGAAGGCAAATAGAAATGGTATATATAATATATAATGGTATATATAATGGTATATGGTAACATACATATATCGATGTAAATATCTAATATATATTAATTTGTAATTGATTAATTTGTTATAAGGTCGAACCAGATACATAAGAAATATCTCTTAGGTACTCTCCCCACTGTCACTTTCTCTCTCTCATTCTCCGTATCTCTTTGAGGCCCACTTCCTGTGTACGAATTTTAATAAAAACCATTTCGGTGTCTTCGACTGTGAAACTTAATGCGCTGTCAAATGCGAGTATGTCCCCATGGGCGGTTTCCTGATATCTTTTGGTATCCACATGGATGCAGTCATTTTTGGCAATGCAGGTTTTGAGTTACTCAAAGGAAATGAACAGAAATGTAACAACAAAAGTAAATTTCGCTTACAAACTGAAAAAAAAAGACGAGTAACGCAAAAGAAATGAAAGAAATCAGCAAAGCCCACAGCATTCACAGGAAGTAAGTGCCTCGATATGTACGCCATACTTTTTCGCATTCGCTTTTCTTTGCCTCAAATGAAAGCAAGTTAATTTGATTTGGAAATTTTGAAAGCGTTCAGGCGAAAATACAGGCAGGGGACGTCACATTCGCGGGCCTGGTGGCTAATAAACGTGTTGCCATTGTCGCTGAGGTGACAAAACAAGCGTTGGCAATGGAGGTTTTCGCGTCTTGGAAAGTCAAGTGAAAAGCAAGGAAATTGAATATAAGTTGATAAATCTTAGAAATACATACACATATACACATATATTTAAAAAAAAATCAAAAATTCATTGCACAGTGTTAAAATACATAGGTTTAAGTTAAACATCATTTGATCTTATTATATTTATTATTATTTTTTTTTACTGTATGTTAATTCTGAGCTTTAGTATAAAAATATATCAATGTATTAAAATTTCTATTATTGAGTAATTAATTTATTCAATAATAACATAAATTTTATTATTTTTTTTTATATATTACTATCCATAATTAATTTTTATTTTATTTAAAAGAGTGGAATATAATTAATAAATACATGATTCTTATAATTATCTTTATAAAATTACGATTTTTCTCAGAAAATAATTTTGTAAGACTGAAATACAAAAAAGAGCCTTGAATCGGTAAGCAATGTAACTTAAATTTAAATAAGTTAATTAATTTATGTTTAAATCCTTGTTGCTTTCGAGCACTGTAGCTTCGTTAGGTACTGTACGAACGAGACCCACAAAATACACTTTGTAAGTCAGACAACAAAACAGAACGCAACTTTTTGCGCAACACTTTGACTTCCACTTCCACTTCAATACTCCAACTGCGATGTCTACGGCGAGGAGAACAAGAACAGGGATGGGGATGGGAACGAGGAGGACCAGGAGGAGAACAGGAGAACCGACAGTCTTGTGACAGCTGTCAAGCGAGACAAGCTGGCGAAGTAGCTGCTTCAATATAAATAGCTAACTGTTCTCGTATACCTGAGCGACAACCCAACCGAATCCCTAGCTCAATTCTCCACCCCAACCCCAACCCCAACCCCAACCCCAACCCCAACCCCATCTTCATCTTCATCTCAATATACATGGCAACATGGCAGAATGGAGGGCGTCGAACAGAAAAGTACATCAAATGTACATTAGTGCGGTAGTTAACTTATTCATGTACACAACTCCATTGCCTTTCCATCTCTTTCTCTCTCACTCTCTCACTATCTCTTTCTCGCTCTCTTCGTCTTTTACTCATTTTCGTGTTGTTGTATCACTTTTTGTCACCAAAAAAAAGGGAAAGGGGAGCAAAAAAAAATGTCAAATGAAACATAATAAGGGTACGGATGGGGCTGACTGTACCGCGGGTACCGGGTACCGTTACTTGCGTACTCGTACCTGCTTTATAAGGTAACTCCATTTAACTGCGAGGGCGTCTTCGGTCCTCCGTCAAGTGCGTCCTTGGCGCTCTGGCTCTGGCGACTTCAATGCTGTCACTTTGCTCTGCAGACAGACAAAAATTTGTTTTGAGTTGAGTTCCTGCCGCATAGTTCTCAGTTTCCCAGTTTTGAGTTGCCAATTGTTGTTTTTGTTGTTGTTGTCGGTTAGTCGCTGCTTCGAAAGGGCACAAAAGACTTTAGCAAGTATAAAATAAAGTCAAATTCCAAAATGTGCCACCCTCCAGCTTCCATCTGCACTGCCCTCGTCCTTCATCCTCATCCCTCGACCAAGTACAGACAACTGCCAACAAGATGCCCCCAAACTTCCGAACCACCTCAAACAGCGACAGCAGCAGCTGCAGGTGAAAGTTTTGTCTAATTAAAAAATGCTTCTTTGGCAAGAAAATTGCGGCTTCATTTGACTTCGTTCTATGGGCATCCATACCGTGGGAGCTTAAAGAATCAACGCGCCCCAAAGAGAATTCTTGCGATTCCCAAGCCTTTATCCCGATATCTTCGTTGTATAAATATTGTTATTTGGTAAGTTAGAGCTTAATGTTTATAAAGAAAATCATTTAGATTTCAGATAGTTTTCTAGAGCTGAGAACTCTTCTTCTCTACCTTTTTCACAATTTGTTTACAATATGAAATATAAAATTCATTTAACAATATACTTAAAATTTATTTTATTGCTTTATAAAAATTTTTGTAATCAATTCTGCACAATCAACAAAATTTTGGGAGTTAGATCAAATCTAATGTATAATCTTTAGATTTGCACATAATAATTCTTATTTCATCTACCTATTTCCTATTCCATTGTCATATTATCACCTAGAAATATTTGCACAATGGGCTCTATTTTACCACTAGTACCTACTTTATACACCACCAAATTAGTAGCTGAAACAAATATAACAATTAGTTAACTACTAAATCTGAAGTATATGTCTTCACATACACATAGACACACACACACACGGACAGAAGTCACCAAGTAACATTTACGCGTCTGCGGTTATTTTGCTTAATTTATGTTGTAATTATTTTGTTTGGCAGCCCCTGCCTACATACAGTGCGCGTTATAAATATTTACTTATAAATATCTTACTCACTCTGTTCATGTGTGCATGGTTTTGTCCTTATGTATGTGTGTTTTTCGGCGGTGTGAAATGTGTGTAAATACTCGAAACTAAGTTACACCCACGCACAAAACTGGCAGCTGCTTCTTCTTCTTCTTGCTCTCTAAAAGGGGAGGGGGAGGGGCGTGTCGCCATGTTTGTTTGCAAATAAATACAAGTCGAAGTGTACTTTATGGCCACGCTTATGTAGTACTAATTAAATGTCACTCATACGCACTGTAAGCCTCCACTATGTTACATGTCGACTCTCTCTCGACTGACTTCAAACATTAAATGTATGTACTTTGCATGTTGTCATTGTGTTTGTTGTTGCTGTTGTTGTCGTTGCTTATCGTCAGACGCCTTTACGAAGAGTCTGATGTTTTGGAGTGGGAGGTAAAGCCAAATTCAGCCCAGTTGGTCCTCTCAAATTTTGCAATTGACATGTGTGTATGTGTGTGTGCTCAAGATAAAAGGACGGCACCATCTATTGATGACATGACGTGCAAATGGCTAATTAATAGCCTGCCTTGGTAGAACTCTTGGCCTTTGAATTGATGATAAGCTGTTGATATCAGAATAAACTTTTTAATTGAATTACCAATTATTTAGTTAAGGAAATTTACATATGATGCATATAGTTTGTTAAGAGATTTTTAAATTTGTAAGTCAATTAAAATATTCAAATTTAATATAGAGTCGAACTTCCCTAACTCGAATCACCATTATTCACAGAAATGGTTCGAGTTATGAAAATATTCGACTTATAGAGTTTTTATTTAAGTTTATTAACTTTACTGCCACTCATTTAGCTCGAGTTAGAGAGAAGTTCGAGTTATAGAAGTGCGAGTTATGGAAGTTCAACTGTAGTATAATTTAATTTTATAATATAATTTCAATAAAGCTGTCAGATTCCACTGATCGTATTTGCTTTTAATGTTATATGTCCCTTACTTATTTTTAGATATTAATATTGAATATTAATGAATATTGATCTATTTTTTCAAGTCATCCACTTCTGGCAGAGTTTGTTAATTTAAAATAAGTTAATTGAATAACAAGGAAATGTTTAAAAAAAATACCAAAACAAACACACTACGGTTATCAGACAGTGCTGCCCATCTATACGATTAATTTTAAGAGTATGCCGAATGAGCTTAAGAGAGCAAGCACTCTCTCTCTATGTCTCATTCTCTCTCAACGCCTGTTGGCAAGTTGTTAACTAAACCTGCGCACTGTTTCCCGCCGCACACCTGTCCAATCGTCCACCTGTCCAACCGTCCACCTGTCTACCTGTCGTACCTTCCGCTGCGAACGATGCAACAGAGGACACATAACAGACGCAGTGGCTGCCCAAACAGGAAATAATGTGCCAGGTAAACGTATGGCAATGTAAACTTGACGAAAGCTCTGAGCAACTCTCTCTCTCTCTCTCACTCTCTCTCTCTCTCTCTCTCTCACTCTTGTTCTCTCTCTCTTTCGTTGTGTTTGTGTGTTTGGACTCTCGCACTCAGTGCTTGCTCTTTGGCATCGTTTGTTTGCTCTGGCGCGTTGAGCAAACACAAAATGGGCAAATTGGCAGACACAGAGCGGCAAACAAACTTTATTATGGGTCATTGTAAAGTGCAACACACCCACACACCGACATTTGTATACACTCGAGTGCACGCATACACACACACATGGATACATACATATGAGGCTGCCTAAGTGAGCGAATTGAATTGAAGTGCCTATTAGTATGCAATAGATTTTTATCAAGCCTTGCTCTTTACAGCTCAAATTGTTTGCCTGCAAATTGAGTAAGCTCGCCAATTGATACATATCCAATTATTTAAGAGGAGACTAGAGCCCCCTATCTCACTCTCTCGATCGCTCTCTCTCACATTGAACAGCTTAATAAACCCTTTGAATTCTATAACCGTTTACAATTTTACATTTTGTTTGCCGCATTATGTGCTATTAATTTTTAAGCCTCCATAATTTTGTCATTGGGCAAAGTCAATGAGTAGAATACGGAAATTATTTGTGGATTTGTAATTTTAATTAGTTTTTCGCATTTAGCGTCTGTGATTGCAGTTGCGGGATCAAAGTATTGTCGATTGTCAGGTTGGTTCAGGTGCCATTATTTCAAACATAAACATAAATTTGCGGCTTGGTTTTTGTTTCGAATGCGGGGTTGGAGGGTTGGGTTTGTCAATGTGCTAACCATAAGTGGCATTAACCATAAAGCACTTAAAATATTGTGCGTATATACACAAATCGCACATATGCCACACTGCACATTGCACTATAGGTCAAATGAACACTTTTTCCGGCTTAAACTCATTCTTTAGAAGTACTAAAATTACCTAACATTTGTTATGTACCCATTAGGAATACGTCAAACCGTAATGTTGCATAACAGAAATGTTAACATGGCATTTTGATCTTAAGTTAACAGCTGTTAAACGTGCAGCTCATAAATTGGGCAAATATTTTGGTGAAGTGGCTTAATTCAAATTATGATGAATAGTGATCAGTTGGGTTTGTACTTTATGTTGGTAGATCTGTACTGTTGGTATTGTTCGTGTTGTCTGTAGTAAGTGTCCATCAAGAGAGACCTTCCAAAAATAATTATTTGGGAAGAGTTTTAAAAAAAATGTCAGCACTTGTCAGCCAAGTGACTATATACTTTATACATGACAGTTAAGTTTATTTCCCCATTATTCTACTTCTCCCAAAATTTAACTTTTTAGCACATAACCTATGTCTAAGCAATACAGGTCTGCATGAAGCATAACGGAAAAATAAAGGAGAAACTATTGGAGTGGATGCTGTTGTACGTTATTTAAACGGTATATCGATTTTATTATTATTACGACACACAGACAACAATAAAACATCGCTTTTTTAGTTACAGGCTATCTCCTGTCCGAAAATGAGATCCAAAATTTGTCCTTACAATATGAAATAAAAAACAAGAAATACAAAATATACTTTAATATTTATTGTCAAAAAAAATAAAATAAGAAATATTTTATTGTATATGTATATATTTTTTTTGGGCGTTGATGGGCAGCGTCACGCCCATTTTTTTCAAAACTATTTCCAAATGCGATCTAAAATGGTATCCAAAACACTTTATTAAAACCAGAAAAGTGCCCATTTGACCTATGGTGCATTGTGTGAGTGTGTGTGTTCACATATTAATATCATATCAAGCGTAGCTGACAAACCATTATAGAATGTTTTAATTAATATTTGCACGGTGGTACAGCTGATTATGTTTTTGTTAGTTTAATTAGTATATTAGTAATATTATTATAATATTAATATTATAATTATAAGATCCTTTATATTGTTAAGTTATCCAATGCAATATATTTTTTTTAAGATGTTACAAGTTTTTAAAATTATAAAAAATGAAATTCGCTGTCTATATAATTCTTAGCATATGTTCAATATTGTTAACCAAGAGAAGAAGAGCAATAAGCTATTAATTTTTTTCTTATTTAATTAATACAATTTAATTTATACATGTAATAATTGATTTTAAAAGTAATTGGCGCGAGAAAATAAAAATTACTCGACAGCTCTAGCAATTGTCTGCCATTAGTCTGGCAACTCTTCGTGAAAAATGTTTTCACAAATTGCACAATAAGTTAAAGGATTTTTGCGATAAACTTGAATTACCTCAAAAGACCTATTTTTTAAATGCTTAGTTTAAAAAAGCTGAAATGGTTCCATATATTTTTTTTAAATACCTTACTTCGAATTCTGACTAAAAAATGTGGCATCGCTGACCCTGACATCGAAAGTCTAAATCGGTCTAGGTGGCAGCATCGGACGCCATTGGTTTCAGCTAAACAAAACCAGTTATTACATTAATAAATTAAATTATATTAATTAAATAAGAAACAAATTAAAAACCTATTGTTCTGAAATGTTGACTGTTGATTATCACTCTGCAATAGCTTTTGCACCACTGTGCCATTGCAGTACAGTTTTATCATAAGCATTTATGTTCGTAATATGATGAAATAAAACACTTTGCTTTAATGCATTAAATGCAACTGGCTGCAAGTTTGCCTGCAAACTGGGCATCAAAGGCAGCTGAAGGGTTTCAAAGTGGGCAATTGGTTTGGTTCATCGAGTGGCGGGTTGATTAAAAATCACGCATACGCAACGTTGCACAATGCAATGTATTGGATTTTCGCCATTCTCTTTTTTTTGTATTTTTGCTACTTTGCATCTGTTGTGAAATTTTTTTGAAATATTTATTTTTATTTTTGCCATTGAATGAAGCGCTCTTAATAAGTGAAAATGTGCGTGGCATATTAAGAGTGACATATTTAACAAATAGTTTGCAAAAAGTCGCATCACGGTCGCAATATGAATATGACAGGCGGACAAAAGAGTGTGGTCGGATCAAAAAAAAAAATAAAATAAATAAATACTGTGTATATATAACGAGAATTTACGAAATGTTTAAAATGTTACTTGGTGATTTCTTTGTTGTTACTGCAACAATTTTGCACTTTTGCCATTGCTATTAATTATGAACAAATTAATTAAATTAATTACTCATGCGAGGGTGTAGAGTGCATTTGTGGGTACACTCACTACTCGTATTCACACTCACATTCCCTTTTATGCGGTTTTACACAAATATTTGCACTGCCCGCTTGGGATTCCGAGCGAACTGAACAAAAAAAAAAAAAAACGAACGCTTTGATTCGCTGCCCCAAAACTGTTCAACTATAATGCATTTTAAATATTTAATTTAAGTTTAAATAACACCACTTTTAGTGCTGGCAAGTGGGTAAATACTTTGTAAACTGATGCCGACATCATCAGCATTTAAAATGCACCCCTACAATTATTCAAATTTGTTGTCCTGCAGTGCAACGGGGAGACAGAGCCGATAGATTTCTCTGGGGGACAGGATATTCAAATGGAGTATTGGGTTTATTAAATCAGATTTAATGTACTAGTAGTAATGTACATATATAAGTTTCTTGCAAATTGCAATCTGGATTCAATTCAAATTTAACATATTTGACCAAATCTGCTTCCAGGGAATCAAAAGTTGAATGACAAATAGTTTAAAATATTTATATTTTATCGATTACATTATTTATAATAAAGTAAGAAGATTTATATATCTGTTTTTAAAAAAAAAAAACACATTTCTGTTTACAATTACAATAAAACCTAAAATGGAAAATCCAGTTGACAATTGGCTACAAATCTAAACCAATTTACAAGTCGGTTTACAGGACATTGGGGCAAATCGTTGGTGTAACCACAAGAATTGCAACTTAAAAATCAACTCCATTTAGTTGGCCACATTGTAAGGGGGGCAATGTGAAACGGAAGCGGAAGTGCGAACGTGGTGTGCGGCACTTTCACCAGCAAATTTAACCACATTTTAAGCACATTTAAATACAACAACAAATAAAAGATTCAGACGACGGGTACAATGAATTACGACGCCACGCACCGAAAAACTGCAAAGGACGAAAACAGAAAGAAAAACAAATAAAAAAACAGAAAAAGTGTGCGGCATGACAAGAAGAAGAGCAGCAACAATAGCAAAAGGAGACGGAGCGGAAGTTGGTGGGTGGTCAGGACATGCCGAAGGACAACTATAGTATGTACAATGAGATGCCAGCAAACAAAGGCGAACCAAAAGGCAGCCAGCGGCAGCAGGAGCAAATACTACTACAAGCAATTTAACATTATTTTAATGCCATCCTCTGGTTGTCCTTTGTCTCTGCGTCCTGCCCACCTCCTCCTTCTGCTCCTCCTCCTCCTCCTGCGCATATTTACATGCGTGTTTATCTGCCATGTAAGTAGTGTGTATAAAATAGAGCGACAGTTATCTATGTGCCTCTGTCATGACCGCCTGTTGCGAATCCACAAACACAGAGAGAGAGGGAGAGAAAGCGAGTAAAAAGAGAGGGAAACACAAAAAGAGAAAGCAAACAACACGCTCCCCAGTTGTAATAGTGTGCAAATGTGTTTGTCATTTGTCTTTTTAACGCCGAACTGCCTCTGTCTCTGCCTCTGCCCCTCGACTGCCTGTGCGTACGTGTGGCAGCCTCCCAATTTCGTCCCATTTGGGCGCTGCCAACCCGCTGCGAGCACGACGTTTTGACTTCCGTCCGGAAGTGCGCATTAAAATTGCCATTAGCCTAGCGGCAGCACTGGTAGCACCGCTTCCACAAATCCATTCAATTCGCATAGTCACACTTTTTGGCAACTGCCAAACAATAGGCTCGTAATTTGCCAGACCCAACGAAAGGAAAAAAATGAAAATAAGACAAAGCAATTGTCGTGCCACTTTCGTCTTCAACTCGCTGACTAATGCTTGTATCAGGCCTACAGCTTCAGACGTTTTTATTTTAAGATCAAAGTGGTTTTAAAAGGTCTTAAAAGGTTATACAGACTATTAGTCAAGATCAAGTTTGCTTTGAATTGTGCCACGCCCCCCTACGCCATCGCTTAAGAAAATTTTTTTATTATTAATAAATACTAAACATATGATATTTTCAAATAAATCATAATATCCTACATATTATAGAAATATAAATTCTGTTCAATGTTTTGTTTGCATGTTTATAAATATCCAAAATTTTAAACACCGAAATGATTAAAAATTATTAAAAATTCATCAGCAACTTTTATTAATGGAATTTTTAGTTTAATTATTAATTGAATTAAACTATAATGTACAATAATTTCAAAATTAATTTACTATAGATTAAATAATTAATACGAAATTAATGCAATTGTTTTCCCATCATTAATGGAAATTAGCTTGCTTCATAATTGAATTGAGTCAACATTTTGTGAAATTATAATTATAAAAAGAATTAATTTTCTAAGACTTCTTGTATTTATGTCCATTTTGTTTTCTTGATTTATTTAAGCTTAAAGTCTCTGAGTCGTACTGGAATTTTGTTTATTTTTTTGTCGTTCCTCTACACTCAGCATTCTCACACACATAACATACAGTACATGTTGTAACTCATTGGGGGGTCTCCGAAGGATTGGACTCATGCTGCGCAGGACAAAACGAAAGCAACAGTTTCCCTTTACGCACTTTTTCAGCTTTCCTTTTTGTGGCAATGTCTAGGCATCTTTTTGCCACACTTTTTGTTGGCTTTTTAGATTTATGCAGCGGCAAAATTGTTTGACATCAAGATGCAACATTCATAGACTTTGGCTGGGCATCATCAAATCAAATAAAAGATAGAAATCGAAAAGTTACTGAAAGACAGCAGAGAAGGAGAGATAGAGAGAGAGAGAGAGAGAGGTAGGAGGAGAGAAAGCCTAAACATTACGTCGCACTTGAGTTTGCAATGTTTGTAATGCAGATTTGTAAATTGCGCTTAATTCAATTAAATAGTTTGCCTGGCTAATTTATGTTGCCACTCAATGATCGAAGTATACATTTTCAATTGACCCCCACATTGTTTTAATTGATTTCGAGTTGGACAATTGTATAGTGTGTATTCGAGTAACGGACAAATTGACATGACATCAATATGGATTTTTGGAATATTATTGCATATCAAATTATCAAGCACATACATATATGCACAGGCGGACAGAGATAGAGATACATATCCATATCCATATATGAATGGCATATGAAATTGCATAATAATAAATTGTAAATGAATAAAATGCCACTGTAGTATTATATTAAAGGACAGCAAACAGTTAACTGTAGCCTCAGAATCAACTCGATGCATTTTAATGCCATTGCAATTGATATTTCAATTAATTTTCAATTAAAAATGGTTTTAATAACATATAATGCACAGTCGAAGGACTCAAATGCAGCGTTGGCAAGGGAAATGATTTGTGTTGGTATTTATCAATCTAAAGTATACCATTTGTATGTGTGTGTGTATGGTTGAATATGCTACTGTGTGTGTGAGTGTGTCTCTGTGTGGGCTTAGCAGAGTTTTTGCATGAGTTGAGGTGAACTGGGACCAGACTGTCTGCAATTGTGTAAAGGTCTGTGAAAGTTTTGCCCTATACACTGCAAGAATTTACTAGCTATAGTAGTAAATATAATATAATTTTGCTTTACAATATTATTTTATTTTACTTCTAGCAACTATGACTAAAGGTCTGTGCCTTAAAAGAGAATTAAAATAAATTTATTATAAAGACAACTTAAATGATAATAATAAAAATTTCCTGCCGTTCATTTTAGGCATTTTATCCACCGCTTTGTTTATAAAATGCTACCAGCTTTTGCTGCAGTTATTATAATTATGTGGTTTTATTTAATAGGTTTCAAACTAATGTAGAACAAATAAAGGTGTTAAAATTTGAACATTTGAATAAAGTCATTTAATTATTAATTACTAGATTTACACTGAATTTAATCTTAACGGTGTAAATATTTGTATTTTGAGTTAAGTACAAAGTTGCTGCAATGCGAGACTTTGCGAACTGTTCTGCCCACCGCCATTTATCATTGTTGGCAGCGAAGTTATTTTCATTTATCAATTAAATGACCATTTATGTAAAGCCCAAGTGTATAATTTCTATGTAAAATAATGAAAGCAAATATGTGAATCACATTTTTTGGGATTAAATAAAGAGTCGAGCGATTAATTAATAGACTTTAGTTATTAGTTAGTTTGTTGGCATACTAATTAATTTTTGTGGTTTTTATTATTTGATAATATTTGTTATTTTATTTATTTTCTGGCCTTGTTGCTCACTTTGCACTTTGTTGCTGCTGTTAGTTGGTTTACCAATTTGTCGTTGTGTGAAGTTGACAAAGTGCCAGCCAGGTTCAGTGGCCACACTTTTAGTTGTTGTTGTTGCTTTTGTTAGTTTGTTTAACAAAACCAGAGCGAAAATTTGAACAAGTTGTTGTTGTGTCTCAAATGCACTCGTTAAATAAACAACAACAACAATAACAAGAACCATTCACATATCAAACTATTGAAATTTAAAACAAACGTAATGAATGACTATTTTTGTCGAGCTTTTGCCAAGTGTAAAAATAAATATTTAATTGCCCTAATTGTCGTTGGATTATTGCATAAATAAACATTGAACACTTTTGCATATTGAATTTATTTGTTATCCTTTATTATTATTGCTGCCATTTGTTGTCCGGAAATTGTCGTTTGTTGTTGTCCTTCTGTGTGTGTGTTTGAAATGTTGCAGAAGCTCTTCGATAACAATATTATAATAGTTTTTTTTATTTTTATTCAGACTGATACTTTTTATTATGGGATACAAGCATTGATTATAAAAATAATCCACCTTATAAATGCTTCAACCACACATTAAATTTATTAAAAACCACTTTAATTATTTCTATTTATTTATTTATTGGATACTGATTTCATAATGCACATTAGCTATGATTTTGAATTCAAAGTCAAATTTAAAAGTAAATTTAAAAATTAAAATGAGTTAATCAAGTTCATTATTATTTATAATAATAAATAAGCAGAGATATATTCCTACAAGAATGCGAAGTAATTTTGTTTTTTTTTAGCAATTTGTCAAAATAAACTGCATTATATATTAATTAATACAATGTGCCATACAAAATAAATATTTGAGTTGCCTTTTTCGAGTCCTTGGCAAACAACTTGACAACGGCCACAAAGAAGCTGGTGACATCGGCCACAATGTGCAAGGATCACTGATTCTTCTCGGTGAAGTCGGGAGGGTGAAAGGGATAAGGGATGCAGCTGACTGAGTCAGTTCCTTCAATAATCGAATACCCTGCATCAGGGAATAAAGTAGTTTTGCGCTAAAGAATATCACAGAGCATAATTATCAAAAAGCAGAGTCTAGTTATGTCTGTCCTTATGAATCCATCGATCTCAGCAATAATGAATAAAACATATTTTTAATATTTTTCAAAGACTGGTACAGGGCATAGTTCCGTCGAACACTTCATGCTTGTTTCTCCATGTCGTTTGCACTGAAATGTTTCAACATTTCCGTTTAATATGACTGCATTTCCGTAAAAATTTAATTAAAAACTGACATTTCTTCTGCCTCGTGCTGCGGCTTCTGAAGCGATCCACTACGAAAATAATGAATAATTTTAATACAGCAACAATAATGCGGGACGAACAATCAACGTCTGAATATGTATTCAAATTATTGAAACAAATATACAAGCAAAAAAAAAGTAAATAAATAAATAAAACAATAAAATCATATGTTGTGCAATATTTTTATTTAATTAACAACGATATGCAACGGAGAACGATTACATTTTTGAGCCATGCCATTTGACATGTGTATGTATGTATGTACAAAGATTGGGTCAGTATTTTCATTCACTAAAAGCAGCGGGATAGTTGGAAACTCAGGCAGTATATTTTGTAAAAATTACACTTGACAATATATAGTTAAGAAAATATGTATTATTCTACATACATAGTCCCAGAAAATGTAATCAGAATACAATTAAATTAATTGAAACATAACTCATACAACTTGATCTTAGTTTATTTCAATAATCCGTACAACTGTATATTTGAAACTCAATAAAAATATCAAAAAACAAGCATTGCTCCGAATTTTAATTTTGAATAATTTTGCAGAAGTAGTTAAAAGTTAAATAATGTATTTCACTTTCCATTGATGTCGATTTGACTGTTAGGATATTTAAATGTCTAGCACTCTCGATTGAAATATTTCAACATATTTTTTGCACATTTATCTGCAACGGCATTCAATTGGTTGTTAAAAGTTCTGGCAACTGTCAACTGCAACCGAAACGTAACATGAACGGGAGGGAAAAAGTTATTATTATTGTTATTATTACACTACACAACACTGCGCAGAGCACAAAAGCGGGGTTTTTAATTAAATAAATACATGTTTTATACGCCACAAAAGAAAGTGCAGCGACACGAGGATGAGTATTTAAAACGAAAAATTCGAAATTTGAGTAAAGTAAAATAAAATGAAATTTAACACATAAATGGAAGTTGTTTAAGAGGCTGCCACTTTTAGGTCGACTTTAACAAGTTGCTGCACACAAAATTAAACAGCGTCCGCGCAGTGGCAGAGAAATTTTGCAAATTATAATTATTTCATACCTGGGCCAAAAGGCAAATTTGCGCTTCACTCGAAAGGGACTTGGACTCCGAGCCGCACCGGATAAAACGCTTTACAAGCTGTAGCCAGCTTCAGGCCAGGCCCAGACCAAAAGTGAGCAATGAAGAGGCTAGCAAAATGGCAGCAATATTAGATGGAACGGGAACGGGAACGGGAACAGGGGGAGGTGACAGGTCGAAGCACTGGGCAAACTTCAATTACAGCTTAAAACTTTCAATTAAAAACTTTGCCGCGAGTGAAAAGAGAGTGTGGGTAAAAAAAAAGCTGCTGAAGAGCTTGGAAAATGCATTTCCAAGCAGTCGAGTTTAGTAGGAAGCTACTGACGAGATGAGCAGATTTGCTTGGTAATTAGAAGATGAACAATAAATGGAACTATGCATATCTTCAGGCTGCTCTCATATGGGTCAAGAGTTAGATAGGTAAGAAAAAAAAGCTTGCGTAAATCCAAAGCATGTTCTATGACAGTAATAAAAAAAACTTAAATTTTTTTTTAAAAATTTTGTGCTATTGATGATGAACTTCAGAAAAAAAAAAATTAAAAAATTATGAAACAGATAAGTTCTTAAAAGCCCCTTCAGACGAGCGCTTTTCCACCGACACTTTTTTTTATTTTTTGTCAAAAAGCTGTCCGTGTCGCGTAACCACACAAAATTTCAAAGCGCCGGTGAAAAACCGAAGCTCACCGATGGAAATGGAACACGTTCTATTCCATCGGTGAGCGATGGTGATCGACACGGACAGCTTTTTGACAAAAAGTGTCGGTAAAAAAGTGCTCGTCTGAAGGGGCTTTTAAAATTTATTATAGGTTTATACAGTTCTAAGAAACAGAAATAATAATTATTTTTTTTAGCTATTAATCAAGCTATTAAGTGTGTTAGGGATTGTCTTATTAAAGAACGATGGAAACACCTGAAACAGCTTGTCCATTTGCCGTCTTATAAAGATGTTGAGCCTGAGCCTCTTTAAGAGCTTCAGCAAAAGGAGGAGAAACTTTACCTCAACGCAACGAAAATCCCGCACAGACTTTGGCCATATGGCAAATTTTGCACAGAGCCAAAAGTTTTTGCACAAATTTTTCAGTTTCTTTTTTGCCATTTTGTGGCGCACAGCAGGCTGAGAATGCATTTTTAATGAATCCCCGTAAAGGTGAATGAAACATGCAACGTGGGCGAGAAATGGTGAGCGAGGTGAGCAGCCAAAAGGAAATGCAACAGAAAATGTTGCAAAAATTGAAAAGCGCAACTTTGACTTTACTCTCGGTAAGTGTGATAGTATACGGGTATTTGGGTGTGTGTCAGTGTGTGTATATGTAGGTGTGTGCGCCTGTGTTTGGTTTCTCGACAGAGCAACACCCGCCGAGGCCAAACTCTTAATTGAATTAAACTTTTTAGCTGCAAACTGCAAGTTGAGAAAAAAATGTTTACCAATTTTTCTTTGGCCTTGCGGTGGGCATTGTTGCACCTGATATAGAAGAGACGGATTGTTTTAAAGTCCGTAAGGATTCGATATGTTTAATGTTTAGTTCAGCAGAAACTAGGAATTCCTTACGTTTTGAAATATTTGAGCCAAGTTTTCCAATCCAGCATACAAATCACAAAAATACCGCACTCGGGGCAGCTTAGTTTCCATTTCGAGCAATTTTAAGATATTGCTTTACTTATTGAATATAAGGGATCAAAGCAAATCTTCTGAACATGTATCAAAGGCATTTCAAGTTTGACCTAACTGAGTCGGTATTTTGGAAATTATTATAATTTATTTATTTGGCGCCTGGAGCTGCCAAAAAACAATAATCAAAACAATCAGAACAACAGCACACACAACAAAAATACTTAACAAATTTGCGGGCTACTAAAACTGAATAGCCTTTGTAATTTTCAGAAAAAAAAAAAATATATTTAATTGATTTCGCACAAAAATTACAAATTCACACAATTGCGCGATGTGGGAGCTTCATTGTGCGCAATTTCCGCACTTTAAGTGGCATTTTGTGAAATTATTATAAATTATTTATTTGGCGCCAGGGGCTGCCAAAAAACAATAATCAAAACAATCAGAGCAACAACTACACAAACAACAACAACACAAATGAGCGCGCATTAAAATTGACGCTCGAATAGAAAATGTACAAAAATTAACTTCATTTCCGTTTGTGAGCGTCTGAAATAAACATAAATTCGAAATTAATACGCCACAAATTCCAAAAACCAGATGGAAAGGGCTTCAATTGTAGAGACTCTAATGGAAACTCGGGTTGAGTCTGGGAAATTGTTTGAACTTTTCCGTTTAAGTTTCAATTTACCTGTTTGAAATTATGCAGAACGTTTGCCAAATGGATGTCGTTGTAAAATTTAATTAAATTGCACGAAAGTCGACGACTTAGTTCTCGGACTTATTAGGGACTGACATATGTGGGTCATAAAATGCCGAAATGAAATTGAAAAATGTGGAAATCCTGCTCGATGCGCACTGCGACAAGCTAAAAATGGAAAACAAGTCAATTTTTATGGCATACATTTAGGCGGGCAGGAGTTTACAATAAGAATACAAGCCATAAGAACACATATGGAAAAAGCACGTAAAGCTTGCTCGAATTAAAGATAGCCTGTAAAAAATAAGTTCTTAAAATATGTGGTTTTTTTATTTCGTTCTTAAACTATACAAACAAGGAGAATATATCCAATTAATTTTTTTTAGTCATTAATTATTTTTTTTCTTTCAAATTATGAAACCCTTTTAACTTATTTTGAGTCTACAGGGTATTGCAAATAACTGAAATGGAAATATTGTTATTGAGGGTGGAAACAAAGAACGACCAAAAAGGGAGCATATGGTGTGGGAAATGCCGAATGCTGAGCACAGCAAATGCTACCTCGAAATGTAATAAATATCATGTAAGCAGATATCTGGAGTGTTCAATTTATAGGTCCTTCCCAAAAGTTTCAAACATAAATAATAATAGTATAAGGTTACTATTAACTGTTGACATAGTTAATATCTATTTGCAGCTTTTGAAAAATTTGGTGTTTTTTATCAGATTTATCTAAGACTTAATTTCGAATATCTAAATCAGGTATTAATCGATAGGCGTTTAATTGATTCGCTTTGCAGATTGCGAAAAGAGAGAGAGTCGATAGTTTAGAGCTCTCCGAGCTCTCTCCATTATACGCCTTTTTGAGCAAACAACAACAATACACAGAACTTCCTAAGTAATGACTAGAAAGATCACTTGCCGAAGCTACAAAAGCAACTATAATCAAAAGATTTGGCTACTTTGATTGTGAAAATATAAAAAAATTTTATTTTTACTAAAATAATCGGATATATTCAGAAATAACCAGAAAAAAATCAAAAATAATCCAAATTCTCAAAAACATTATCTGGGGTGCCACAGAAATCGCTTTTTCTCGAATTTGACATACATTTCATACATATTGAAGTCAAATTCAAGCGAAACCGATTTCTGTGGCACCTCAGTAAATTTGATTTTTTCTGATTATAATCAAAATAGAAATCAAAAATAATCCGAATACTCAAAAAGATTATTTTTGATTTTTTCTGATAATTTTTAAATAATTGTAATAATTTTAGATTATCTGATTTTTTGTAATCGTAATCATTAAATAATCACAAATCTTTCAACAGTGAATTATATAGTCACTACGATTATTTCCAAAAATAATCTAATTGAGTAGTAATTCTAATCGAAATTTAATAGGTATGATTCTATGTCACTAAAAATAAAAGCAACGTCGGCTTGTCAAAAATTAAAATTTGAGTCGAATGCTTAGTAGCTTTTATTTTTTATGAATATCAAGACCTAAATGAATTGAAAAAGGATTTAATATACAGAGAACTACTATTGTCAGCAGTTTGAACAATAAAACTCCGGTACAATAATGCCGGCACCTTCTAAAGGCCGGTTGAGTGCAAACCGTAAACGGCCCACAGGGTCTTCAGTTCGTGGCACATTGAATAATGAAAGTTCCTCGGATCATCGAATTTCCATCCGAGCTAAAAGCGAAAGAGACATATACTTGCCCGAATCGGAATCTGAACCGGATCCTGGACAGAAGGTGCTAAGGACCAAGACGCAAAATGAAAACGAGCCATGGAACAAGCGAAGATGTCCTCCGAAGAAGCAACATCGACAGACGAAACGGGAGATTGAAATTGCCAAGTTTAAGAACATTGATTTTTCACACCGTGACTCGGATCCCCAGTTGACAGTGCAGAATCTAGAGTTTCCGGATGCAAACATAAAACGCACTGAGATCGAGACTCGAGATGAATGTGGCAAACGCGAGCTTAAGCCCAAGAAAGGGACCAATGATTTTCTTAGCTCGAGTGACTCACGTTTTCGTGATGCCGTTTTCACGGTGAATATGCAACCGCGCAGTTGCACATCCTCCAGCATTCCAGGCAGACCAGTCAGCGCCCCAAGGAGTACAGGACGCGCCGCTGTGAGTTCCCAAGGAGCTCCGGACTCAAAGGAAATGATTGACGATTATCATGTGCCCTCTGTGCGTCCAAAAGGCTTCAAGGGCGATCAGTGGAAGCAGCCTTGCGAGGCCAGCTACGAGCCTGGAGCACCTCGGCCTCATATTGGACGCTGCCCAAAGAATTATCAGCAGCTGTCGAAGTTATCGCCGCAGCGACAAAAGTTCTTCTTAACGCAGGATCCACGCCGGACCCACTGTCTGGTCAATCCCAGTGCACTGCGGCACAAAAAACTCACCCAGGCGCAGCAATTTAAGCTCATTAGCAAGATGGTCAAGCATGGGGATAATGTGTGCGCCAGCACGGGATCCGAGTCATCGGATACTCACATCTGCGAGGTGATTGATGTGGAGAATCCCGTCAATTTGGACTTTCAGGGCATGGACTACAAGAACACCTACGAGAAGGACGAACAGGAGCAACAGAATCAACAAACCTACTGGCGTGTCGTTCGCTACATGACGCGACGTCACACAAAGAAAATGACTCAGACCAAAGTGGAGGCCGAACTGCAGGCGGAACGTTTGGCAATACCTGCCGTGTTTAATACCCGCATCAAGGATGAGCCCGTGGTGGAGGAGCCTCCCGGGAAGCCGTACAAACTGGCGCAACTGTTTCGATCGCCGGATAAGCCGGCTAACAAGGCCAATATCAGTGAGGAGCATAGAAAGCGGGAGGCTCGCTACAAGGACATTTATCTACGCAACAAACAGCGAAAGGCCAAGAAGGACCAAGAGCGTTGTCAACAGGAGGCAGCGGCAAAGGAGATCGAGGCACGCACTGTTGCCGAAAAGGATCTGCTCGAGGATGTGGCCAAGATCGATGATGACATCGAACGCAGTTTCCGCAAGTTCGAGTACATTCCGCCAGTGATTAGGAAACGCAAGTTCTTCCCGAAAACCCTGACGGAGACCGAACGTCTTAAGGGCATCATGCACAAGGAGAATTGTGTGCGCCGGGATGAGGCCAGGGTAGCACAAGAGTTCTA
This sequence comes from Drosophila limbata, assembly GCA_963924055.1. NCBI lineage: Eukaryota > Metazoa > Arthropoda > Insecta > Diptera > Drosophilidae > Drosophila > Drosophila limbata. The sequence goes on from OZ001353.1 coordinate 8,932,029, forward strand.
CTTGGAGCGGACGGGAAAGCAAAAGAAATATCCCTATGCAGCACAACAACTGCGCTGCGAGGAGAGCATCGAGGGTAGCGTCGGCTCGACGCCAAGTGAGCAGAGTAGTGACGACGAGGACTATTTGAAGGTGGGTAAAATGGGCGATCACTTCCAGCTGCGTGGCTTCCACTTCAAGCATGGCGACGGACTGCGAGGCAAGCTGCATCGCCACCAGATCATGGAGGGTCAGCGCACGGTCAAGGGTTGTCTGACCCGCGATGAGTGGCTCAATGAGCTGGCGCCTCGCAAGGAGCCGATTAAGCTGGACGTCGAGAGGGGTATTATCAAGGTACTCGACCCCGACGATCCCAAATTGGATCTGTTCCCCCCGCAGGCGATGATGTTGCATCGCCACGAGCAGAAGAGCGCCATCAAGGAGTTTATTGACAGGCGTCTGGGTCTCCACTATCACCGGGTTCTACGCAAGAATCTGAAGCTGGTCAAGCCTAAGCTGAAGTATCATGTCCAGAAGTTTAATCTCATTCGATATGTGTTCCCCGAGAAGATCATTGTGCCGGATGCACCGGATCTCCTGGAAGGCGACATGGTGGACGCCAACAAAGCCGACACCACCGTGGAGTACATTGCTCTGAAGAACCGAGTGGCCAAGGCCAAGCATCTCAAACAGAAGCTGGCACGAATGAGTCTGCTGGGCTTGACTTGCGTGGAGGCCAAGCAACTGCGGGAGCAATCCCCCTGCGACGTCAAGGAGGAGGAGTACGATTTGGACTGGGTGCCACCTCAGGAGGCAGTCAGGGTACCTGAAAGTAATGAGCCGGACCAGCCACGTCAGTCCGAATACCGCGTAAGTGGCGGTGCCGAGGGTGGAGATCTCGACATTCCCATCGATCAACGGGGTAACATGCCAGCACCCATGTTCCGAGAGAAGACGCTCCACATTCATCCAAGACGACAACGCGATTATACCGCGGAACGTGTGCCCTCGGCCCAGTTTAATGAGGCGATCCTGCACTCTGGTATGCCGATGCTGGAGAAGATCATGCCGGATACCATCAAGTTTGCTAATGTGCGCACCCCAAAGCGTCCGTATACGGAAACACTTGAGGCTCGACACCATCACGATCATTGGGATCCCACCCAAGTGAAGCACGTCCATGTGCATTATCAGACAAAGACGGTCTATCCGGAGATCACAGTACAAGAGCAGCCCGAAAAGGTGCCAATTGTCAATTTTATCAAGGCCAATCCTCCGTGCAAGAAGTACATGGACACGGACTTGACCATGCCTCGCTATGATTTCGAGAAAATGATCGCCGATCACTTGGCGGCCACTCGAGTTGATAGCAAGGATGCAGCCAGGGAGGTGGTGCAGGATCTCTGTCAGCCTTATGACTTTATCTTTCACTCCCGAAAGCCCGAGGAACTGACCACGCTAGACTTTCCAGGCCGTCGTCAGTATCTTGACTTCTTGCGGGAAACCCGCGAGGCTATCTACGAGACCAAGGACATAGAGCCGGGTGAGGAGCGTCTTCTGGTGGATCGTAAGGCGGTTATCGCTGAACTGGAGGAGGATCTCAAGAGCATTGAGCAATGCCTGACATCACTGAGCAGCTCCGAATGCACGAACCTGTCCAAGGACAGCGGCAGCTTTTTACTGCTGGAGGATGACACCAAGATCCCCTTGGACTATATTCGAAAACCTCTGGTTCCGTTCGAGGAAATGCGTCGATCGCGTTTTCAGGCCGAGGTTATTGATGTGGATGCTGAGGAGGAGAATCCATATCGCACCTTGCCTTTCTCCGGTCAGCACAAGGAACAGGCCGTCATGCTGGGGCCCAAGGATTCGTTCTTCACGTTCAACTCACGTCTTCGCAATGGTTTGCGCCTTAGACTGGAAGTTCCAGTGCCAGATGTGCGTAATACCCTGCTGGGACCTGGTCCAAAGAAATACTATGGGTCAGTAATTACTGACCTCGATGAGAACTACATCGATGAGCTGAAAAATCGTGCTATCGTCAAGCCCTTTAACTTCAAGACTGGAATTGAGCTCCTTAAGGTTGCGATGCGGCTCAAGTATGAGTCCCTTTTGATTCAAGGAAAGATGGTTCGCACCAAGATCTTTGATACACTGAACGAACGCCATTGGCAGGATATGAAGAACACACAGCTCCTCTACGAAGGACTATTCGCCAAGTGGGAGAAAAAGGAGTATAATGCGGCGATGACACAGGTTTATCAGGTGAAGACCTACTACGAGATAACCGATAAACTGAAGCAGGAATACCGCGAACTGGAAAGGGAGCTGACGATGCTCAACATGGACATTGTGTTCATCGAGGGTCATTGGATTCGCTGCGTTATGTTGCAGAACTTCCATTATCTGCTCGGCGAGGAGGAATGGCGATCGGAGCACGATTGGATTCATTTGGTGCCAGTTAAGAAACGAGGCATCCACTCGGATGGCGAAGCTGCTGAGGAGAAGACTGAGCCCCAAGAGGACGACGAAGATGTTGAGTATGAGCTGGAGCCCTATGACCAATCGATTGCCAAGCGTACCATTGTCAATATACGCGTCAGGGATAAGGATGACGCCTGGGCCATTCGTGAATTTTACTATGAAGTCTATATGCGGAATCTTCGTCCGGTGTTGCAGGTCTTTCCCAATGCCGAGACCTTTCTGCAGGGCATTGAGAATCTGAAGAATAAGACATTTATGCTGCTGCTGGAAATGCATTACACCCTCTCCATTCATACCGAACTACAGGGTAAGCTGGAGACCTTTGTCGATTGGTGCAACAAGGATTTGAAGGAAAAGCAGGAATATGTGGCTCGTAAGTCGGCCAAGAAATACTTCATGGAGGATCGTGCCATCGAGATGGAGGCGCGTGTTAAGCTTAGTCTGGATAAGCCCATCGAGGAATCCTTCGCCGACGAAGAGTTTAACAAACATCGCTCGATCCTCGCCGAGGTTTGGCGACGTCTGGTGCCCGCGACGGTCCGAGGCTCTAGTGATGTCATCCCCAATGCCTCGGACATGGTCGCCGCCATTAGCAATGTGATATTGGAAATACTCGGCAAGTTTGAGCACATGGATATTCATAAGGTCCGGGAGCTGGAATTGTCGTTCCGTAAGCGACGTCGCTACCTGGAGAAACTCTCGGCTCAGGCCTATCAGGTTGAGAGACGCATCGATATGGAGATGAAGAAAGTGCAACGCAACCTGGAACCGCCCTATAAGAAACCCAAGCGAGTTGGGCCCCTCCAGCGACTCTTCCTCAAGAAGCGTGTTAAGAAGATTGTCCCACCGCCCGTTGTCATCTCGGAAAATACGAGAAACTTTGTGCGCGCCTTTGCCGAAGGCGGTGTCGTTAGCGAAGGCTTTAGCCAAGAGTCTGTTATGGTCCTAGACAATATTCAGGAACAGATAGTGCCCTTCTATTTCGATCACTTCCTCAAGCTCAACGGCTATACCCCCAACTATAATTTCAAGACAAACATTGAGGTACGCGATGGTCCTGAGATCAATCGCTTCCGCATTAAAGAGGTCATTCCGGACGTACTCCAAAAGGTAGAGAACTGGGAGAATACGCACAAGAAGATCATGGAGGAGAACATTCAACGCAATCCAAAGATGTATGAGAATGTTAGCTAATTGACAAATCTTCGATCGTTTTAAACTTATAACAACAAATTTATCAGGTTTCCGAGTTTAAAAGTTATTAAATAAATTACAGGTGCTTTCGCTCAAATTGAACTATGTTTCTATCTGCAATGATTCATATAGAATTTGTATTTATATGAATATTCTTAATGCAGTTTGTCTTATCAAAGGGTCTATTAGATCTCAAATAGCCTTAATTTTTGTCCAAGATATCTGTATCTTTACATGAATAATTCTTTTTATGGTCACTTTATGTTTCCTTGAATTTTCTATCTTTCTGTGTTTTCTCATGTCTTAAGTTTCAATATTCTCTGAAGTTTTGCTGGAACAGCTTTCACTGATGCAGCTGTCGCTAAGCAGCTCTCACTTCTCTTTCCGTCCCGTCCCTTTTAGTCCCTAATCTATTGTCGTACCACTCAACTTCTAGAGTTTGATATTGTTGTGCTGGTCGTCATTCTTTTTGTGTGACTTGGCAGCATCTGCATTGGCAATTTTCATTTTCTACCTGGTGTCCTACTTCATTGCCATCTGCATTGCCCAGTTTCTGTTCCCATCTCTTTCTCTCACTCTTTGTCAGCATTCTCTAGAATTTTTTATAGTACAAAACTTGGCTTGCTTTTGTGTTATATTTGCACATAAATCACACAAGTTTCTTGAAATTATTTGCTGCTGTTTTTTAGTCGTATTTTATAGTTGCACACGCTTTTGAGTTTTATGCGATGCCCTGAAATACTCACACCATTGCTACTTTGAACTTATCTCCGAGTCCTTCTTCCTCCCTGACACTTTGCATCTGCATTAGTAACAGCTAATAAAGCTAACAGCTCCAAGTAGTAAATAGATTTTTGGCATGTAAAAGAATATATATTTTTTTAAATATTTCTATGGCATCTTTTATAGCATTTAGATGAAAATAATTGAAATATTTATAGCATTCATGTTGTGCACTTTAACTTTTATATTTATTACATTAGGCGAGGAGGACTACACATAATATCAATTATTTGCCAAAAATAAAAATACAATATTTAAATAAACAACAAGTTTTCAAATTGATTCTTGCATTTAGTATATATATTTTTTAAGCTAAGCGATACCTTGCGATTTTCAATATAAAAATTGCCTATTTTATTATGCTTCAATCAGAAAAGAGAACAGGCGTTTGGCTGTTATAAAATACACTTTTTTCTTTGAGTTTCCATAATATACTCGTATATGTCAATATATATTTTCGTTTTCACGCCCTGTTCGCTGACAGTTGCCTGCCTGTCCCCCGTCCATAGATTTTGCGCCAAGTCACACAATTTCCATTAGAAGCTAATGAAGCATTAAAAAGAAACGAAAAAGGCAGCGGAAAATACTTAACGCCATACTTTCAAGGAAGCTCTGAGTTTCTATCAAAATGCACAGCAAAGTACAAAAAGCGACGTAAGCGAAAAGAAAAGAAACGAAATAAAATTAAAAGGAATTGAGAAATAAAATATTAAAAAAGAGAAAAGCGTAATATGCGTCTAGCTGACTGGAGAACAAAATGAACAAGCTGGAATATAAAAGCATCACGAATTAAATACCTTTTAGCAATTAATCTGCTTAGCTAATGGACGATTTCAATGCTGTGGACAACTGCAAGGGAGTTGCGAGTGCGGGGGCGTGGTCGTGGGCATCAAGGCACTTACTTTAGGCTTACGGCTCGTTGACCAGGCCAATGCGCCCTAGCTTATGCTATACTATTAGCAGACTAATTTCATTCAATAAACGCGCTGTGTGACCATTGATGCTACCCAAGGCTGGATCAGACTTTCCCTGAGTCTGAGCCTTCTTTGGTCTGCCTTGGCCTGATGTCTGCTCTATTGCACTCTGTTCCCTGTCCGTGTCAATGGGAATGGTTCAATGGTCGGCACTTGTATGTTTGCCTTTTGCCCGACGATAACCCGCTTGCAATTTAATTTATTTAGTTGCCATTTTAATTGACGAGCTCTCCTCATTTTTATTTTCAATATCACTTTAGATTGCTGTGCCAGATTTACACTCAGATTGAAGCTAGTCAATTTTCGAAATGAAGCGTTACGAGTCTGTGTGGAAGTTCAAATCTACACATTTGTTATGGTGCAATTTTGTATAGACTTTTCATACATAGTAGATGTAATATTTTCTCAATATTCGCTCATCTATTATACCTATTTATTAATAATTTCAATTATAATTTAAAATAAAAAACATAGTGTAAAAAGTGACTAATTATTTGATCATTTGCTTTAATAAAATAATACCCGTAAACTAAGAAAAATCCAAGTATAAATATTTATTATTTATGATACTAAAAAAATACATTAATTTAAATATTTATTTTTATATATATATAAACTTTATTTTATCTTTTTTCAATAAAAAATAATGTTCAAATACCTTATAATAAAAAACTCTTAAATGTAAAAAATTCTGTTATTGATGAATATATACATTCCGTACTTAGTATATATTCCAATGATTATGAACTTATTTGTACTTATTTTGTGCAACATTTTTGGCTGACATATGTTCATTTATAATATTTGTAACATTCAGAACATTCGCTGCTTCGTTCGCTGCTTTATTTATGTGGCAGGCCATCATATTTTATGTTATTATATATTGAACATATACTTATGTGTCATAACATGCCAACTGCGTAAGGGGCAGGGGAAATGGCAACAGGATGTGGCATGTGGGGGAAGCACACCATCACATAATGATAAATCATGCCCGAGTCTCGTTGCGGCTGTCATAAACAAAAATATTTGATTGAAATGATGTGGGCAGCTCCTGGAGCCGCTCAGTCAGTCGGCTCACCTGGCACACCTACTATACTACACATATATATATATTTAAGTTTTCCGAATGCGCTGCTGAAATTACGAATTTCACTTATGTGAAATTAACTTTTCCTTTTTGCCATTGTCTCCACTCAACCAAATTGTCGTGCTCATTCTACCTGTCAGGCTGTCCGTTCAAACATAAAAAGGTGCATCTGGCTTGTTGTTCTAAAAGCCAATTGTCCCAGAAGATTATTTTTATTTGGAGATTTAAAAGAAAACGATGAACATTTATGGGTAAAATTATAGCTAATTAAATAGTTAATAAAGTAGAGCTAAAGAGTTTTACGATTTCTTGATAAAATTAATATTTTTTCATCGAATACTCGAATAAAATAAAACTATTTTATTTATACTCTAATCAGTATCAGCAAAATGTTTTTTGCATAATACATTTTAAAAGTATATGTTTTGTTTGCAAAACTAGTCACTGGTAAATCAAATGAAAATCTTACGGATGTTTTGCTCTCACTGGGACTAAGTCTAAGTCTTTTATGATCTATTTGTTATCCAGGAATTGATAAATTTATGTTCTTAAATGTTGTTAATTAAATTACTCGGTGCACTTCCTTCGATTGTATGATTTGTTATAGTACGAGATAAAACATTTTTTCAGCACTATAAATATCTTCATATTCCTCACTTATTGTTTTCTGTAGTTGCAAAGTTTTCTGTGCAGCTCTTCTTTCGTTGTTTTCGATTTTATGCGAGTGTAAATGAAATGAAATAAAATATTTGGTTCTTGATTTATTCAGAAATCTCCACAGAGATTTTTATGCCATTTCCCTGGCCAGGGGGCAGTGTGGGGCGCTATTGTAATGCAGTGCATAGTAGATCATCTGAGTGTGTATGTGTGTGAGTGTGTGTCGTGTGCGTTTGTTATTAAATAAATTGACTGACACACATACACACACACACGAGAGTGAGAGAGAGAGAGAGAGAGATGAAGCTGAGAGTCCTGTCAGAGTCCAGTCAGAGTCCTAGGTAGTTCATCATGTCATGAAAATTGTATGGAAATTTAATTGAAAACATAAGCCAAGGATAACAGGCCAAAAAGGACAGGCAATCACACACACACACTCGCGCACACACGTACATGAGCCATATCAAAATGGCGGCATTACATACACACAACGAGCGTGTGTGAGTGAAAGAGAGAAAGATAGAGAGAGAGACAGGCAGACACTGACTTCTCTCTGCTTATTGTGGCCGACGCGCAGGAAGTGTACGAAATGATATAAATAAATAAACAAACTACAAGATAAAGCTATTTGCAATTTGATTGTCAATTTTCATGAGGATGCCAAGGACATTTCCGTCGTAAATGAAACTTTTCCATACGTTTGCCATACTTCTGTCGCTCGCTCCACTTTCCGCAAATGTCAATAGTTCAGTCATTTACTCATTGATGCAGTCAATCAAATTCCATGAGTAATTCTTGTTAGCCAAAACTTTTGCCTACTTGCCTGCCATCTTAACTGTCAATTTTCATTTAGATTTTCTACCTGATTGCCTCAAAATGGCATATCGTATACAGTGCCTTGTCCTTCAACATCTGCCACATGTCAGAACTTATCGGAGTCTTTAATTTTCTCCTTCAAAGAAAGTTTAATTGCTTATTTCAGTTGTGGAGCCCCACAACAGCATTTTCGTAGTTTCAAATGCTTGCCAACGATTTTCCACACAATTAAAAACTGGCGTCAAATTATGGTGCACTTAATCCAACAAGCCAATCCCCATTCCCTCTCCCTGCTCGTTGAAAAGGGGGCCAACTTCAAAAGCCCGTCCCAACCCAGCAGAAAAAACCTAATTAAAAAGCGCTTAATGCTAAAAAACTCTGTGTACTGGGCGTGTGCTAATTTCATAATCCAAATAAAGTTTCAATTAATTTGGCCAGCGCAGCATTACATTTTTTTTATATTTTCTTTTTTTTTTTTAATGAAAATGAAAGAAAATTTGTAGCTACTCGCGTCCAAATTGTTTGGGAAATTATTCAGAAAATTTTCAACTTGAATGGTTGAGTAATTATGAGTCGAGTTCGGTTGAGTTTAGCTGCGGTTTTCCCGCTTCATTGTGGGTTCTGGGGAGCGTTAAAATTTGCCGCTTTCCCCAACGGTTTTCACGTGCAGCTGACCTGATGAAAATGGCGCCAAGTGCAAAATTGTAAATAGCTAAGCTGATTAATCACAATATAAGTGTAGGCCTTCAAGTGGGCTCTTAGAACATGGCCAAAATGGGGAAAAAGTAACTTTTAATTTTAATTCACGCCCCAAAAATAATATTAAGAGTTTAGTTAACTTGAAGTCTAATATAAATAGTAAGTTTTTTTTTTTAATTTTTTAAAGTGGACCTGGAAAAAATGGCTTACACCAAAATAATAATTTTTTCTTAATCTCTGCATTTCCGGCATTATTTTTTAATTTATGATTTTTACCTTTTTCTTTGCGAAAATATATATTATTACATAAGTTTTTTGTTTTATTTTGAGTGAAATAAAATAAAAATCATAAAATATATATAATTAAATTAATAATGTTTTTTTAAAATTTTTTTTTAGAAGAAAAAAGACATATGCTGGGAGGTAGCTTGGGGTCCCTTTATAAGGACATAATATAATATTGGTGAAAAATCTAACACAGAAGTCGAAAATTACTGTTGAGTTTTACTTTAAGCGAAAAAAAAAAAAATCATTAATAATCATTATTTTTGAGTTTTATTTGTTTTTTATCAAAAATAATGTTTATGGTTTAAGTTTTATAAAATTACTCAAAAATAATGATGATAATTGAAGAAAATTGTTTAAAATTAAAGTATAATCATAGCTATGTAATTTTTAGACCCCGTACTTAAAAAAAGTCCAGGGGTCTATTAACTTTGTCACAAAAAAAATGTGCGTAACAGGCAGAAGGAGGCGTGACCGACCCCATAAAGTATACATATTCTGGATCAGCAGTCTGTTCTTCTGTCCGTCCGTCCGTCTGTCCGTCTGTAAGAGCGCCTAGATCTCAGAGACTAAAAGAGCTAGAGACTCCAAACTTGGTATGTAGGTTCGTATATATTGCACGCCGATCGAGTTTGTTTTAAATTTTGGCCACGCCCCCTTAAACGCCCACAAATTAGAAAATGCTAATTATAAGCACAATTTTGAGATATGTGTTTGAGATATCTGAACCAAACTGAAAGAATATGCATATGGGATGTTTCTATTCATCTTGACCAAATTTGGTTGAAAACGGACCACTATATGACATAACTGATATAGGAACGATTAATCGAAAATATAGATTTATTATACAATTTTTTGGAGATATGCATCTCAACGGAACTCACTGATTGAAAATATTTTTCTTTTATTTTAAGGTTTGCTTATCGATAGTAAGTATGGGGTCTTTGACAGTTAAAATATAACTAGTTAAAATATAACTTATAATGACTACGATCTTTAGTTTCAAGAAATGCCCGTGCCTTTCATCAGTACCATTGTGCTGACTTGACCAGCGATCCAGGCCTAAAATCATCTTCAGACGCTAGATCTAGTTGAGAATTGTAAGTCACTAAAGTGACAAAATAGCTGTAAGGCTGATATAGCCATTTGTGTGTTGTTGTAGTAACTTAGTAGTAAATTAGCAATAAAGCTGCATATATTTATTAGACCATCGGAGGGGGGGTGTAGTCCAGACAGATAACATTTATTGAAAGTTAAGGCTTTTAACATTTATCATCACTTCTCACATTTATCATAACTCACAGTGTCTCATCTCTGTCTCTGCAATTGCTACGCTTCATTAAAAGGTACTTGAAATTTAAATACGCCCATAAAAAGAATGCAAAAGCGGGAAATGTTCAAACAAATGATGGCCTTTTCAACCCGCCAATTGTCAACTCATCTGGCGAGGCATTAACCCCATTGACACCGGCATGAAAAAAGCAGACCAGACTGAGTCGCAGCAAAAAGTTGTTTGGCAGCAAAAATTATAAACCACTCGAGCATATTTTGCAAGTCCCCAAACTGCGCACTGAGGGGAGGATATAGGTCCTTGTCAGCCTTTCATATGGATGGCCATTTTTTGTTGTCGTTGTTATTATTATTGTTGTTGTTGTTGCTGTTGTTATACGCTTACCATTTTTCATGAGCGGCCGAAAAAGTTGAAACGGAAATGCGACCATACAAGCGGATATGAGACAGACGAACGATGGGACGGACGGACGGGGAATACATATAGATGCGATATATAACTGAGACCGCGTCGCGTCAACCTATAAATAAAAGAAATTCTACCCGAAATTCCCAATTCCTGCCTGCCTGCCATGAAGTGTGCAACATTTGTAACGAAGGATTCGACTCGGCTCTGACTTCGGTATCGGTTTGAGGGAGTTTTCTAGACATATTTTGTAGCATTTTTTGTATTTTTTTGTTGCTGCGTATTTGGTTATTAACGGACGAATAGAAGCAAATATATGAGAGTACTTTTTGGCTGGCAGTCAAAGCGCAGTCAGCGACCGGAAGCAAGTGAAATTATATTTAAACGGCTTGATGTCTGACATAAAATAAAAGAGAGAGCGAGAGAGAGTGATAGAGAGTGGGACAGATATTGTGTGTGGGAGCTGCAGCCTGGGAATGTAACGTTATAATGTAAAACAAAAGCTCAGAAAAACGTCAGCCAACTATGAAGTTGAAGCAGGGGAAATGCGCTTTAAATGTCAGCCATTTATTAAGCCCCGTCCACAGGGGGCGAACAGCAGACGAGCAAATGGCAAACGTCAGAGTCGCTTGGTCAAGTCACTCAGACAGTCAGAGTTGAATGCGCAGACAGTCGAGACAGTTATCATGGTCCTGCCCGATTCTGGCCTGTGGTCACTGCGATATGAACGAGTGAACGATTCTTGTGTGAGGACTTAAGCTTTAAGCTCTGGTCATACTCAAGACAATAGGGTAATAGTAACTACCTCTGACAGTTTTAGGGCTGGCAATGAATCTATGACTATGAAAGCATTGAATGAATTTAGACATAAATATTCAAAATATTCATTAAACATTTAAATAGTTATTTTTTATTATTTTTAAGTACTAATTTAAAATATTTAAGATTGACTTTATTTAAAATTTTTTTTTTTGATCGGACAGCAGTATTCTAAATTTACCAAAACCATTTTGAGTGTAAGTAGAATTAAGTATATATCAAAATATTATAGTTTTCTCACCAAATGTATAATGCATGACACTTCCAACTCCAAAGGCATATCGATTTTTCTGTCTGTCTTTCATTTATAAAACTCGTTTGACTTAAAAGACTGGCACATACAGATTTTCGAGCTGCAATCAGACAAACAAACCGTGCTCTCTCGCCGCTGTTCCAGCAATTTATATTTATAAACCACAAAATATTGCAGATACTGTTACCACACTGTCCACCCCCTTTTGGACTCCTCTGCACTTCGTAGCCCCCTCTTCTACTTATTTAGTACACGCAAAAATACAAACATTAAAAGTCCATTACCATTGCATACTTTGCAGCAGTGCGAGACGTTGACATTTTTTGGAATACATTTATTTGACAATTTCGTTGTGATACTAAGAGAAGGGAAAGTGCGATGGGGGGGGAGGGAGGGGACCCGCTGTGGAGTCGAGGAACCCTCAACTCAAATCAGATCACCGTTTATTGTGAGGGAGGCAACTGAAATAATACGTATACGCCATGTATGCCGTGCATATGTGCCCAAATAAATGAAATGCAATTTTTTTGTGTGCAACAAAACGGAAATAGAGCTATATTGGCGCCTCTGACATCCGGTATTCCGGTATTCCGGCATGACATCATTTTGTTGCTCCCCGACACCACAAAAAACAAAAAAGTGGCAGCAAACCGAACCCGCAGCTGTATTAATTGTTTTGACTAGTTTCGCAATGTTGAGTTCGCCCATTTTGATAGCTGGCCAACCGCCTGAGTTCAATGATATTTCATTTGAGTTTTGCATTTCACTAGAATAAACTAACTAAATGTGTTTTCCATTTATTATTTTGTCCTCCATTTATTTTCCAGCCCGCACTTTAAGGCAAATTAGCAACAAAAATGCACTCAAAAACAAATATTTGTGGAGTTGTTTTAACTGAGTTTTCTCCCGCTCCATATACAAAATGAAATGCAAATGAATTTAATTGAAACCATTTTCGCCACTTTTTTCATAACTACTTAGTAGCAAGAGTTTTCAGTTAATGAATGCATATACCACGTGAAACTGACTATAAGTGGTATGACAAACTAGTTAAATAGTGTAGAAAATTTTAGTTGTTATTTTGGTGATAATAAAACTTCTAGTATTTAAATTTACCCTCTTAAATAATTAAATAGAATATTCATTCTTGTATTACCTGGTTATAGGGCATATACAATTCTAATAACTTCTACTCTAAAAATCGTACTTGTTTTCAATTAATAACACTTGAAAAGCAATCAAATTTGCCAAACTTTCTTTTCGAATGCATTACATTGACAGACTATTCCAGCAAATTCAATTTATTTAGACTCTAAATTTGGAGTTTTCTTTACGAACATTTGATGTCGAGTATATTTTAGGTTTATTGACCTTTTCTTCAGTTTGAGTCACAGAGGTCTTGCATTTTCCCATTTTAAAACCACAGCAAAGGCAGCCGCATTCGACTAGCTTTTAATGCTTGTCCCAGAAATAAGTATACATTTTAAATGCTCTCCCTCTCTCTCTCTTTCTCTCCCTCTGACAACAACAAAGCAACAACCGGACAATTTGCGTGGGCGACCCAACGCTGATTATGATGACGACCTGGCCACATTAATGCTGATGATGTTGCCGCTAAGTAGCACTCCCAGAACCCATTCTCATTCCCATTCCCATTCCCATTGCTAGAAAACCCGCAGTAGGTAAACAAATATGGTTTCAACTGGAACAAGCTGATACAGCAAGAGAGAGAGAGAGAGTGAGAAAGATACAGAGGAAAATCGTTACAACTCAAAAAAGTCTCAGCAGTTGCCAGGACAACAACAACAACAACAACAGCTCTGTAGCTGTCTCTTTCACTGATGTTGTCTCACTCACTTGGCTTTGCAATTAAATATGCACATTCTCATTAAAAGTTTGCGCCATTAATAAACGCCAACAGGGATGTAATTTAATACGGTTAAAAAGTACGACACGTGGAAACCCAGAAAGCAAGAAGACAGGCACACTGAAGGAGAGATACGTGTAGGTGTATAAAGTAGAAATGGGAATGGGAGCAGAAATGGGAGTGGGGCACCCTACACACACACACACACACACACACACACACACACACACACACACACACTGCATTACATTCAACATGCAGCCCTTGGAGAGTTGCCTTAACGCTCCCAAACAAAGCTCATAAAATTTGCAAATGTAAATAATTTTCTTAACGAAATTTTCACGTTGCTCGCTTTTTGCTACTTACTTTGTCCTCGACCACATTAAAGCTATGCGAGGATACACGGCGCAAATTTGTCAACTGACAGGACAACACACTCAGACACTCAGACATGGCACATATGGCTAGTGGCCTGCTTAGACTCATCTACCCGCTTCCCCTTTTGTGCCCCAGTCTCTTTCTGCCTCCCACAATCTACAACATTCCAGGCATAAATAATAAATAATTGAAAATGTCTCACGGGAATTCTTTGACTCGTCTTCGCTTCGTGTGAACTCTGTCAGCCAACAATTTGGCCTTAATATTAGAGCAGACCAGCCGACGACTTTGACTTGGCTATAATCTAGCGTGGGCATATTAGCTCAGGTATTCTATTTGTGTCTTCTTTGCATGCAAGCTAAATTCGTTGCAGGTTTTTAAAGATAGAGATTGCTTCAGATTTTTGTTTTGATAAAATGGTTAGTGATAATTCAGAGATAATAAAATGTTATAAATAAGTTAAGGTCTAACAAATTTGTACAACTTTGAAATTAAACAGATTGATAACAATCAAGTTGATTAATTTTCAATAATTCAAAACTTAAGTCAATTCTCAAATAACGTTGTGAGCATAGTGAACTTTCTAGATTATGTGATTTGTTAATCTAAATTCAAGTTGTTAAAAACATTGGCATGACTTTGTAAAAAATGATCTGATCCGTTTACTATCTTTTTAAATTATTGTAATTCAAATTAAAGTATTCCACATTTTCAGATAATTTTATGAAAATAAATATTAATGTATTTGAAAGTATCAATTTATTGGAATTGGTAAATAAACATGCATTCAGACTTGTGTGTTGAATTGTTCCCTGTTGAAGTCAACACAGAATTTATTGTCTTTCCGCAATATTCTTTTTTACATCTTTACGAGAAGTCAGCAAGCGTATTTCGTAGTTCAATAACAATTTCGTCACTTTCTAAGTAGTTTCTTGTAGAACCACATTAATTGCATACAACTAGGCGCTGTGGCAGAACGTTGACAGGCTCCGAGTCTTGACTGGCGTTTTCTTGGGCCAATTCCGGCGGGAAATTAAAGTAAGAGTTTACGCTTTTTTAGCCACAAACACACACGCACTTTTGCCACGCCCACAACAATGTTGTGGCGATTCGGAGAAGGGGAGAAGACGGAGACGAGGATGAAGTGGAAGAGGCAACTGTAGCAACATGAAATTGTTGCTCATTATGTATTTATGTCAATTTCTGGGTCGCTCTTAAGTGTGTATATGTGTGTGTGCAAGTGTGTGTGTGTGTGTGGCATGCCGCAATAACATGTAAAACCTTTTTGGGCCTACAGTCTTCTTACACAGATCCACCTGGCCAACATTTAATGACTTTGGCTTGCTCTCTTTTGGGACGCATTTAGCGTGTAAATTTCGCTGTACATTTTCGCCGTTACATTTTTACTCCTTCAGCAATCGTAAAGGTGTGTGTGTGTGTGGGTGTGTGCATATTTCAGTTATTTTTATTTCAGCGTTACTTTTTATACACACACACTCACAGACATACTCCCACACGTTGGCGTAAGTACACATATGTATATACATATATGAGCACGTTTGTTTGTCGTTTTTATGTTTTCATGTGCTTGGGCATTCGATGCGGGGGGAGGGAGCGGGAACCCCCTTTATGGGGGTGGAGCGGAAACTGGAGCGAGATCAACAGCAGGAGCAGTGGTAAAGTTCTTCTGAGTCCTGCGAATTGCAAGGGGATTTGCTTTGTGACTCTCAAATGCTGATGACTCGGCTGAAAGATAAAAATACTTTTATATGGTTATCATTCAACGCATAAGTCATAAAGCATCAAATTCGAGCAAGTACATAAGTAAAGGAGAAACACAACGAAGCAAACACTTTCTTTTCAATCTCTGTCGAGAAGTATAAAGCCAATATTAGAATTACTTGCATAACTTCAGTGTTAATAATTGTGATGAGCTCTTTAATTCTACGAGTATAACAAAAAACGAGAGTCTCTTTTCTAAAAATATTGTCAGTTTAAAGGTTTATTATACTGATAAAAAACGTTTCAATGTAAATTTTGATTTCAAAACCAAAAATTATTTAAAATAAAAATGAGTTGGAAATTGAAAATGTTTTCATTATTAATTATATAAAAACAAATATATGTTGGATATATATTAAAGCAGAAAGGCGATTCATTTCGATTCGAGAAGGTGGATTATTCCGAGAGAATGTCAAATGCTAATGCTCAGTTGTTGTTTTCGGTTAAATTCATCAGTCGGTAATTTAATATTATGCGTGCCTGGCATTGTAGTTTGGCATGCATTAGCTAAACTGGAAGCTTCGAAGGAGCTGATAAATAATTTAAAAGAAAACAAAAACTAAACCCACGACGGCAAACTTAGAGCTCAACCTGGCAGACGGAGCCGGAAGGAAGATGCCATTGAGAGCCGGCGAGACGTTGAGACGCATGGGTTTGTCTTGTGTTGAAATAAATTTACTTGCATGCCACATACACAGAACACACACCCACGCACACATAAATAGACAGGCATACACACATACAGTCGAATGCACTCTGCTAACTAAATTTTACGCTGCGTACGCAACTCAGTGGAGTGCAAAAGGCATTGGACTGACTTGGACTGACTTATGGCAAGATAAGCAGCCGAGTTTGAGTTACAGGTTAATTTATTATTGAAACTAATGTTGGCAGTCCAATGGGGTCTCAACTCAGGTCATAGTTGGGGTTGGTGTTGAGGGTTGGGGGTTGTCATTGCAGGTGCCATGCTGACGTCGCCGGTTTGGTGAGCCAGTTCCCTATGAAGGCAGGTAACTGCCCATACTGAGTTTGAGGCGCAAATTATGAAATTCAACTTGACAAATGTCAGTGACATTAATTAAATGTTGAGATATGGCAACAGCAGCAGCAGCCGACAAGAGGTGACAGACGAAAGGGGGCTGACTTCAAGGGTTGCTGTCATTTTGGCAGGAGTGTGAGAGACCTTTAACTATTCGGACCAAAATGTCATTTATGAAAATCAATAAGTTGCTTGTAATCCGATTGCTAAGCCCTTTGCAATTCAATTGAACTTAATTCACACTATTTGCTCTAGAAGGAATTACGTTATACCGTTTAAGGACTGGCGATGCCTTAAATAAAATACCAACAACATTTAAAGCTGCTTGTGTCGTCCATTTTTTATTTTATTTTACTTTTTTCTCGCACACTTCGCCAACTTCCGCTTCCGGCGGCAAGCAAAGCAATGCAAACAGAGACCACGCTCTGTCTTCCCTCATGTTCCCGCTCTCTGCTCTCTTCTCTCTTTCTTTCTCGCTTTTGCTCTCTGTGTATTTCCTTTTTGTTTTTGCTGGCATAAAAATCATTAAACTGATTTATATTCCGTTTGATTCCCTCGTTTCCCTCGACTTCGCGTCATGTGTGCGTCGTGCGTCCGTCGTTGAATTGTTGTTGCTCTTTCGCTTGCATACCCTATGGAAGTGATTGCATGGGGTAGTTCGACATTTAGTAGTTTTTTTTTTATTTTTATATACAGAGTATTTATAATTTGGTATTGTCATCTATCACGGTAATTAAATTACTTATTAAAAGTAGTTCAATTTAAGAAATTACAAAGTTTCTTTTATTTAAAGCTCTTTACGAAGAAACAAATTTCAATCAAACCAACTACACTTACTCAATTAAATCAATCACTTTAAACACAAATACATAATTTTAAAATTTTCATTCATTTTTGAAAGTTTTAAATAAAAGTCCTTAATATTCGTTTTAATTGAAAATCAATAGCAAATGTATTAGTTTGTGACATGTATTTGATTACAAAATTTCTTCATACTTTATTATTACACTTTAGCAAAAAGAGTTGAGTTCAAGAATTAAAATAAATTATTAACAAAGTCTCACACTAACCGTTTTAGGCTTTAATGTATTATTATTTTATTTCTATATTTATTTCTTAGAGTATCTGTCAGTTGTGTCTCTGTCATTCGAGCACTCGTACATGTTTCTTCTTTTCGTGGCCCTGCTTGAACTTGAGTTCAAGTTTGATAAAAGGGTCGCCCGACAGACCATGCCCATTCCCAGTTGCAGAACCCATACGAAATTCGATAATTCAAGTCAATTTCGCATGTGTCGGGGTCGCTCAAGGGTTAAGTGATTTCTATTGTTTCTTTTTTTTCTACTCCTTTTTATCGAATGCATTTAGTCAAGTGTAAAATAAAGTCGCATAAATAAGCACAACTTGCTGGAAAGAGCATGAAAAATTTAAAGTTTCTCTTGCATTTAAAATTTTCAACTATCGATTTTGATCAAAAGTAAGCCCATCATCATCTCTCTCTCTCTCTCTCTCTTTCCGTTTATCTGCTCTTCAGCATGTTTCTTTCTCTTTCTGTGTCCATGGTTTTTAACTAATGCGCTGCAGGCGGTCACCAATATCAAAAAAATGTTGACCCAAAATGTTTGCACAGTTGTTGCCTTCAGTTGGGTTACCCAACTAACCAACCGACCCTCTTCCCCCTTCCTTCTCTTCGAGCCCCAATCCCCAATTAACCGTTCAGTTCGGGCCAACCACCTTGAAAGGGTTGTCGTTACAGAAATTCAATTCAATTCAATTTCGTTGAAATGTTTTATTATATGGATTTTGTTGTTGTCGTTGTTGCCTGATTTTAATGTAATTGCCGGTAATAGCAAACACTTTTTATGGCCTAACAAGTTGTTGCCATCGTTGCTGTGGTTGTTGCTGTTGTTGTTGTTGCTGTCATTGTCAATGTTGTTGTTGTGGCCACGCTTAGTGTGTGTTTGATAAATTTTCGTATCCAAATTGAATTCTAATTTGAAATTAATTTTCATGTTTTTCTATCTGTTTAGATATTGATATCATTTTATACAAGGGATAAACTGCCATCAGACAAACTATTAAGGTTGAATTTTTTGTGCTAAATATGTGTTAATTCAAGTACTTTTGAAAGATTCTTACAGATCTTTTAGTGAATGCTTGGATAGTGCATAAGTATAAAAACCTCCCAAAACAATTGCAAATTAAATTTTCTTCTTTTTTATTTATAAACGAAAACAGCTGCAAGTTCTTGACATATATAAAAAAAAGTGAGTAAACAATATCCGAAATGTTTCCTTACTTCCACGAAATAATTTCAAACATGAGTAAAATTCACAATCATGTGATCTGCTATCTATTGTCGCACAAATGATTTTACAAGTAAATAATATAAATAATAATATTTTTTCATGACAAAAAGAGTGACGACAAATTGCACAGCAAATGTCGAAATGAAAACGCAATTTAAAATCAAAGGTATTTACAGCCGAAGTGCGAATACCCTTTTATTGCTGAAATACTTGGTAGACGGTAGTATAAAAATTTGTAGCTATTTTGTTAAGCATGACTTGTGTAATGCTTCCTGTTTCCTTCAAGTTGAGGGCCATCAAGCCTCGTCTTTGATAATTATTTCTGATGTGGCATGAAAGCCCGTCATGCCAAGAGGCCCCAAGAGACCCTCGCACACGCACGCCTCTTGTCACGGAAACCACAATGTTTCTAGTATGTATATGCCCGCCAACTATAACTAGACTGTGCGATTTCTTATCAATTTAATTGTAATTACAAACTACTACGCGTCTACAATCGTGTGTACAACATCTGCTTCATTGATTCTTATCACGGGGATTCAAGAAAAAACCCAAAAATATGTGCTGCGATATCCCTCGACAATTTTATCAATGGTACATAAGCCCTAACAAATTTCACCAGGTCATTAAGACCCCTTGCTGACTAAAACATTAGAGATATTTATAAAGAAAAGAAAAATTATAATTATTATTATTATTATTATTATTATTATTATCGAAAATTATCATTAATATCCTTATTGACCATGACCATAGTTAATTTTTAAATTTAAGAGTCAGGCTTTTTTGACCACTTTAGTCACTTTAATATATGGAACAAAGAGAGAAATTAGAGTACAATAAACAACTCATTCTATTAAGTTAAAAAAAATTAAAAATGTTTAAAAAATAAGCTTTTAAAGTATCTCAAATTAGCAAGAAACTGTTTATCGAAAATATTGCCAGAAAACAATCTTAGTGTATTTTTCACTTTTAAAAATTGTTACAATTAAGTAAACTTAATTAAATTTTACTGGAAAATTTACAAATCTCTCAAAATGTCAAACTATTTGTTGCGAGATTGGATAAAATTTTAAATGAGTGTAAATAAACGTAAGTAGTTTACAATTTCAATAAAGAGCAATAAAAAACATTTAAGCTTTAATTTATTTATTGTAAACAACAAACCAACAATTACAACAATGATAATCTCTGTTTTTAATAGGCAATGCCATCTAGATATTTGTGGAACAAAGTTGATAAATTTTTGTTAAAATGTCACAGGATAAATACTCAAAGATTATCATGAATACTTTGGGTGTCAGTTACTTGCTTGGTTTGATAAATTCCATTGTCAATGCGATGACGGGTTCAGCTGTTAATAGTAGGATTTTTAGTCTGACCACCACACGACTACGAAATGGACAGCAAATGAGTTCAATTTGAATCATGCTCAGCAATGCGTAGTTGTTGTGTGTGTATGCGTGTGTGTCTGACCGTGTGGATGAGCGTGTGTATGTTTTTGAGTATGGTAGACACCTAATTAATTAAACAATTGCAAGTTCCTTTGATAAATTAACGTCACCAAGCAATGACCACACATTCGCACACAGAAAAGAGAGGAGAGTGAAACACGCACAATGGGATTAAATGTGTGTTGCTTGGGAGGCAGAAAGTACCGCAGAATTGCCAAGTTCCGTTTGTTACATTTCCGAGTGCAAACAATTAAATAAATTGAACAAAAAGAAGAGAAGAGCAATTTCGTTATCGATAAGAGATACCAAAAGGTTCGACATCAAACACAGGCAAGGCACTTACCGCACAGCTTCCCGAGGAGCATTCAATATCAAGGTAACACCTAACAGATATCTGTTGATATCGATGAGGCGATAAGGCAACAAAGAACAACAACCGTGTACTAAAGATGCGTATCGCACCACCCGACGCTACCATATAAAAGCGGTTGCCAATGGAAGCAATTTCATTTGTGTTAAGCATCTGAGCCAAGTTCACTACCAGAAACCAATACAAGAGGAATAGCTGAAATTCACTCCACGATGAGAACTTATTACGGTATGAACAGACAAACGGTACTAGCCGCTGCCAGGACTAACCCTCAACCCTCCCTCCTTGCAGTCCTTGCCTGCCTGGCCGTTCTGATCGCCGCCAGTGGCGCCGCTAACCTGAGACCCTCGTTTATGCCCGTGAACAACCAGCTGTACCGCCGTTTTGTGTGCGCCAATAAAGATGACGGTTTCCGCGCTCTTGTGCCCGGCAGCTGCTCCAAGTACTATGAGTGCCAGAGTGGTCAGGCCATTGAGACTGTCTGCTCCCGATTCTATGATGCAAGGGTCAAGGAATGTGTCAACTACGATACTGGATGCATTCAAGTACAGCAAGCTGCATCTTTGGCTGCTGTTGGTGGTGGTGGCAACTCTGCTGCACCCTGCGGGGAAACCGTAACCACCGTATGTCCGGAAACAACAACCGTGTGCGGTCCAGTAACAACAACCCCATGTGTTCCGGAAACAACAACCGCATGTGCACCAGCAACAACAACTACATGCACTACCACCACATGCACTCCCAAAACAACAACCACATGTACAACAACCACTTGCACTCCCAAAACAACAACTACATGTACAACAACCACATGCACTCCCAAAACAACAACTACATGTACAACAACCACATGCACCCCAGCAACAACAACTACATGTACAACAACCACATGCACCCCAGCAACAACAACGACAACAACAACCTCTCGTCCAATAACAACAACAACCACCACATGCATCCCAGCAACAACAACGACAACAACAACCGCTCGTCCAATAACAACAACAACTACCACATGCATCCCAGCAACAACAACGACAACAACAACCGCTCGTCCAATAACAACAACAACCACCACATGCATCC
The DNA here is from genome assembly GCA_963924055.1 of Drosophila limbata. Classification (NCBI taxonomy): domain Eukaryota; kingdom Metazoa; phylum Arthropoda; class Insecta; order Diptera; family Drosophilidae; genus Drosophila; species Drosophila limbata. The sequence continues at coordinate 8,954,041 of OZ001353.1, forward strand.
CAGCAACAACAACGACAACAACAACCGCTCGTCCAATAACAACGACAACCACCACATGCATCCCAGCTACAACAACGACAACAACAACCTCTCGTCCAATAACAACAACAACCACCACATGCATCCCAGCTACAACAACGACAACAACAACCTCTCGTCCAATAACAACAACAACCACCACATGCATCCCAGCTACAACAACGACAACAACAACCTCTCGTCCAATAACAACAACAACCACCACATGCACAACAACCACTTGCACTCCTAAAACAACAACCACTTGCACAACAACCACTTGCACTCCTGAAACAACAACCACATGCACAACAACCACTTGCACTCCTAAGACAACAACCACTTGCACAACAACCACGTGCACTCCTAAAACAACAACCACTTGCACAACAACAACAGTTTGTGCTCCAACAACACCTTGTGCTCCAACAACACTTTGTCCTCCAACAACCCCATGCGGTCCAACAACAACATCATGCGCTCCATCTGTAACCACTAAGTGCGCTCCAACCTCAGGAAAGGTAGTGCCCGCGTCTCTGAGTGTGAGGCCCTTCGTAAGACCAAGTGGTCCTCTGCCCGAGGTGCTCAGCCAACCCATCCCGATGACCTCCGCATCCAGTGGACTGAACATGAATCTGCTCACGAGCTACGTGTGCCACAACAAGCCCGATGGATTCATGATGGCCTCTCTCACGAGCTGCAACAACTACTACATCTGTCGCTATGGAATGCCCCTGCAGGTTAGTTGTGGCAAGTTGTACTTCAACGCCCTGAAGGGCATCTGCGATCTGCCCGAGAATACACGCTGTGTGCAGCCACATGCTTAGACGAGTCACCCGACACAGCACAGGAGAAAAGCAATGACTTCATCCACCAGATTGCATCTTAATTAATTAATTATACGCTCCACCAGAGCTCAATTTATTGATGTAAAGTTGAATTACAGAAATGCAAATGCCAATACAGGCTATAAAAATCAATTTACTTTGTCTCTTATATTTGTTAAAGGAACTTTCTTTCTTTTACATGCATTTAGTTGTTCATAAATGCATTTAAGCTCATTTTTTTAAGGAGGTTTATAAATTTGTTTGGGAAGGGTGATCGATAAAGCCCTGTCTGTTTGTCTGTTCTTAGCATCAATTTAACAACATTTCAAAGCATACCTCTAGGGGCTGGTTAAATTAATTTACGTTGCATCCCAAAAGTATGCTACAAAAATTTCTTTCGAATTTCTTTTGTATAGGCAAAATTCAAAGCATACATCTAGAAGCGGCTTAAATTAATTTACGTTGCAGCCTAAAAGCATGCTACACAATATTCTTTCAAGTTAAACTAAATGCAGCAGTTGATTACTAATTGATTTAAGGACATTGGTGGTCCTCAGCAGGTAATTTCAATCTGTTATTTTTCCATCACGCAAAACGACTCAACAGTTACGCGGAATATGTAAGAATTTAAGCTCTAGTTTCATTTTAACTATAGTCATATTGTTTTAGATTGCTTTACTTTAACTGCAGTGAAAATTGTCCTCGTTTTGAGGCAAGTGCCGAAGAGGCGGCTACGCTGCTTTTCAGTGTGACCCAGTGGGGAAAAAGGATGCCATATTATTACAGTCCCCATTCAAAAAGTGGCTCGTCAGAGCAAATAACGACACACTCATAAGTGTGTGTGTGAGTGTGTGATAAATTATGGGGTCGAAATGAACAGAGGAGGGAGAGGACTTTTGCTGTAGCATATTGCGCACTTGTCTCAAAGAAAGTCAAAAAGTATTTAAGGTGTTTAGTCTGTAAATGCGTGACACTCACACCCCCTCATTGTTTCCCTCTCGTTGTTGCTGCCAAAGTGCCATTTAAGTCAAGCGTGCCCTTAGTTGGGCTTTACAAAAATAACATAAGGGGATTTGGTTGACCAGCAAAAAGAGCAGCAACAAGAACAAGAACAACAATGACTACCAAAGCTGACCACAATGCGCTTTTAGGCTTATTGAAGGGCGACTGGCAGACTGTCCATTACTTTATGGGGTTAGTTGCGGCCATGGATTGTGTATTAACGGCTTAGTCAACATGTTTTGGCCATAAAAGTGGCTAACAGAGCAAATGAAGAGGCGACGGGCGTTGCTAACTTTGTCGGCGTTATCGTAACTTTGTGACTGTTTAACAAAATAATTAAACAAGCAAGAGACAAACACGCTCACACACACACACATATACACATACGCCACGCCCACATACTGCGATAACGTTACTTTTATGTTAATTTCGAAGAAGGAGAAAACTTTTGCTAGCGGAGACTGTGAAAGGGTTTCACAAGGCTCAAAAATTACAACAGAAATAAATAACGTGACACAGCATGAAAATTGCCAACGAATTGGAGGGAGCGAGGGAGGTAGGGAGGTTGGAAAGAAGCGAGGTGACATTAAGCGCAACAGGAATGTGAACAGCAAAAGGCTAAAAAGTAAAACAAACACACGCACAAAAACACAAACAGAAAAGACTTTCATGACTTTCAGTTTCTTTACTTGTGTTCTTCACGCTGACATTTAAGGCCGCCAGCCATTTGCCGCGACATGTTGCCAAGTGGCAGGGGCGTGTCAAAATAGGGAGGGGCACAGAATAGGCTTGTAAACAAGGTAAGCTAGCATGTACCAAGCTTAGGCCCTGAACAACCTCCGAAGCAGACAGCAATTGGCGGGAACGTTGAGAAATCAGACAACTGAAGTTGCTTTAAGACAATCAAATTTTATTGGTGTTGCTTTTACGCCATAGTTACAGAAATTGTTATGTTATGATAGCATCGATCCATATGACATCTGCACATCTAAAGAGTAATCTGCAAAGGGCATTTCATTAATAAACATTCAGGTTGCATGCTGAGAAAATTGCAAATTTTTATAGAATACTTTCGAGAGTCGCATGTACAGCAGGAAAAGATGGAGAGTGAGAGAGAAGAGAGGCAAAGTGGAATAAAGCAAAGCACAATTACTGAAACTGCAGGCGGCTTTGCCTATGGTAAATTCTTATCCCAACAAGTCAAATAAACAATGAACACAAAAGCACGAAAAATTTCGTAATAAAATTCGCACACGCACACATGGAGTTCTTGGCTTTTGCCCCGCCCCCTTTTAACTGGGTTTTCTTTGGCGCTTTTCACGTTGCCACCGACAACGGGGAAAATGAAATCGGCTTTACCTTTTGCACCTACACGCTAGCGACAGGAGTTCAGCCCAAAACCAGGTAAGGAATTCAAATTACGAGTTTTGTTTACAATTGAGCCCCAGCCCGGAAAAATCGTCAACTCTTTGCACACGAGTTATTGAATTGCGCCACCTCCCACCTCCCACCTATCTCCTCTCGCCTTTCTCTGCTATCCACTTTCATCAGCGATTGTAAAATGTTTTTATTGGCAACCCGCGAACACTCTCTGCTTTGTTTCGGCTGTCAAGCAATTTTAAATTTTCCTAGTCCTCGAAATGGCTCCGCAATCTGTTCAGCTCGGCTCAAGGCCAAACTGACGCCAGCTGGCAGCTTGAAAGCGAAAACGGGAGCTTACCTTGTTGTTTGTTGGTTTGTTGCCTTGCCACAGAGCAAAACCCAATAATCCAAGATTCATGTAGACACGCAATCCCATCTATGTAGTTCCGGGAAGTTGTTTGAGGCATTTTACACTGAGCTGCAAGATTGCTCCTAATTTCTTTCCAAAGCTCAGCACGTATATAAGCCGAAGGGCCAACAGGCTGGACCCGAGGGACCACAGCCACTGGGCCCGCAGCCACCACAGGGACCACAGCCGCCACAGGGTCCACAACCGCCGCAGGGACCACAGCCACCAAAGCATCCGCCGGACCAGGGTCCACATGCACCCCAAGGTCCAAAGCCATAGCTGCCACAACCGAATCCACACATCTCGAGATTCTTTTTCTTTGGTGCTGCAATCGATACCAGATATCTACACCTTATTCCAACTGAATTTACTGAATATTCGCTCACCTGCACTTCACAGAAATAGGAACAACAATATTAAATATTTATTTGGCCAAAAATGTTGCTGGAATTAATTTTGCTGCTTATTATAGCACTTTCAGCCAGATGTGATCTAGACAAAAGTTCTATAAATTATGGGGTATTATTTTGTTTTTGATTTTTAAGGTATACAATGGACTCTCGTTATCAAGCCTACTCAGTAATAGGAGCTTTATACTTTTATCTGAATTGTGCGAAATTTATTTTAGTAGAAGAATGTTGTGACTTACATACATATGAGTTGTAAGACTACCTCCATTCGATTATTCATATAAATATTGATTCACAATGCAAATCAACTCGAAGGGAAAACTGAGCAATGGAACTTTATTATTATTATATATATTATAATCACATATATATGTATGTATTTCACTCAGATCGTAGATTTCTTCTGTGTTAGCTGTTCTGGCAGCATCCTTAAGCACAACTGTAAGCAGTACAGTTGCAATCTGAGCCGAGACAAGGGCAAAAGGGAGTGGAGAAAAGGTATGAGAGAAGAAGTAGAGAAAGTGCGGATAATTATTATACCTGGTGGAAGCTCATTGCGAGGGGTTTCCAGTAGCTAACGGTGTCAGCTCTCAGTTCTCAGTTCGCAGCAGCTGCAGCAATTTTTACGACGTCATTAACCCAACAAGTAGCTTCCGTTGCTGCCAGGAACAGAGCAGAACAGAACAGAGCAGAGTAGAGCAGGAGGCAGCGAGTTGGCTAAACGGGCTAGTCAGACACTGAGCTACACATTCCGGCAGCACTAGCAGCAGCTACAACAACAACGGCAACAGTTGCAACAACAACAGTGGCAGACAGTTATGCGCCTGCAAATATGCAATGCAAAATAGCTGCTGGCAAATTGTTTTGGGGCCAGAGACACATTTAACACAGCTCGTAATGCACTGCTCCGAATGCTTGAATGGGAGCCGCATCGGTAATACATTTTTGGGAGGTGGCAGCAAAGTTTGTTACCTGTTTTCATGCCGGCAAAATTGGACTACATTTAACGAGCTTTGCAGCATGCAACGGACTCAGACTTCTAAGCTCACATCCATTGTATTTAAGCGAAAATGTTAAAGTGACCATGGACAACGATGAGTCGAAAAGATCGCTGACAAATGCCAAAATTAGTCGCAATTTAATTACACGAAAATTGCACAGGTAGAGTGGACAAAAATTGAGAGTAAACTTATATTTGGACATATTCTCATTTTAAATGTAATTAATTACTTTAACTTTTTAATTACTTGGTGTTCAATTAGCTCATTTATACGAGCTTTTAATATTTTAAATTAATTTAGTTGCTTTGACAACTTGAAAATAATTAAAAAAAAAAAAGATTTATAAAATAAGTTGAATTCATTTCATGTAATTTGCGAACACTTTATTTACATTTTTGCTGTTAAAGTAAGTCTTGGCTCATCTTAGAAAGTGAGCATGACCTTTAATTAAATTGAAACCTTTATATTTTGAGAAATTTGTGTAATTATCTGTGTATCGATTGTCATAATTTGCAGCCTCGCAGCGTCGTCAATATTTTCTGGGTAAATTTGAAATTGAACACCGCATTTTTATTGGCTGCTTCGAGGCACAAGGAGAAAATCATCATTCGCCTGTTTATAGGCAAAAGTTTTACAACGCCGTCTACAAATTATGGCTAAGCCCCTCCCCTTTCTCCTCTCTCTACGCTCTCCGTATGCTCAAGCTCTCCAACAGCCAAGTTGACTGCAACATAAAACTTGGCTAATGAGCCGCTAAGCAGCAGCCGCGTGGCAACTAAGTCGCAAAAGGGTTAACACTAACAACAAGAAGAAGCCGAAGAGTAACAACAATTGTTGCTATTGTTGTTGTTGTACCATAACAATTAGAAAAGAAAATGCCACAGAGCCATGAAATTGAACGACTTACTCGAACTTGGAGAAGGCCTGCTGCCCAACGTTAAATTTAATAACACAATATCAAATTGGCTCAGGGACTTAAATTTATGAAATTTAAATAGAGGCAGAAGGAAGCTAACAAAAAATAGAAAAGAAGAGCTCCAATCAAAGCCACCACCCGCTGCGAAGGGTGTTTCCCAGCAGGGCAACAGCTGTGTATGCGCTTTTCCACCCACTTCCATCTCAGCCTCAGTCTCAGTCTCTGGGGATAAATTAGTGGTTTTGGTCTCTAATATAGTCATCGGGCATCGAGAATGGGAAAAGGGCGTCATCGTCTTGCGACATTTGTCACCCCAAGCCGTCCTCACTGATTTAATATTTATTTTATTAATAGAAAATTAACATAAAAAAAATTGCAGAAATATTTTGACACTTGGCATTCGCATTGTGCCAAGGGCTGACTGGTTGGGGTTCCGATTGGTTGGGTTGGGCTTGAATCTTGCCAAGGGGTGGCTTGCTATTATTTTGACACTTGCCAAACAATTGGCATGCGAAATGAAAACCCAGCTGCCTTAAAGCAACAACACCAACGGCAACAACAGCAACAACAGAAGGTGCCATGAAAAGCAAAATTTTATTATGGAATTTCGTAAATTAAATATTTACACGACAGCTGTGCGAAGATCTTGGAGAATGCGACTCATTCGCCATGTCCTGTGCCCTGTGACTTGATTCAATATTGAGCTTACAAAATTATTGAATTTAATAGCTCGTTGGTCTCGAGGCTTTAAAGTAACCGATGCAAATTCAAAAATGTATAATATTATTACACAAGAATGCTTCAGTTTCTCGGTCATATAATATTGAATCTTATTATTATAATATCACTATTATTTTATGGGAGAGACTGAAAAACTTTTCAAATTTTGTATACTACTATTTTACTTATTCAGGTTTTTTTAAACATTAATGCAATTAGCTCACATTACAATCATCGCAGCTAAACAAAGTCAACAGCATTGACAGTCACTACAACAGCAGTAAACGTTGTTCATTTAAAAATGAAATTAAAGAAAATACAAATAACAACAAAAAAAACAGAAAAGAAATGTAAAGAGTGGGAAATTGGTTGGAGAAGGAAGGGAAAGGAAAGAAGCAGCTAGCGCGAAAATGCGATGAACGCTGTGTCACTAATTCAGGTAATTTGTCACTTTATTTACATTTTAAATTAATGTTGTTGTTGGTGTTGTAGTTGCTGCTACTGCTGGTCGAGGACAGTGAGTAACCAAGAAAACCAATTTCCATTTTCATTTTGTGGGCAACGCAGCGCACAGAAGACAAAACAAATGAGTGACTGACGTGAGGGACGCATCGAAGGCAGAAGGCAGAAGGACAAAGAAACCCTTTTTGCCTTTGCCTTTCGTCTGTGCCTTTGTCGTTGTCGTTGTCCTTACCCTGCCTGCCCCATCCTGCCCCTTGTGGAGTGTCGAAGCCAAAGGACATAACGAAAGAACCACAGTCGAGTGGAGGAGGCAAAACCAAGAAATGCGATTAACATTTGAACAGTGAGCGAAAAGGCAACGTTGTCTTTTGTGGTGGCCCTAATGTAACGTAGGCTGTAGTCATGCTTGATGGCCTCCCGTTGCACTGTGGCCAAGCCGTTCCACACGGCGTATGCTTAATTTGAATGAAGTGGCAACGTTCTTAATAGCCCTCTCCCTCTTCTACTGTCCTCTCAGGTGCTCAGCTTTTAATGATGCTGTTTACTTTGCATTTGATGCGACAGGCCTCCAAGGAAAAGAACTAGAATTAGAATGTGAAACCCGTGCAAATGTTTGTACAGAAAACAAAAGAAATTGCCACAAAATGTTACTGGCATAAATGATGTCATATGAAAACTGGCTAAGATTTAATTAAATATTTTTCCTCTACTTTTCTTATCTCTTCTAAACAGTAAAATCAATTAATGTGTTGCTCTGTTCGGAATCTTGATTCAATATTTATCTTAGTAAATTAATAAGATTTTGCTTAGTTTCTTTTTATTAAAAACTCTATTAGTTCACTTAGTAAAACATAGTAGAGATAATTAAATTTTTGATGCAAGTTAAACAAGCTGGAACAGCTAAAATAGATTAAGCAAATATTTAAAAAATTTAATTTGTTATGTAAATTTATTTTCTCATACTATTTGAAGTGTACATATGTTTTGTATTTTTATAATTGTTCTTTGGTAAATTATTAAATTGTGAAAGAACATGTAATTCAATAAAGTATTTTATGGACTTATTTAATGAATAACAATTTTCGCTAAAATTTAAAGCTTTTAAAAGAAAGTCATCTAATATTTATCTTAGCTGCAACGCTGAACTGATTAAAAAAAATGTTTGCAGTTTATTTTCGCCAATTTTTACGTTTTAACTTATCCCAAATCGCTTTTCACATATATTTCGGTTAGCTTAAATTATTTACGCATATACATATACGAACAAAGTTCAGTTATCCACGGTTTTCATTTTCCTGTCTTCAACCCTCTCAAAAGAGTTTAATGAAAATTTCAATCAGCCGAGCTGAGCACTGCGGCAACGTTGACATTTATGAGCAGCTTGTAACATAAATTTTCAGCAAAAGCAGCCAAAAAGACAAAAATGTCGGGATAGGTCTCTCTCTCTCTCTTTCTAATACACCTCGCACTGGCTCTGTCACACCTTTCCTTAGCATCTGTCTGTGTGTTACCTTCTGCCACAGCCACAAATAAAAATAAACACACGTTGCCTGCCCGCTTCATTGCCAAAACGTGTGTTGCCACAAGACAATGCCAGGTGGGCGCAAGCTGAAAAAGGGTAAGGAGGCGTGGCTTTTGTCAAACCCAAGACAAAGTGCCGCCACAATAATAGTTGAGAAACGGTAGCAAGAACTATTTGCTCCGAGATGAGCACATAAATATTTTAAACATGTTTACCCTGCCACATTTTGTGGCATCTTCTGGTTGCCCCCACTCCCCGTCGGGTCTCAGCTTCTTCATATGTCTGACCACGTACGCTATCAATGTCCAATCTTGGGCGACTCCTTGCCGCCGATCCCTCTCTCCCTCCCTCTCCCTGTCTCTCTTTCTTTCTCTCTGTGTGCAACACAGACGCAAGATGAATTTATTTGCCAGTATTTTCTTTGTTTTGCCCTCTTTTTATCTTTTCTGCTTTTCATAATTTGCTTATTTTATTTGCTTTGATTTACTTTCCCACTGCAATCTTCTCTTCCCTCGCTTTTACTCTTCCTTGTCGGTAGTTTTCTATTTTCTGACGTGGTTTTTCCACAGATTTCCATTGCATTTTTTTGCCTTTGCTCTGTGTAAACAATAAGCTTAAATTGTGAGCTGTTTGTGGAAGTATTCATACGAGCAGGAGTACTATATGAATGAATGATATGAATGGGTTATGTCACTCGTAAAACTACAAAGAACTGTAGATATATGTATGAGTGTGTGTGCATGAGTGTGTGGTGAGTATATGTGTTATAGGGTGTCTATAATTGTGTAGTTATGTATAGTACGTAAAGTGAATTCTGAATGAAAAGGAGTTCATAATAAAGTTTCTTTAAATTTAGATTTACTTTTATCAACTACAGTTTTAGTTTAATAATTATTTAATATAGTTACATATTATAATAAATATATATGATTATATTTTATGTAGATTACATTTTTAATATAGTGTAATATTAAATGAATTATTTGGATGCGAATATTAAAATAAAAATTTCAATAAATAATAAATTGAAATTCTTTAAATTATTCAGCAATATCATTTATTGGTTGATCAACTTTCCTTTGTTTTTCCCCATAATTGTTTAGTTCAAGCTCCAAAGACTGTGTTCACTGTACGTCACTGTACTGCACGCATATCTTTGCTCTATTGTTTATATTGTTTTAATTAATTTCATTTTGAGACTTTCTGAAAGAACACGGCCGCAACCCTCCACCCCCATTATCCACCCTTCACACTTCACACTTGACGCTCACGTGTGCAGAAATGATATCGCTCCGAGGAATTCTTTGAGCTAGATTTTAGAGTGTCGACTGTGGGGAGTAGTGTGTGTGTGAGTGTCGACCGCAAGCCAAGTTGTGTGCTCTGTTAAGTGGTAGAGAACAGTTCGAGGTGCCTCTGCTCTTCTCTGCTCTCCTCTCCTCGCCCCTTGGTTAAACAACAGGCCTTTAGAAATGGCAGCCAGCGATGTTGCCACTATGTTTGTGCAATGAAGCGTTGGGCTTTTATAACGCCAACAGTCAGTTAAGAGCCTCCTCGACTGAGGGGCGGGACGCGGCTTCGAGTCATTGAGAAGCTCTAAAAAGCTGCAAGGAAATTCTTAATTTACGAAAAGAAAAAAGCAGAAATGAAAAAAATCTGTGCGTAATAAATGAAACGTAAAGGCACAAAAAATGCGAAAACGAAACCCAACAACTCGATGAGATGGGGAATGGCGGAGGCAGAGGGAGAGGGAGAGGGAGAGGAAGAAGCGACCCTCTGGACACTCGTTCCGACAGTTTTAGGTTTTGGACCGACAGTCAGTTTTACTCCAATCCAGGCACTGAGGGCTTTACGCTCCACTTGGCTGCTGCTTTGATTCTCACGGTTTTCATTTGAATGCGCTCATTCCAGCTCTCAGTTCCAGCAGCAGCAGCAGGTGAAGGACGCTCCTCACCTGTGCCGGCGCCGTTGTATCTTTGAGATACTTAGATACGTATATATTTTAATGTGCGCTTTATCAACAGCTTTAGATAGCTCGCTACCCAGCTTCCAGATCGCAGCCATTTGTTAGACTTGACTGCATCGCTTCGTGATGATGATGTGGGTGTGGCAGGTGGGCAGCTGGGCAAATGGACAGGTGGGCAGGTGGACAAGTGGCAGGCTGAACCGTTGGGCTGGGCAGCTTCTTGATGGCTTCGTGCTGTGCTTTTGTTGCCTCGAGCGAATGATTTTAAGTGATTTCTCTTTGACTTTTTATGTAGCTGATGTCAAATTTACTTTGATTGTAAGTTTTTGGTATGCAGTTGGCAGCTCAGTTTTTCAATCAGCGCTACGCAATTCATTTTTATCTAAGCAGTTGAAGGCCAGTGCTTATCGTTGTTTTCTAATTTTCAACTTTTTGAAAACCAATATAAATATATTGAATCAAAAATAGTGACATTTTTATCAATTTATCAATTATTGCTAAATTCCAAATAAAAATCAATTTTTTGAAAACCAATATAAAAAAATATTGAATCAAAAATATTGAAATTTTTGTCAATTATTGTTAAATTCCAAAAATAATCGAAAAATATAATCCTTTTTTCGATGACAGCCATTTGTTTAAATCTTCGCAGATTAAAAAAAAAATGTAAGTAACTATTTAAAAAATTAATATTAATGATCAGGACTTTTCACAATTTATCTCAAGAATTTATTCCTATCTGAATTTCCTAGCTTGTGTTTCTGCTTCCATTTTTTACTTTTTTTCTTACATAAGTAATCGGCATTGTATCGCTATTGATTGCTTTATAAATTTATTGTTAATATTTCGTCGTGTAAATTCAGTATTATCGTGAGTTGACAGGACCGAAGAGCAATTTTGAAATAAGTTGGCAGCTTAGTCTTTCAGTTGCTGGTTGTCTAATTAAAAACTTTGGCGCGTTAATCCAACATATGAGACAAGCTCACACCTCGGTTCTCAGTTGTCAGGTCTCAGCTCACAGGTCTCAGGTCTCGGCTGGCTGCCTGTCAAAACTGTCACAAAAATGGCATTTTGCTGGCTAATTACAAATTCAAATTAAATCACAAGTAATTAGCTGAAAGTCAAAGCCAAAGTTGCCAACAATGTGGAATGCAAAATGTGCTCGGGATGTGCGGGGAGGCCAAATGGGAGTCGAATAGGGGTTCAACTTGGCTGTGAGGTGTTCAGGAATTTGACAGGATTTTATGATTTACAAACGCTATGAAATGCGCCTAATGGTTTGTTTTGTTTGCTTGGCCCTGTCGGGGGGGCGTTAGTCACGCCCACACGCCTCATTGTGCCAAATGAAAGACATTAAAAATGACAACAGGCAGCCAAAATGGCGGCAAGGTAAACAAATGACAAAGCGGGCGACACATTAAAATACATTTTTAATGTTGATGTGTTGTGTATGACTGTGTGTGTGTATGCCACGCCCATTTGGAATTTTTTATATGCCTCATTTCAGAATTGTTTGTGTAGCAGCTTTTGCACGGACATGTGAATGTCTCCCTGTCTGTCTGTCCATCTTTGACTTCAATTCTGTTCAGCTCTGCCACAAGCCTCTGACATTAGAATTGTAATCAAAATAATTACTTTTATTGTGATTTCGGCGAATGTTAATCAACAATATTACAATAGAACAGCATTTCAAAGGTATTTCGAGGGTGTAACGATTGCTTCTTTTTCCTTCTAGTTGACTTTTGAGTTATTGTTATGGCTTTCCCTTTAATGGATTTTAATTTCCACTTTAGATCATTTGCCTGCTAAATGAAATTAGCAAGCAGCCACATTTTTTCTTTTTATCTTTTTAATTATGTAAGTTAATTAAAGTTTATTACAGATACTTATCAATTGCATCTTTTTTCCTTAAAGTTCTTTGTATATACAGATTTGTAGACAGTCGTATACAGTCACTTTTATTGAAAGTTAATTCTGAAGAATGACTGAGAATATTTGTTATTTGTTTTTGCAACTCAAATCAATTGATTATTTATTAATATTGTATCTTTTCTAGCCATAGCCTTGAAAGACTTCAAGTAGGCATTGCATAGTTTTCAAATGCCATTTCATTCGATTACATCGGAAGAGTAACAAAAATTCACATACATATATTTATCTATAAAATTGTGATTGATAAAATTTGAGAAAATACTTGAAGAATGAATCATGTTTGGGGTCATAAGGGACCCTATTTCCACGCCCCTTGCCAGCGCGATCGCTTTCCCAGTCTGGTGGACGAGATGGGCGAGGATGGCGACAAACTGGTCGCCCATTTGGGCATCTCAAACATGCCCGACATGGGCGCCCGCTTGAAGAGGGGTCGCAGGAACTCCAACGTTGCCGAGCAGCGGGCAGCTGACAATATGAAAGACGCCCGTGTGCCGCTCAACAAGATGTTCCACTCCTCCTCGCAGGGATTGCGACGCGGCGTCGACAAGTACGCCCAGATGCCCAAGTTCGACAGCTATGTGGACGAGCAGGAGCAGCAGGATCTGGTGCAGCGTCATCGCAAGCTCCTCAGTCGTCCCAATCCGGTGCCGGCTCTACGCCAGGCAGGCGAACCGCCGTACACTGGAAAATGCCAGCACTGTCGGCGCCGTGGCAGCAACGACGTGGCCAACGACTTTCAGGGGCGACTGTACTTGCGAGAGGCCTATCTTATCGAGCAAATGCTGAACATGTGAGCTTGGCATTAGTCCAGTTAATAATTTCTGGTTTCTAATATCACTTGTGTATCGTTCGCTCTAGGGGTTTGGATGGTCATCAGCCGCTGAACGAAGATCATCCGGTGGTGCAGCACAATCGCAATTATGGCTAGAGCATGGCGCTCACTTAAAAAGTGTTTTATTTCTGCCATTTTAGTGTCATTAAAGTTGAACATCTGCTTTCAATTATGATAAGCATGCAACATTCAACATGTAGCACAATTGCACGCCTGGGAAAAGTGTGGGCGGGGCTGCGAGCGGGGAGGAGGACGGAGGTCTGTCTCACAAATCAACGCCAGCATTAATTTTCATGTATTTTCATGTAATCACAAGCGCCGCAGCCGCTGCACAAATTGCAGCCTTTAATTGCTATAAAAAGCCGTCTTCGTCGGCATTTAACAGATGTCAACAACAACCGAGCAAAAGATGAAGTATCTGTATCTGAAATTGAGACTGGAATCGGGCATGTGCAATGCGAATGATTATGGTATGTTAATAATGAGGAAGAGACCACCAGACTCCAATTTAATGCCCAAATGCTGAATTCTTTTCTGTAGTCTGTGCTCTGAATATTTTATGGAATTTTTTTAATATGAACAAGGCTTCTAAAAGAGTCTAAAATAAGACAGAACCGCATTACGGAATCTTCCGATTAAGAAATCAGTGTTTGTTTTGATAAAAGAAAATAAAAAACGAATTAAAAATCAATGGGAGCATACAGCAGGTAATCTAAGTCAATAAACTATATCAAAATCATATAAAATCTCACCAATTGAATTACTTAAATATTACAAATTTGTTGAAGTGAGTAAAGTTAAATAAACTGTATGACTCTAGCGACAATTTTTGATATCAAGGAATAGTAAAAATGTAGACTCAAATTTTAACTATACATGTACTCCCTAAGAGCGTTTATTTATTTTTAGCGTATGTACGAAACGTTAAAAACAAGCAAACGTCTTTGATCAATTGATCATTTTTAAAAGCTGAAACTTATTATTTTAATACATTTTAAAACGTTAATTTTGGTGATGAACCTACTCAGAGAGTCTCCGATATCAAAGTGTATTTACTCGTATATATGTAATAAAGCAAAGAAAAACTGCACTTTGATTTAGTTTCGCCGTGTTATTCACCCCGTTTGTCCCACTTATTCGTGGGAAGCGATTGTGCTCTTATCTGGCGATACCATGTACTGCTTTACGAGTTGTCTCAGCACTTGGCTCATTTCCATGGTTGTAGCAGTAGTTGTTGTCCTGCTTCTGCTGCTCATCCACCACCCACTCACTTAGTGCTTGTTCACTTTGCCATAAGCTTTGCATAACTTAAGGCGCAACAGGAAATGAATGAACACGCCCCGCCGGCTGCCTGAACAAGCGAAACGATCCCAACGCAGGCGAGAAAAACGTTGCCATGGCACAGTTTTTCCATGTACTTAGCCGCCATTCCACACACTCAGAGCGAGAGTGGGAGCGAGAGTGAGAGTGAGAGCGAGAGTGACTGGTGCGGGGGGCAAACACAAATTGCTCTTGTAATATCAATTTAAAGCAACGCGCCAAAATGACGCCTTAAATTATGCAAATGTTTTTAGCTGTGGCTGCCAAAAAAAAAAAAAAACTAAACAAACAAACAACAATAGCAAACAAAAAGGCTAACAAAATAAAGGATAATTTACAGACTGGCACTGGCATTTGATTTTTGTTTAATTTGTATTTGTAATTTTAGTTGTATTATTATTTTTATTTAATTAATTACTTTTAAAAACAAATTTACTTCTATTTTGTGTATCAAAATAAATATGAAATAAAAAATTATTATACAAGGAAATTTAGATTTAAGATTAAGATTAACACCATATATAAATTATAAATAGATAAAAAGTGCGTGAAAATAATTGTAAACGTTGACAATTTTCTTACGATTATTAATAATATTTTTTTAATTCTACAAATTTAAAAATGTAATGAAAAATAAAATAAAATATTACAAATAAATAAATAATCAAGTTACTATAGAAGGCAAATGTATTATTTTGTATTTAATTTAAAATTATAATTTATTATTTAGTCTGCTTTTTAAATTTCATTTAAAGTATGAAAAGATTCTGACTTTGCTTTAATTACCTAAAAATTACATAAATTTTTTAAATGCGGCCGACCAAAAGTTTTTTATAAATTGAAATAATTTGTAAATAAATCAAAAACAGCAATGCAAAAAATATGAATAATAAGATCTAAGTGATAAAATACCTGGAAATATCAAAAGACACTGGAGGAGCTTATTTGATAGGCTTACACACAACCACACACTCACAGAAGAACAACAACAATTCCGCAGAAAAACTTTCATCTTGCTAAAATAACTTTCATAATATTTTGTTATATATAAATTCATATATATGTATGTATTTATTTTGCTCTTCCCTTTTGTCTCCTCTCATATTTTTCTCTCTTTGTATATCTTTTGCTGCGTTTCCTGTGCCACATTTCCTTTGAACTTTATCTTTGTTGTTTGCCGTTTGCTGTTGTTGCTATTTTCATATGAAGTACAACAAACATTTTCAACTTTTGCCGTTCAAGTTTATGCAAAGTATTTCAAGTTTCTCCCGCCCCACAATAAGGAAAAAAAGATGGAAAATGTGAGCGACAAAACTTTACGTTACCTTTAAACAAATTGTCCCTTTTTGTGGGCTGCCTGCCTGTGTGTTTGTGTGTGTGTGTGTATGTGTGTGTGTGTCGGCAACAACATCCAAAGTAACACTAGAAAAGCACATTACAAAAACCCGGCTAAGCAGGATGTGCGCACTTTGAGCCTGTTTTACTTTTAGTATGGGTCTCTTTGACTGAGTATGTGTGTATTCGTGTGTATGTGTGGAATTATGTGTGTGTGTGTGAGGTTTGTGTTTGCCATATTTCCGTTGATATTTCTGTTTCAAACTTGGCCAAGTTTTTCTTTACTTTCTTTTATTTTATTTAGGCATCTTTAAGTTTTTCCTGCCTGTTGGCCAAATCTTTTAAGCATATGATGCTAGAAGTTTATTTGCTAAGCGTGTTGGATGCTCTACTTAAATTACAGGGTATTATACATTATTATTATGCTCGAGTCCCTAACAAAAACAAGTGGGAAAGGTTATAATCGAGCTCCCGACTATAGGATACCCGTTACTTATTAAAATAAATTTAAAATATTTTTTATTGCATGCTTTTAGGCACTTACATTGCTAGAAAATTAAATTAGCCATTACAACCTGCACATCCTTTGCGTTTAGCAACAAGTTAGGTCTTGCTTTTAATTTTTTAATTGTGTTGGTTATGTTACTAATTTGAATGTACGGGTTCCACACCTGTCAAATAAACTTTGTTATTGTTATTGTTGGAAAAAAAAGCCATTACAACCGTTCTGTTTGGTCGATCTTGTTTGGATTAAGTAGGATGATAGCGTATAATAATAAATAACGTTAATAACCATAAAATACGTAATATTCTAGAAACTGTGCGTGTGGTGGTGGCTTTTCGCGAATTGCGGAGGAGGGAAGGGGAGTGGCAACAATTTGAAACAAACTTGATCTTCGTGACATTTATAGAAGTCGGACATAGCTAAATCGACTCGGCTGATGATGCTGATCAGATTATATATATACTTTATAGGGTCGGAGATGCTTCCTTATCCCTGTTACAAACATTTCAACCTATAAAAAATAAAAATTAAAAATAAAAAATAACACACGATGAGCCACGATAAGTAAGTGTGAGGGCAGGACAAAGGCACTAAGAGTGAGTGAGAGATGCGGTACTAGCTTTGGATTAAATGTACAATTAAATTCGCATAAAACAAAATATCCTGCGGTGCTTTTTATGTGTGAGCTTGTAATATAAATCCTTTTGGCTAATGGGAGCTGTGCACACACAGATATACACACGTATATTTTTTCGGTCTCTCTTCCTCTTGCTGTTGGCATCTCCCTCTACACATGTTTTTTGGCATTGGTAAAAGCTGCGAGTGCCACAAGCCCGACTAAAGCTGCTCACAGCAGGCGGTTCCTTTGTCCGTGCAGAGAGAAAGAAAAACCCGAATTGGTAAAAAAGAACTCGACCAGCAAAATGAACTGAAAACGCTGCAAGGACAACAACGGCTGCCAGCGAAGCAGGTGGAAGTGGAGGAGGAGAGAGGAAAGAAGGGGAGAGGAGAAGAGAGAGGAGGGAGTCGAAATGTGGCTCTGTGCTAAGCAGAGGTTAAGCAGCGCGCTTGTATGGAGCTTCTAATGAACAAAATGTGCATGCGAATGAGCATCCCGAACAAGGATCCGGGCAGGGAGGTGCTCAAACACTGGGTTGGGTGGATAGAGGGTGACCAGGTAACCGGTAAAATATGCATCCTTCGTGTGTGATTAAGCGTAAATCCATTTTTATGTCCCTGGTATTACGCAACAGCTCCTCACACGTCTTCCATTGTTGTTGTGTGTGGGCAACGAAATCGCTGAGAAAGTGTTTTAATTTAAGTGAAATTTTCTGCAGACAACTTAAGAGTTCAGAGTTTGCATACTAAAAATCTATAATTCTAAAGTTTTAAAATAATTGTGAAGGTATAGGCAACAATTTGTAAATTAACAACAATTAAATGGTTCCAAATTTAGAAGCATCAATTAAAAGATCGAATATTTTTTTTAGATTTCACACACTTATGTGTAATAGTTAAGAGAATTTTAAACTTTCAAAGAAATGAATGATTAAAATGAAAAAACGACAAGTTGTTGACAATAATTTTTCCAAAAATCTCAAACAAATGTACGGCTATTTTGTGTGCAATTGAACCATAAATGAATTGACAAGCTATATCATAGCATTTAAAAATTATATTCATATAAATTTGAACTCATTTATTTATGACATATGGAATAAAATATTTTAGGTTTAAGTGAGAGATCAGAAGGACCGGCTGTAATGAGATTTAGAGAGTGGTTTACTCACTCTCCAGACATTTTAATAGTAAGGCGCTTTTTAGCAGACAGTATCCCCATATTTATTAAGACTTTTTCCCTGCACAACATAATAGTTAATAACGAACGACTGGCGGACAATTTATTTTAATGCGCATTCAAGTAAATAATTGAAATTTATTGCGCTTTGGCTGAAAGGCTTTTTGAACTGCGTGCCGGTACAATAATTTTAAGTACAATAACTTCAGTAAGTACAGTGTACTAAGAGTCATTACAATGCAACTCAATTAAATGATTGTCATTGCCATTGTGGCGAGTGATTTAAAAGTCAAATGTAATTGAAGGCAATTCAAGTTCCAAGAATTTTTGCATCTTCACAAACTTTAAAATACACAGAAAAGAATTGCATATTTGATTAGCAGTAAAATATGTAATTGATTAAAAATGTCTTAAGTATCAAATGACTTAATTTTATTTGAAGACCAGAATCTATGCTCAACATATTTGAAATAACAATAAATATTTTAAGGGCCGTTTCTTCAAGGTCTCAATGAAGTTAAGCACAAAGTAGTTCACATAGGATTATAAGTCAAATTATGTACATATTCCATAAGAAATGTCAGTTTTTCAATCAATTTATAAATTTATCTATCACGTGAAATTGTGAATGAAAAAAAATTTGTCAGGGATGTCGCAGAAATCGCAAGCGAAATAGAATTCCGCAGAAAGCAGAAAAATAAAAAAAGTAATTGGCGCGAGAAAATAAAAATTTCTCGACAACTTTAGCAATTGTCTGCCATTAGTCTGGCAACTCTTCGTGAAAAATGTTTTCACAAATTGCACAATAAGTCAAAATACCTATTTTAAATGCTTAATTTAAAGAAAACTAAAGTGGGTCCATACAGTTTTTTTTAATACCTTACTTCGAGTTCTGACTAAAGAATGTGGCATCGCTGACCCTGACATCGAAAATCTAAATCGGACTAGGTGGCAGCATCGAGCGCCAGCGGTTTTAGCACTAGTTTAAACCGCGTAAAATTATTTTGCGATTTGAAATTGAAGTGAAATTCGAGTGAAAGCGATTTCTGAAGCACCCCTGTATATTTTAATTTTACGCAGCTACGGTTGTCAAATTGCTTTTTTAACTGGCTGCTCAACTGTTTCCTGAAATTGCTTTTACTATCAAACATATCTGGCCAATATGTCTGATGAAGCACAGATTGTCAAATATTGAAAAAATGGGTTTTTTTTTATATTTTTTAAGTTTGAAATTACTCAAGAAATTAAAGATCTCCAAGCATTTTGCCCTTAAATGGGAGCAGCTAAAGAAGTTAATATTTTCTCGGTGTATGCTTGTCCAAACTTAAAAGCAAACAAAGGCTCGAAGTACTGCTCTATTGTAGTGGTCTCTCTCGACCACAACCCAAAGGCTGCTTCCAGTCGATTCAAGTCGAGCTCTTCACATGCTACGCACAATTACCACGGCAAAGGCAATTCGACAGATGATTAACCAACTGGTGCTGGCATTTCTTTTTTTCTTTTTCATATACTTTTTTTTTTACTATTTTTGCTAATTAAGGTCACGTGACCCGACTGCAAATAGTTTGGGAGCTGCGTCTCCTGTGCAGCGATGCATGCGCCTGGAAAATGTGTCTGTGTGCGTGAGTGTGCTCATATCAAATGCAGCCCAGAAGCTTCGGGATCTGGAAGTGTCGTCCACTAAAAGGAACGCAACGCATGGTTCACGCACATTTGCCCACAGACGACGAACGAACCGCCCGCCCACTCGGCCAATTATCATACGCAAAAATCAAGCGCAACACCCAACCACCCAAATACCCGACTAACCGTTCTTCCCTTCCCCATCATTTCAGATGCCAGCCCGCCTGCCATGTTCAAAGCAAAGTTTTCCCATGGAAAAAGCTAACTTAACAGAGGAAATTACGCACACGAATTGCGCTGGACAATAAAAAAATCCAAAGAGCAGGAAAAAACGAACGGCAAATAAATTATGAACAGCAGGGGGTTGGGGATTGGTGAAGGGGGCACAAGGCGCGGTTCGGGGATGGCATCTACTTGCGCGGCTAATTTGTTGGAAAATTAGTTTGTGTGTTTTGAGCGTGTAATTCTCATGCAAGTTTTTGGTTTCAGACGTTTCAACGTCTGCACTTGATTTTGATTGAAATACACAAAAACCAGAAAAAATTACGGTGAAATGAAAAGACTGTGCGAACTGGAGTGAAACGAGCTAGCTCTGTTATCTGGGGAAAACGTTTATGGCAATGTCCTCGCAGACAACCACACAATGTGATAAAAATTTTGATTAAGCTTTAAAAAAACAATGAAAACAGGAGGTCAATTGAAACCCATAATTATGAATGTCTATACTCACCAGATGATATCATTTCCATCAGGAATGTACTTCAAATCTTCAACAACTCAAAATCAACGTGAACCCAATTTTATGTATCCCTTAAAATTTTTAAAATATGTATTTGTGAAAAAAACTAAAATTTATAAATTTACATAAAATACATTTTTCAATAAAAAATAAAAGTGTCAGAAAATAATTACATCAATTTTTTATTGCATTAAAATAAATTTATGGAACACAGGGGTCAGTAAATCAGTAAACTCTAAGTCTTATTTTGTTGGCTTAAGAAGAGATTTTTACTCTCGAGTTAGGCAAGTTCGACTGAATCATCTTAATAAGAGAATTATTATAGCAATAATACAACAAATGATAGCTAGATGTAGAGAAATAATGAATTACATCTTTTTAAAATTATGAATGCAAAATGCACGGATAAATTAGAATTTCAATTGATGAAATTTAAATATTTCATGACTGTCAAACTTTTATCTTAATCAGAATTCTGCTTTTGATTACAGGAATTGTTTCCATAATCTTTCTTTAATTTGTAATTCCTTCAGACAATTCTGATGACACGCCCACCTGCAATCCTGGGCTGACTAAAGTATAATAATTGCGGCATTTCCAGACCTTGCCTCATCCCTTGTCCAAATCAAACGCATCATCAACGAGCAGCCGCAGTTGCAGTTCAAGTCGTAGATGGAAATGGAGTTGGAAGTGGAGTTGGAGTTGGAATCATGCTCGTAATCTTGATGATCTTCCATGGTAAATTGCATGCACGCCTTTTTAACCCAAATATGATGTGCCCAACTCCTTGCCCCTCTGTTCGGCCCGATCCTCGTCCGTGATGCAGCCGATCCCCATTGCTGAAGATGATTGCCAGGGTCCGATAAGCGGGGCAACGCGTTGCTTTTATTATGGGGCAACGACTGGGGCCGAGGACGGCGCATGGATTAATGAGTCGCGATCTGGCAGGCGGCTGGAAAAACGTTTACGTGACTGAATTTTCAATTATTTTTTATTGGACTCGGTTGCAAAGTTGCCAGTTGTAAGTTGCCAGTTGCCAACTGCAAGTTGCAAGTTCCAATGTTGCAGGCCGCCTTTAATTGCAGGAAGTTGCATTTTCAATGTGCAATTTATTAAGAAATTATTTATTGTCCAATGAAATTGATTTTGAAAGTCGCGTGACGAGAAGTTCGGCATTGTGTGTGGCAGGCGACATGCAGCATGCAGCATGCGGCAAGCGGCAGCCGGTTCCACATAATTAGGCAACAAAGATCTGGATGCAATCAACGATCGATGTACATGCATACGTGCAACATTTCAGGCCTTTCCACATGACTTCTAACACCTTTTCGCGAGCGCGATGTGGCACACGATCCACGCGATCTGCGATCTGCTGCATTTGCCGCAACCGCCGCTTCGATTTCCTGCCACACCCACTTGCACTTCTTTTCACTGGCAATTAATTTGATTTGATGGACTTATGGAGCAGGCACGACTACTGACTGCTGCTGCTGACACTGCGGTTCTCTAGCTCATTGCCAGTTTTCAAAGTGCAAACTGCAAGAGGCAGCAGCGAGTTGGCATCGCCGGCGTTGAGTAATTGGCTGCTTTGATCTTCTGGCCAGGGTGACGCCTGGTGCAGCTACAGGCACCCTAAAAATAGGCAGCCCCACCACCATCAGGCACTTTGAAGTACATGCAGAAGTATATACAGTTTATCAAATAATTGTTTTGACACACAAAATACGCACATACTTGACTTTTGTTTTTCAGAATTGTTACCTCACAAGGATTTCACTTTTCTTTTTTAACTTGTTTTTAGAACCATTGGCAATTGCATTGAAATCAAAAATATAGTAACTTTATTAGTTTTGTTTATTTATTTTAAATATTGCTAATGCTACAAGTACACAAATTCAATTAAATAATATTTTGGTATTTTTTATTTAAAGAGATATCTTGCATTTAACATTTGAAAGTTTTTTAAGTAACTATTTAATTTCAATTTGAATAAAATCTTTTTCTTAAGACTGACATTCATTTAAAAGAAAGTAAGTGAATTTATTCTATCTTGTCAACACAATTACCTGACTAAGTGTACATAGCACCTACAGTACTTGCGTATAGACTTTATGTTTAATTGATAACTTCAACATTGAAAACATTGACAAACCTTCTAGCAAAAACCAAACACTTTTTTTGGACCCTGTTTAAGTTGTCTTTTGGAACTGGGTCAACGGTTGCCAAAGTCTTAAAGAGTACTTTTAGTTTTGATTTCAGACTTTGGCAGGACCCAAGGCAACTCGCGCTATCTTGCCTCATGCGCCTCATTAATCAAATTAAATTGGATGAGAATTACGATGAGAATTTGTATCGGTCACTGCGCCCACAAGTAGGCAGCGTTGCGTGGCGATACCAGGCGTCGATTGCTGACCATCAAGCTAACAGGCAGTGAGAGGGGAAGCGAGGGGCAGGAAACGGGTGTCGTACGTGTGCAGCCAGCCGAGAAGATTTCGCGACAAGCCAGTCAAGGCAGCTGGTGTCTTGTCACATCGGAAGGCGCCTTGCTCTACGACTCTATGTGGGGTAGGTTGGATTGGGCAACTATGTATTGCTGATGAAATCTCTGCTGCGGTACACTGCGGTTGGACTCAAAGGAACTCCCCTTCCTTACACATGCACATCTCTTTGCCTTGATAATACTAATAGCCACAAATAATCGCTAAACTACACCCAGGGAATTTTGCTCTGAAATGTTCATATTCACACGTTGATTTGACTTTAGTTACATACTAAATATGAATATTTTTAATATCAACAGATATCCAACATTTTAATAATAGATTAAATAAAAAATTTATAGATTTATATTTCAAAAATATAAAATGATTTTATATTTTATTTTAGGAAAGTTTGTCCCTTTTTTTATTTAATTAAAATGTTTTACCGAACATTTAAATAATATATTAATTAATTATACTAAATTATTTAATGCAATTTAGCTTCATTTGCGCATTTTTAAAATTTGTTTGGTCTCTTGTAAAAAAAAATGTTTTGAGTATAGTATAATCAATGTTTTTCGTTGTTTTTTTTAATACATATGTTGATTTTAAAATGATTTTCGATTTTTCACATGCATTTTACTTTGATCTTTTCAAGTATCATTCGTTTTAAATGGATTAATCTCTAATGAAATTTTAATGTAGCATTTGTCGTACTTGTTAGTAATTTAATTAAAATCAATAAAGCTCATTCATTTTGTTGCTTCACAGTGATAACATTAGCTCTAATTGAATATTGCGTTTTTAATAAAAAAGAGAAGAACTTGCTTTGTCTTTTTAAGGCGTCTTTTATTACGTTCAAAAGATTTAATTATGCTGATAAAGTGAATCTTGTCTTTTGATTAGAAGAAGAATGTCTGACCTAGTCGCTATTAAGGGACGCATGCATCTATAATTGGGCTTAAATGGATTAATCTGCATTGAATCTTTCATGTGCTTGCCAAGTTAGTTGTGGAAGGGGGCGCTCAATGGGGCGTGGCAGCGGTGGAAGCGTGGAAACTGCGTTAAATGACAAATTACATGTATTTACATGCAAAACACAACAAGATGCTGGCAGCCAGGCGGCAGCTCCATTGCAAAGTAATCGATGAGGTGAACGCGTGTCGCCGTACAAAAGGCTGGAGAGAAGGGAGAAGAGAGAAGAGGTGAGGAACCGAAAAAGAAACCGCAGGTTGACTGAGTGCCGTCAACAAAAGACAATCAAGGCAAGGCCAAGGAATAGGTGGAACAGGGGAACAGGAGGAACAGGGGAACAAGTGGAATAGGGGGAACTGGCAGGATGCGGGCAATGTAATTGAGCGTAAGAAGCCAAACGGCAAAGACGCTGGCGCCATCTGTCGTTGTGTGTGTGCGATCTCAAATTGATTGCATTAATGATATGAAGTTGTTGCTGTTCCTGTTGTTGTTGCTGTTCTTGTTGTTGCTGCTGTTACGTGCAATTTGACGGCTGCAGTGAAAGCTCGTTTGAATTGCAAGTTGATTAAATATCCCAAGAAGAGAAAAACTTCAAATGAAAGCAATTAGCAATTGACACCTGGGTGGCAGTTTAGAGAGCAAACAAACAGTTAAGAATCAGCAAGTGCCAAGTGCCAATTTCAAATAGTTGGATAACAACAATATGAATTAATTTATATTTGTTTACCCAGCGATTCTCAAGAACAAACAATCACGACCAAATTAGATTAATTAATCTATTATAAGCTGAGAATTGAAGCGGAAATGTTAAAAATTATTATAAGCAAAATTAGAAAATGAAAAGAAGTTCCCGGACATGGAATTACTTCTACAATAGAAGCAATACATGACGCAGTTAGTTAATCAAATATAGTCTTAATACATTAAATAAATAATGAATTTGGTATTTATGATTGAAATTTAGCAAACTTCAAACGCGCTTTAAATTATTTAAATCACAAAAGAGTGTGATGAATGCGAAATGATGAAGTGCTGCGAAACTTGATACTCGAATCGCACCTCAATATAAATTAAGATATTACTTTGTTTGCTTTATTTCGCAACTTGATGTGTTTGTGAATTACCGTACTACTATCCAGGAGATGCTTCGATGGCAGGATGAGTTTAGTCATTGGGTCACTTGGGCTTGTGCTTGCGATTGGGTTTGGGTTTGGGTTCAGGGGTTCAGGCGATACATTGTTCTGGCGGAATCTTTACACACGCCAACTTTTAAATCATTTCGACGCCACGCAATGACGCCACATGAGTCGGACCCAACCAGCTGCTCCCCCCTCAAGTTTCCCCCTCGCGTTTCCCTTCGATTCATGGTATAGGCATCTCAAGATCGCATGGCATGGAGTGTGAACAGCGGGTGCCTCTCTTTTTTTATTTTTTCTTTATTTTTTTGTATGTGCTGTCAAAACATGCCTGGCAGAGAGGGAAGAAAGGGAGGGGGAGGGGGCCACATGCTGGCAAATGCCTGGGCTCATAAATTGCCGCTATCTGTGGACTGTATCTGTATCTGTATCTGCAGCATTGTATCTGTTATGGCTCGGGCATTGCAAAATATGCTGCTAATTGAATTGAATTGAACTTGCGCACAGTTCGATGAGCTGCGATTTTCATGTGATTTATGCGGCGCGGGTGGAACCGCCTACCGAATGAAGTGCCAAGTCTGGAATGCGAGTTGTAGACAATGCCCAAAGTCAGGGAACAGCCCCCCAGTTGACGGGGGCAAGTGCAGTTCCCCCATTCGCAGCGTTCTCAACCAATTAAACCAGTTTCCTGTCACCGTTTCACGTCTTTGGCTCTTGTTGTTGTCTTTTTCGCAGAATCTGTCGTTCATTTGATTGCACGCTGATGAAATAACAAGACCCAGATCCTCATCCAGACCCCTGCACCCACTTCTTCTTCCCAGCACTTCTTCGCCGCAGCAGCGACGCCCTCAAATTCAAAGAGTCTTCTTCCAGCCAGCAAGGGGCGTCTGTCTGCGCAGACGCAGCCACCATCGAGAAGACAGGGGAAAAAAGGGGCAGACGATCAGCACTTAACTTACGAAAAGCAAAAATAATTTAACGCAAAACGTGCGAATATTTACTTTGAGCAAAAGGACAAGCCCGAAAGCCACTTTCAACTTCCAACTTCCAAATGCCATCCTCCAAATGAAGCTCGAGCAACGAATGAATCGAATGAAACGAAGACGGCCCTCAATGTGAATCTGTATGCATAGGAGTCCCTCGTTTCTTCCACAATTGTCGCCTTGTGGTACAGTCTTCTTTTTGTGCCCCGAGGCATAATTGGGCGGACAGCTGGACAAGTGAACGTCGATCCGAAGGGAATCTGCTGCGGGTGCTGAGCAAAAAGTGTTTAAGCAACATACAGAAATTGTTTAACAAGTTGCTTCTGATTAACGAAAAAATTAGAAATTAAGGTACGCTTTTAATTTAATAAAATCATAAGTGATAAAAGTATAGTAATAATCGGAATCTGATCTTTAAATTCACATATAATAATTTGGTATTTAGAAGAGTTTTGTCTGACTTTTATAATTATAATATGCTTCTAGGTAGACAGTTTCCACACATATATTAATACTAGAACTATAATTAACTTGAATGACATATGCATAATATTTTTAAGTCAATAAAGGAATAAGAGTCTATAGAGAATATAATAAGAGGAAGAAGTAATACACGTAGAAAAATATAAGTAAGCATTGATCACGCTGCTACTAAAACTGGCAGTAATAATGAAAAAAAAACATATTAAAAATAATTTTTGAATATAATTGAGTAAACAATCGATCTACGTGTGTGCTTTGCTTTTATCCTTACACTTAATATTTTGACAAATTGTCAGCGTTACGATTCGCATTCAGTAATCGGATTTTCCGAGTACGAGCTCCTCTTGATAACATGGATATTTATTCGAAAATTCATTAAATTGCAATCCCTTAATTTATCATCAATTTAACAACACTAAAAAGTGATCATAAAATGAAGTTATTCAATTGATAAGATAACTTACAAAAATATTCTTCAATTCAATCAAGAGCAATATGATCTGGAATGAGCTTTAGCAGATAATCCCAAGTGCAGTGCCCAGTTCCCAGCAGTTTTAGTTTGACACTTGACATGGCCAGAATCAAAGAGTCGGGGAATCAGGCAACAGGCAGAGTATGGGTTGGGGTAGGGGGGAATAGTGCTACGTGCAACATTTTCGTGACTGCATCTGCTAGTTGTAGTTGACAGTTTAGTCTGGAGTCCAAAATAGTGGAAAGTTGCTGCGACTTTCTTCGATTTATTTTTGCTTTTTTAATTTGCAACAAAAGACAAAACGTCAACGAAAATTACAACCGAAACGAGTTTGTTTTCCCAGCTTGTCCTTTGTTATATGTTGTGTTTTTTTTTATCTTACTTGATTTCCTTCTTTCTTTGTGCTTTTCTCGCTGTGGTACTTGCAGCGAAATTGAAAATGAATTTTTAATGATTTGTTGCTGTGTGCTGCATGTGAAAATATCAGGGGCAGTGCATCAATTGATGAAGTGTGGTGGGTGAATGAACCCAAAAGACAGTCTGGAAATTATATATACACAATCTCGAGCTGATCCTTGCCGAATTCCCTGCCTCGTGTGCCCTGTCTCCTGACTGTTGACTCATCTGGCTCTGCGATTTCTGAGAAACCACAAAAGGTATTCGCAATTTATGGCAGTATAAAAGTGGAGCACTTAAAAACAAAAGATGCTGAACAATAAGCAAAAAAGTCACGAAACTCAACAGAAATAAAACGGAAGATCATTGAATTGCATATTTAAAGCGTGTCAAAGAGAGATTAACAGACATGAAATTATTGTGAAATATATTGAGGCAAACTCACAGTCTGCAAAAGAATGAATTTATTCCACATTTAATTGATTTAGTATCAATCTTGAAGGCTACAACTTTGAGTATCTTGCAAATATTCACAAACTGATTTTGATTAAAAGTGGCTGCTTGTAAGAGTTATGGATACAAGCCAAGAATTCTCAGTGCACACTTGATTAATTGTCCTTGGAGTATCATTCGTTAGGAGCTAACAAAAGGCGAGGCTTGACTTTTGTGCAAAATGAAATTTAATATGACAAAATATTGCCATACACTTGAGGCTGTCATTGGCACGGACAGCTACAGATACAGATACAGATACATATTATTCATGTAAAGAAATTGATGATAATGAAGTGCTGCAGCTGCAGATACATTTGACAGGCCAAAGCTTGTGAAACAAATAAGCAAATGCCAGAGACAAAGCATGTCCTTCGAGTATCTAATAATGGGAGAAAGGGGTCAGCAATGTGAAGCATATTTGAATGTGACAACATGTAGATACAAAAGTATCTACAGCTGTCATACCAAGCATCCCAGCTGACTCCGATAATACTTTGGATTGTCCATTCATTGCAACCACGGGTGCAAATGTCTCTAACTCTGTCTCTGTTTCCTGAAGACTGCGGTTTTGTGTGTTTTACTGCGGTCAATGGTATTTGCTTAAGAGGATTTGAAAAATGTCAAATTAAGTGGATTGCTTTGAGCTTCCCTCCTTTCATAGTTGCTGCGGTTGCCTGCATAATTGTCCTCGTTAGCCAGGCGTCAACTGACGTTGCAATTTTAATGCCTGCAACTCTGCAGACTCCGCAACATTGACAGAGATACTTGTGAACAACTTTGCCTTTTGCCTTCGTTTTGTTTGAAGCTCAGTCACCTTATAAGCAGCCGTGCTAATTGAAGGATAGCCCATGTCTTCCGAGCTGTTAACCTCTTACCTGGTTGGCTGCCTGCTCAGATACCTGCAAAGTGACTGTTTGACCCTCGGTCCAAGTCAATTTGTCGTTGTACTTTGGTCACACACACATAAATTTGGTGCCCAGAATCCAAACAGGCAACGAGACCGTGTTGCATATAACAACTTTGAGTGCCAACTCGCAAATGAACTATAAATAAATAATTTGAATTACTAGGATAAGGAAAACAGAACGCCATTTTCAGTTCTCATATTGAGTTCTAAGCGAGGGTTGCCTCATTTGTTTGCATTAGGATCAAAAAATATTCAATTTTATAGGAAATCAAAATACAATTCGTGCTATACATGTTATTTAATAATTACATAATATTGTTAAATTTAAATATTTTTTTTTCAATCTTATTACTTTCTACATTATCATACATTTTTAGAATAAAAGAATAATAATCAAAATGTAAAAAGAAAATAAAAGAGGGGAATTTGTTCAATATAATTTGAATAAATATTTTTTTTAAGTAAATTTAACCAATTGAATACATTTACAACAACATAAGCTGCCCTCGCAAGCCAACAAAGAGAAATTCGCCGTTTTGGCTGTCAGAAAAAGGAGAATAAAGAGAAAAAAAACTATCGAAACGCTCGACGGCAACAAATCGCCCCGAAACAAAAGGAAAACAAAAGTACTTTATAACGTGTCCACAGCAGAAGCGTTTGGCAAAGATACTCAAACGAACAAAGTTGTGGATATATAGTCGAATATTCGTATTCGCAATCGAGTATACGAGTATACATATTCGAACTCGTACTCGTATTCGTATACGGTGGCAGTTACGGTAGCAGCAGCAGTCGCAAGCTACAAGTTCATTAAATAAATTATTCATACGCAACGTGTGCCGACAAAATGGCGAATGACGGCCGTCGCTTTGTTTCACTTTTACACACATATGCTCAGACGAATGCGAGAATATTTTCATTGGCAGTTTGTTTTATTTGGCAATGTCTGCACCGTTGTGCGGAATGAAAACGCATTCGCTTTAAATATTTATGGGAAAATGTCTGTATTTGTGTGCGGGCCTCGTACCAAATGGCCAGAACAGAAAACAGCAAACAGAAAAAAAAGACGAGGGTCGAGAGCGGCAGTTTTATACTCAACTTGACATTTGTGAAGTGTGTGTGGCCTGCTTTCACTCCACATCCACGTCCACGGCCAAGTGGCAGTATCATTAGGCCAGCCTCCTTTCTCCTTTCGCCCTTCGCCTTTCTCATTTACAATGCTAAATGCCAAAGCCCGCAAAGTGAGCTGCAAACCCGCAACACAGTATGCAACACTTTTGGATTTTTGTTTCTTTCTTACTGCTGCAAATCAAAAATAATTTCATTCCCAACGCTGGACCAAGACTCTAACTTGGATTCGTTTTTGGACTGGACTATATATATCACAGATTAGAACTAACCAAAAAGTGGCATGCCCCAGCTCTGGAGACAAGTGGCAAGCATTTGACTGACATTTGTGTTGCAATCTCTCTCAACAGGATTTAAGCTGTTCATATGACTCCAATTCCAATTCAGTTCTAGAGTCGACTTGTTCTGAGTTCTGGGGCCAGGTTAACCAATAAAAATGCATAGTGAGCTATGCAAATGTCAAATGTAAATGCCAACAACCGACAAGTGCATGAATACTTGTATGTCAATGCATTCCAAGAGTTGGACCTGCATTTTTGACAGTTCCAACTTGTTGTCTTCCCTTTTCCACCCATCAACTGCCCAGCTTTCAGTTTGTGAGTGTGTATATGTGTGTGTGTTGCATGCAAAAGTTGCTTCACATTTTTCTGTTGCTTTGCGGTTGGCTGATTGCATGAGATTGCATTTTCGAGAAGTCGGATACATGCGATGTTCTCGTAGAACGCAAGTTTCTAATATTTGACTAATTTGAATTCAGGCGAATTGTTTCTGCTTCACTGAAGCACTGCAAAATGTCAAACGAACGTACGAAATGTTATTCAATCTCAACAAGATTGCCGCAAACCTTTTGTGCCCCAAGCGTGTAAAATGTAACAGCACTTTTCACAACTTACGATATATGTATAAAATTTTAATTAAAGTTAATTGAGGCAAAATTATTATCATTTGGGATCTACACTATCAATTGGTTAAGCAAGTTTTCAAGAGATATTTAATTAAAGTTTTTTGCTGCTGGACAGATTATTACTTATGCCTTCAAGCCTTAAATATAATTTAATTATTATTTTAATATTTCAGTTCCATAAATGCTCACCTAAGCAGAACATATAAATTTTTTTTTTTATTTATTGAAATTAATTAGCAAAATAATACAAGCTGCCAATTCTTAAATCCTAACTACCATCTGATTTAGGAGAATATTTTATAGATGTGCTCCAACTCACATCAAGTAGATGGAAGCAAGGATTAACATGATATAATACAAATTAATAACATTATATAATACATTATAAAATAACTTAAATAATTAACATTAACAAGCTACAAATGAGGTAAAATAGATGATACAGTTACAGTTGAGGAACATTCAGAAGATATTTGATGGTACAAATCATTATAATTGAGACATAAAACACGAAAAGGGTCATGCAACTCAAAATTTGTCCTGATTGTTTTTAAAAATAAAGGTCGGAAATGACGCGTGTTTCGTTGAGGTACAGCAAAGCTCACGTTACTTAGGAGAAAATTAGAGTCAACATGCCCATTAATTAATTTGTGCATAAACAGCACGCCTAGGCAAGTCCTCCGATTCTTAAGTGAGGGAAGATCCAATAATTTTGATCTGTCAACATAGGAAGGCAAGTGACGATGTGGATCCCAGTTTAGTCCACGTAAAGCAAACAAAAGGAACTGTTTCTGCACTGACTCTATAAGGTCCTGATATATAGCATACTGAGGTGACCAAACGCACGAAGCGTACTCAAGAATAGGTCTAACCAGTGAGGTGTATAAATGTTTAGTTATGTAAGGGTCATTGAACTCCTTCGACCATCGCTTTATAAATGCAAACACTCCTTTAGCTTTTCCAACAATGATGCCAATGTGATTATTAAAATTTAGATTATGACTAAAAAGAACGCCAAGATCAGTTACAGAATGTATGCGCTCTAGCTTATGTGTTCCTAGAGAGTAATTATGCCAGGACGGGTTATTGCGGTAAAACGACATGAAGTTGCACTTGGAGTGGTTCAAGTGCAAATGATTTCTCAAACACCAGGAATGAAGGTGATTTAAGTCAGTTTGAAGAAGAGAATGTGAGGCAGGGTTAGCAAGAGACATAAAAAGTTTAACATCGTCAGCATACATCAGGATGTTCGAATGAATGATTACCTGAGGAAGATCATTAATAAATAAATTAAAAAGAAGAGGGCCGAGGTGACTGCCTTGGGGAACCCCTGATGTTACACGCACTACTTTGGATAGAGAGTCCTTAAAGAGAACTTTCTGCGTGCGGTTTGATAAATATGCACAAATCCAGTCTACAAGAATTTTGGGAAAGCCTAAGATTGAAAGTTTTTCGAGAAGAAGAATGTGACTTACTGAGTCAAACGCTTTACTAAAGTCCGTGAAAATAACTTCAGATTGTAATTTATTTTTAAAGCCACTCCGTATACATGAGGTAAATTCAAGAAGGTTTGTCTGCGTTGATCGTCGTTTCATAAACCCATGCTGAAAAGGAGACAACAGTGAAGAACATTGGTGTTGTATTTGGTTTGTAATAATAAGCTCAAACAGTTTGGGAATTGCACTTAATTTAGCGATACCGCGATAGTTGCGAATATCCGAACGACCTCCCTTTTTGTGAAGGGGTATAAGGAAAGACTCTTTCCAAGTGTCAGGAAAATATGAAAGATTAAGGGACATCTGAAAAAGTTTAGAGAGAGGCTTGGATAAGACATTAGCACAATTTTTTAACATGCAGCTGGGAACGTGGTCAGGTCCGCTGGAAAAACAAGACTGTAGCGATTTTAAATGGTGAAAGACATCGTGTTCATCGATTATAGGAGTAAAGATACAATTAGAGAATGGAAGTGGGTACGGGTAAGAAGAGATAGAGTTATATGTATGGGAAGAGTACGTGGACTGAAAGAAGTCAGCAAACAAATTGGAAATAACAGAGTCGACAGAGGACGAACAGTTATCAAGATGAAGACAAGATGGATACTGAGAGAATTTACGTTTAGAGTTGACAAATGAGAAGAATTGCTTGGGATTTTCACGGAACTGATTAACACACCGAGACAAATAACTTTTATAACATGAAGAATTGAGAAGCGAAAAATTGGAACGAGCGACTACATATCTAGAAAAATCTACACGAAGACCAGACAGTTTAAATTTTTTCCACAAACGATTTTTTGTATTTTTTAGGTAGGATAGCCTACGTGTAAACCATAGGGGCTTGTTACCAATGTCAGAAGGAGAAAATACTGGTACAAAGCTTTCTATGGCAGTATTCATTACCTGGTAAAAAGTTTCCAAGATGTTTGATGGCGGGTTGGGATAGTCTATAAAGGACCAATCAACTATCGATAAAAAGTTGTTCATTCCAGCAAAGTTTGCTTTGCGAAAACACCGAACAGGTCTAGGAGAAGTTTTAGTAGCGTTGGAGGAGATAGGAGCTAAGATCTCTAAACTTAGGTCCAGAGTAGGATGATAGGGATCTTCAGGGGATGACAGTGGGGATATTCTAGATACACTTGGATAAGAGAGGTCTGAGACAAACACAAGATCTAAAAGTTTATTTTTACAGTTAAGGACATGATTAACTTGACACAGGGAAAGATCTATAAGGGAATGAATAAATTCGTGGGAACAAGATGGAAGAAGAATATTCGAATCATCTACAGATGTCCAAGTAAGGTTTGGAAGATTAAAGTCACCTAGGACAACCATATGGTCTTTTTTGCCTAGGGCTGAGTGTACTGTTTGGATATGGGACACGTGCTGCAGATATAAATTGATGTCGGAGCGAGGAGGAATGTATGAACAAGTAACATAAACGAAAAAGTCGTTAACACTTATACGGACGGCAACAAATTCAATGCAGGGATAGATGTCGTTAAACAGGAAAATATCTGAAGCAAAAGTAGATTTTACCGCAATAAGAACTCCACCACCTGACCGTGTAGATCGATCGGATCGATACAGAGCATAGTTGTTAGCAAAGATCTCAGAATCGGAAACAGAAGCGTTAAGCCATGTTTCAGTAAAAGCGATCACATTGGCATCAAAAGAAACACTATTAATGTACAACCTATTAAGTTTCCCTAGAAGACTGCGAACATTTTGGTAGTGAATGGAAAAAGTTGAAATTAGTTTTTTGAGACATTATTATTAGTATTAGTAAAAGACTGAGAAACACGATTGCTTGGTTTCTTCACGTACTCGTGCACTATCACATGTTCCGGCCAATTAGAAGGATTCAGGACCAAAGGATAATGAGCATCAGAGACTCCTACCTTAAATGAAGAGATTTGTCTTTTCTGCTTGAAGTTGAATTTTGTTACAGAAAAATCAGAAGCAACCGGTGTGAGCAAAATTGTCACATAGCCAGCAGAACACATGCGCTTGCCGTGAAGTAATCTTATGATTAAAAGCACATTTGGCAGCACAACAAACGCTCATAATTAAAGTTGAGAAAGGTGACGTACAAGTGTGTAAATGATTTTGATTATTAGGCTAGCAGAAGCCACAACCGAAAGAGCGTAGCGTTGGCGAATAGACGGTGTTGAGTTCAATCCAGCAAAATTGTGCGTGTGATTGTTCGCGGTAACGTTTCGTACAAAGTGCAAGCAAGCAAAAATTAACAACAACAACGCTAAGCCAAATGACCGTTGAAAAATCTGCACAGTGCGAGAGCGTAGAGGCGAAAAACGAAAACTGCAAGTGCAACGAACGCAGCCAAAGCAACAGAAAGTGCGTGTAAATGTTCGCGACACAATTAAGAGCAATTGCAGCTTAAGAGTAGCTGACAATGAGCGCGAGTTTCACACTAGGCGTCCGTAACAAAAGCGCACAGATTAATAAAGATTATTTAAATTGCAATTTAGAAGTCACTATCTTCGGTAATTAAACCAGTTTATATTCGGCTAATAAAGATCACAAGATGACCGGAACGATATAAAAAATCTGGTTCGATTCGTTATGTTTTACTTAGAGAAAACTCGAAAAAACGGTAGAGCGATTAAAAACACGTCCGACAAAGGCAAGCGAC
The DNA here is from genome assembly GCA_963924055.1 of Drosophila limbata. Taxonomy (NCBI): domain Eukaryota; kingdom Metazoa; phylum Arthropoda; class Insecta; order Diptera; family Drosophilidae; genus Drosophila; species Drosophila limbata. The sequence goes on from OZ001353.1 coordinate 8,989,248, forward strand.
GATTACTGAGCTATATAAGCAGCTTATATAAACTGAATAAAACATAGGTTCATATTTTTTAGTTCAATTTGTAAGCGAGAAATATAAAGATAAGTCTTCAGTTTCATAAATATGTATCTCTAATATCCATAATTTAAAATCTTACTTAATAAGAAGGTGATTTCTGTCAATCTTTATTTTTATCCATACATTAGCCAACTTGATATAATATATTATTTATAATCAATCTTAAATTCCCTTGAAAAAATAAAACAAACTTTTTACCTAAATACTTCTCATAATGTAGACAACACAGTTCGATGTTATTCTTTAAGACTTTAGATATGTCATAATAAATTTATTACAGCTCTTTTTAAAGCAATAATCCGCAATCTAGTCGATCGTTATATACTTAGTCATTGTCATGCTTATTGTAGCTGTCTACATTAAAATTTTCATTTGACAAACATGCCATCATTATCAGTCGTTGTTCCCGAGATTCTCTTGATGGTCAGTGTCTTGAGTTCCTGTTGATATTATTATCATTGTTATTTTCCTACGCCATTCCATCACTATGACCGATGGCCAGAGTGCCAAATGCCAACGAATTGGCAATTTTTCATAATTTGCAAGAAGAAAAACGCTTGAAAATGAATATATTTTTGAGAAAGAGCAAACAAATTCATTAAAAAGCCGTCTGCATATGAAGAATAACGATGCCAAACACAACAATTGACATTGACAAAGAGGCGTTGACGAAGACAACCACTGGGTGAGCTGAAGGGGGCTGAAGCGGGTGGAGAGGGGCACGTCTGGAGTCGGAGTCTTCCAGACAGCGTCGTCGCTTTCTAATAAATCTGCGAGCAGTTCCTCTCAACGCTGAGAATTTAATTAAAACTAAGCTCTTCATTTGCTACGACGTTGCCTTTAATGGGTCAACTGAGGTTGCCAGTGGGCGTGGCCTTCAAGAACAGCTGTTTGCCCAAAAACAGTTCGTTCTCTCAGCGCGCGCATAAAATTGTGGGAATTTGTAATGAGTCCTCGAGCTCGAAGGAAGTCGGAATTGAGAAAGAGGGCCATTTCGTCGGGTCCATATGCTAATGATTATTGTCATCATATTTAACATTTACTTATTTATATTTTTAATGTGCTTGTCGCAGCCGAAAATTAACGTCAAATAATATGTTTTCATTATGTTTTGAGTCGCCTTTTCTGCTACCACCGCTGTCAAATTAATTTCCCTTCATTTTGTTATTAATGCGCACAAAATTATGCTACGCTTTTTGCCCAACCGCCATTTTTTCCCTCTACGAGTTGTTGTTGTTGCTCCTGTTGTGGTTGCCTTGGTTGATGGAATGATTAAATGGCCCAAAGAAGATAGCGGACAAATTATGCATAGGACGAAAATGCTTAAAAGTTTTGCAATTAGCAAAAAGTTCCTCGGATATTACACAGAGATTACAGGAGATGCTGATGACAGACAGCAAATTGAAGTCAATTTTGTATTATTTCTTCATATTTAAAATATAGATTCTTATTAACAAACAACGGAACTTAGATACATGAGTCGATAAAGGCATAAAATTACATAAAAAGTGAAGTCTCATCATCTTGGGATTTATTTAGCAGAACAAAGAAATAAATATCCACATCAGAGTCGCATACTCTCGGCTGTACCGAATTATTTCCCATTTGTTCATTTTCAAAAGATACGAAAAGGAATATTTAACAAAGTTATTCATAAAATCTATAATTCTGACGTCAGGATTATTCTAGATTCATTCGCAATATAAAACATGATCTAAGTATATCGTATATTCTACATCTATAGGTAAAAGTTAATTTTACGGGGGTGCAACAGAAATCGCTTTCGCTTGAATTTCACTTAAATTTCATACAAATTGAAGTGAAATTCAAGCGAAAGCGATTTCTATGGCAGCTTTGTTAATTTCGAATATCTGGATCTTGACGCAATTTCTCTAATCAAATACTCCCAAATTCATAGTTTGAGTAGCTCAGAGAATTATAAAAACAAGCGTAACGACTAAAAATAAAGCGAGTCCCAAATATCCCAAAAACTTGTGTGGGCAAAGTGGAAAGTGGGTGGATAACTCCCACAGTTTGTGGGTGCCGATGTCAGCAACAATTTATACACACACACATTCACACTCACACACACACTCACACTTAGCCAAAAATGGCATGCACACGGGAATAGAGTGCTGTCTCGCTCTAGCGCGCACTCTGCACTTCGCCCGTGTCGAATAAATTTATTTAAATAAATAATTTTTCCATTAACCGCAATCATGGATTTTGGCGCAATTGCATAAATGGAATGTAATAAATGAACTGCAACTGCAACTGGGCGGCAGTAGCAATTGGGGGCGTGGCATTGTTGTTACTGCGGCTGATGGCGTGTTGACGCGGTCGCCTCGGCATCGTCATCGCCATCGCCTACATCGCTGGATTTACATTTTGTTATGTGTACGGTTTATCTACCCTGTACACGTGACATGTCTGAAATGAGGTATATTGGGGGCTCAGTAAATATGGCTTAATCTATTGATCAGCATCAATTGCCAAATATATAAATATATTTTTTGATTTTATAGCATTTTGCAAATTATTGATATTCATTGATCAAACTTCGTGGTGATCATTGAAGCTATATAGATTTTTTATACAGTATCAAACAATCTTTGTGCTAGAAGTTAAGCATTTAAAGGCCTACCACTTAAAACAGTTTATTTGGTTCTTATTAAAATTCTCAATTAAAGAATCACATTGTTCCTCTTATTTTTTTAACAAAATATAAATTGAATACTTGAATCATAATCAGATAAGCTATCAATTTATTTACTACATCATATTTACCTACGCCTTAGGGTATCTATTAGTAGAGCTCTTGGTTATATTATTCTATCTTGGTTTTAATTTTCACCTTTTTTTCTGTGTATTGTGTTTGAGTCTGAAAATTAGTTTGTAATTTGTTTAGTTTACAAAGAGAAAATGGCCGCACAATGCATTTACATATTACATATTATGTTTTGCGGTTGCATTGTTGTAATTCGTGTTATTTGGATTCTCTGGTTACCTCGATTCCGTTCTTTGTGTGTTGCTGTATTTTGCACCATGGAATCCCATGGCTGCCTCTCGAATTTTAATGTCGACTTTTAGGCGCCTGAGCTTATTGTCGAAATATGGCGGTTTACTTTGTTCTGCCAGTGAGTGTGCAAATAGTTAATTAATTAACTGGTGACTGGGACATACACTCTTGGAGCATTTTCGAATAGTAATTACAGTTTTAACTAGAACTTGGAAGTAGATAGGATTAAGATCTTAATCTTTTTGTTATTCTGGAAATATATTCCCTTTGCATATTCGTAATTTAATGAAAAGTAATCAACTTTTTAATAGAAGAAAAATATCTAATATGAATATTTAAAAATTTCTTAGTATTTATCGCTTGTTTTCGATTCTGGTGTTTGCATTTACAAAGACAACGAATCTTCAGCCCTTTGAAAGCCTATATTAAATATTTTATTAGCATAATATTATGAGATATACCATGAAATCAATACTTTTTTTAATTTACTCTTTCTATCTTGTACATGTATATTAACCATAAGTATTGTACATACATAAGGTCCTTTTTAAAATAATAAGTCACTTCAATGGCCGTGTTCACCAGAACAAATCGACAACAGAAAATCGATGAAATTTGCATGATTATTCTGGTGAAATGCAGTGATTAGCAATCATGATTTCAAATTTTGTGATGTATGATGACTGAAAATTCATCACCAAAATAGTACGCTGAAATTCTGTGATGTGATGCTTTGTTATCGAACAAACAATATACATGATTACTGATTGATTAGTTCTGGTGAACACGGCCAATAATTTGTATTCCTACCCTCGTAAAATCGTTATCTCTTAGACTTTGACAATAATAATATAGGACTAAAGAACACAGAAAAAAACGAAGTGTCTTATAATTTTGATAAGGACCTTTTTTTAACGTTTTCTTTTGCAATAAATTAAATTTTAAATTTATTTTATGAAATCTACAGCCAAGAAAATATTTGAATCTTGTATCTTAAATAGTTATGTTTTGAGTACATGGTTGTCCCTTAGTGAATCCAATTGAGATTGTCTGAAACTCTGCGCTGTACTTAGACCCATAAGTTTATTTATATGCTGCCCACAACATCGAACAGAATAATTCAGATGTATTCATGAAGTTCCTATTCAAATTCATGCATTTATACAAACGTTTAATGGCAAAGATATGCCAAGTTGTCAGCACTGTCGATTGTGTTTATTTCAGAACTCATTCAAAGTTTTTGCTGATATTCCAAACAACTTTCGCTGGCGACTTCCTAGTTCTTCCTAGGCACCCTACAACAAACATATGTACATATATATACGTCATCAACACACACACACACACATACTTATATACTGTTTGACAATTCACAGAAACTGACCTCACGCGGCTTGCAACAACAACAAGTAAAACTGAAGAAATGCCCAACTCATAAACAAAAATGACTTCAATTGAAAAATTATACAAAAATAACAGCAAATGAAAACAATTTGTTGTTGTTTATCGAAAGACATTCGTTCAATATAAACAAAACAAAATTAACTAAAAGCCGACCTCCGTCTCTTCCTCATTCCAACCTCTCTCTCTATCTCTCTTTGTCTCTCTGTCCCTGTGTTAGCCACTTGAAGCCATCAACACGATTCGTTGCCATTTCGACATCCTGCGTAACATTTTATACAGTTCTCGGTTATTATCGAAACGTGCAGTGACAATTTGTGTATTAAATTTATGTCCCATTGTGCAATAGACCCCATGGCTTAACTTTAGAATATTCACAGCAAATCATAACAATAAAACATGGGACAATATTGAAGTGTTCAACCAGAAGATACTCTGTGTTAAAGTTTCAGCGCTCAGAGCTCAGTAAACAAGAATATATACAAAACAAGACTATATGGATCTGCATTTTTATATATACAGAACCTGCTGTGTATTTAAGACTTCAAGCTTCTCAAATAATGAATAGGTTTTCATCTTCATTTTGCTTGTCCAAAGAAAACCATAAAATTTACTATAAATTACAAATAGACAACTTTGATCTACTCATTCAAAACTCTATTTAATACTTACAGGGTATCAAAATAAAATATAAAAAAATTACATGCAATTGCTGCTGTTAGCTTTGAGGATTTTTCAATAATTTTATGTGCTTTTTACAGCGTCACGTTTTCTTACAGTTTTTCGATCGGGCGTCTCAGTTTTTTTATGAATTTCTAATTAGGCACTTGCGACGCACATTTCTGACACCTATTGAAGGGTTAAGTTAAGAGCAAACGCGGCTCGCCAGCTCGTAAAAGTTGTGAGCCGTTTTTACGATATTTTTATTTAATTGCAAAAATAAGCATTAATGTAATCGAGACGTGGGCTTGGGAGGGAACGGGAGCGGGGTCGAGGACGGAACCTCCTTGCCGTTCCCCTTCCCCCTCATTAAACAGCTGCTTCCACCGCTTTTTTACTACAGCTGGGAACCATTTGGAGCGACGATGTTGCACCGAGGTGTCGGCCAAGTCGTTACATTACAAGTTTTACTGTAATATTATTTAAATTTTGAAATTGTTGCTTTCAAGAGAACGCCAAACGTCGGCGTCGTAAATGCTCGGCACACGCCCTCAGACGACTGCGAGTAAAACCCGAACGGAAGTCGTCACACTACTTAAATTGTCAGACCAAGCTCTAAGACAACATGAGTTCCCTTTCCCCTCGATGCATAATGAACAATGCCAGGAAAATGTCACAAATGAGTTGCCAACTACTTTCAAATTCAAATATTATAAATAATAATTTTGTTATAAAAATATTCATTATAAAATTAATGTTTCATCAACATAAAAGGAAATATGAATTTTAATTTTATTTTGAAACATTTTATTTTATAAATAAATAAATTTATTTTTAATGAACTGTTGATCAATCAATTGATTATGCATTTAAATTTTTTTAATTTTGAGATTTTCAAAATTTTCCATGCTTACCCCTTTATTTTTCATAACTTCGAAGTTTCAATTGAATTGTCTGAATTGTTCATATTAATTCACTTTATTCATTAAATAATTACATTCATTTGGTTAGGTTAATCACAGGCAATTGGCACTACTCAGTCTCTCAGTCGATGAAATCGAGTGTTTGCCGTAGCTTCGCTTCTACCAGATGAATGTTACCCTTAAACTGTTCTTGTTGTTGCTGCCGTTCATCATGCTGCTCATGCATCTGAAGTTTTGACAGTTGACTGTGATTATTTTGCCCCACACACAGTTCCCTCTTTCCCCGTGTTCCGTGCTCCATTCGCTGGCAAATTTAGCAGTGCGTTTGCGTTTTACATTGACGTTAACATTTTGCTGCCTTGAATACTAAACAAAGCCGCCAGTTGATCCAGTCAGCCCAAATGTTATGGCTGATGATGCTGCTGCTGCTGTTTCTGTTGTTGTTGCTGTTGCACAAACCACAAAATGGACAAAATGTGTTCAATTTCAGGCCTGTGATTTTTCAATAGAGACAGCAACAACAACAGCAACAGCAACAACAACAAGTTGCAACTGCAACAATGCCAAGCTGCTTTTGGCGAATTAACATTGATGGCGTGCCTGTGAAAGGATCAGCTTGGCATCAGGTGGCATGCAACCTCCCAAACGAGTATACTAGTCATTCATTTTGCTGTTTGCATCAGTTTTGCCCTGTTGTCGCTGTTGCTGTTGTTGCTGTTGGTGAACTGAGCGTTCATTAGCACGCACGTCGGCGCCATTTTGCAAACGCATTTCCGCTGCAACTACGTGCAGTCGTGCGGCGTTACCGTTAGACCATTTCCCGTTAGTCAGTTTAACCCGTTAGCCGTTAGCCGTTAAGGCCAGGTAAATGTTGTAGCAACTCTGGCTTTGTTATTCAGTTTTATACCCGTTACTTAAAATAATAAGTAAAAGGGCATATTGCATTCGTTGAAATGTACATAACAGGATATTACATTAATCTCAAAAATCCTGAAGAGACCGGACCAAGGCGGCAGGTTTGAAGACAACACGAAGATGTTCGGAACAAGGAACAGTTCATTCGTGGCCGACAACGAGTTCGACGACCAGCTAGATGAGCTGGACAGAAGAATTCCAGAGGATAAATTATGATAATTAAATATGTAGCCAATTTAATAAAATACTAAAACATTAAAACATTACTGTTAAACGGTTAAATTATAAGTAATATATTCTATATAAAAACCAATCGGGTCCTAAAGTGGAATATATGGGTATAAATTGAGAACGGTTTGTTCTAAATGTGTACCCAACACGGTCCTAAAGTAGTAAGGAAATGTTCGAGAACTGAGCACCTACTGTTCGTATAATGTTGTGGATATGTGCCTGAAACAAACTGAAAAGTTCTTGGATTGTGCACATGCTGTTCATATAATGTTGTGGACTTGTTCCCAAAACGACCCCTATATGTTTCTGAAACGAACTAAAATGTTCATAAAATGAGCCCAAAATGCGATTAAATTGTTTCCAGTCGTTCAAAAAATAACACCCAAGTGTTCATGAAATTTCATGACCAAGCGTTCATGAAGTAAGAAAAATCGTGCTTGCGCTACTTTCATGCACAGTTTGTTTTGATTTGTGCACAAATGTGCTTGTTTTTTTTCTGAGTGTATGTAAATTCTCGTTCAGCATCAACAGCCGAGTCGCTATAGCCATGACCGTCTGTCCATTCGACTTAAGCTTCGTAAAAGTGTGTAAAACAAATATCTTATATTTATTTTAATAAGTAACGGGTATCCTATAGTCGGGAACTTGACTATAACCTTTTCCGCATGTTCCTTTTTTTGTATTTTGTACCATTTTTTTGAGTCATCATCAAAAGGCATTTTTAATTGGCGTGTTGCAGCTCAACGCGTCCCTTCATGTGGCAGGGGCAAAAACAGGGGGCAGGATCAGGAGGCAGAGGGCAGAGAAGCATGAACACACAGACATGCAACAGTTCTCGAGTCGATAATTGGTAACGCGTCACGTTTAATGCCCTCAAAATCCAAAAATGGAATTTCTAATAAAGTTTTGCTGGGATTTAATATCGGCAAAAACTCCAGTTTCCTTTAGTACTCGTATCTCTATCAATGTATCTGTATCTGTAAATCCGACAATCTCCCTGCGTATGTGTTTTTTTTTTTTTTTTTTTTTTTTTTTTTTTATTAAGAAGGATAACAACAAAGGAAACAAAGATAACATTAGTAAATAGAATAGGCGATAGAGAGAAGTAATAGTAATAGTGATAGTGTGTATCCGCTCCCACGGAACCGCCGAAAGCATGACTTCACGGGGCGGATATCTGCTGTATTGCTGATCGCTCAGGCTTCTTGCTCTCGTCGAAGTCTTTCCCGCCGACGAAGCTCCTTCATGATGCTTGCTGCCATTCTGGAGATGGCAGCCCACCCTTCCTCGCTTTCCGTCAGATAGGCAACAAAGTTGTCAGGCGTGAGCCGTGTACTCGGAGCCAACGCTTGCTCCCGCTCCCTTCCAAATGAAGGACAGTGGAAGGCTACATGCTCTGCGTCTTCAATGACATCATGTCCACAGGAGTCGCAATAGGGATTGCGTTCATGCTTAAACCGGTGCAGGTAGGCCTTGAAGCATCCATGTCCGGTCATTATCTGCGCAAGGTAAAAGTCCATCTGACCATGGCGACGTTGGAGCCATGGCTTCAACTCAGGAATGAGCCGGTAGGTCCATCTGCCATTAGCAGATTGGTCCCATGCTCGCTGCCATTTTTGAAGGGTCTCTTCACGCATCAGTCTGTTTGGTGGGGTACTGCGCTGTCGCTCCGCTGCCAATAGACTGAGTGGTGTCATACCTGCGATGACCAGTGCCGCATCTTCCGATACCGTGCGGAAGCAGGTGGCGACTCTGAGGGCACAGCGTCTATAGCTCGACTTACAGCTCCGGCTGTACGATGTTACCTCCATTGCAGGAGCCCATATTGTGCATCCATAGAGAATTATGGACGTTACAACGCTTGCAATAAGTTTTCTGCTCATCTGTCTGGGCCCATTTGTGTTTGCCATGAGACGACTGATAGCAGTTGTAGCTATAGCTGCTTTTTGCCCAGTGAACTCCAAGTGGTGCTTGAAAGATAGCCTGTGGTCGATCATAACACCAAGGTATTTTATCGCAGCCTTGGTATCAATCAGCGTTGTGCCAACTCGTATTGTGGCGCTCTCCACTCTCTTCCTGCTGCTGATAAGAACTGCTTCAGACTTGTGCTCAGCCAGGGCCAGTCCGTTCAGTTGGAGCCAGTCGATCACTTGGTCAACAGCTGCGCTGCAGTTCGCTGTGGCTTCCTGCAGTGTTTTGCCAACCGTCACCAGCGCAATGTCATCTGCAAATCCTACAATGGTGCTGCCAGTAGGGAGGTTTAGGCGCAGCACTCCGTCATACATGACATTCCACAACAGGGGGCCAAGGACTGAACCTTGGGGGACTCCTCCGTTGACTTCGTATCGTCGTTGGCCTTCGTCGGAATCATAAAGCAGTACCCTGTTGCGGAAGTAGCTGACAATTATTTGGACGAGATATCCGGGGACAAGTCTAGCGTTCAGCGCCTCAAGGATGCGCATCCAGCTCGCAGAGTTGAATGCATTCTTGACATCCAGTGTGCAGACGAGGCAGTAGTGTTTAGTGCCACCAGCCCACCTCGATCCCTGGATCGCACTGCGCGCTATGTCTGTCACCGCGCTGATCGCATCCGTCGTGCTGCGGAATTTCCGGAAGCCATATTGTTGGTCTGAGAGACCGTTTACTTCAGCGAGCTCCTTCTCTAGCCGGTTGCAGATAAGCCTTTCGAAGATTTTTCCCATTGTGTCCAACATACATAGTGGTCTGTATGAGGAGGGATCATCCAGCTCTTTCCCAGGCTTCGGGATAAGCACAAGTCTCTGGACTTTCCATCTATTGGGTACCGTTCGTTCTACGAGGCATTGGTTGTAGAGGCCGACAAATGCTTCGGGATGAGCTGCAATGACGGCTTTTATGGCACAATTTGGGATCCCATCCGGGCCGGGGGCTTTTTCCGTCTTCACTTTGGCCGTGATTGCGAGAACCTCTTCGGCGTCAGTTAAGGCAATGTCTGCGCTTTCTGGCAAAAAGGTATGCTGGTCATCCAATGGTGCCTGCTGGGGGAACAAGGTGCGGACGATCGTCTCGAGCTGGTGTGGGCATGTAGGTGTCGGCTGCCTGCGTAGCTTTCCCATTACCATCTTGTATGCTGTCCCAAAAGGCTGGCGGTCGGCAGCATCGCAGAGTTCTTGGAAGTACCTAGCTTTACTTTGGCTGATCGCTTCCTTGAGGTTCTTCCTCTTCCGCTTGAATTCCTCAGCGTACTGTTCATATGAGGAAGAGGCTCTTGCCCTTTGGCATCTACGCCTTGCCGCGAGGCTCTCTCGCCTCAAGCTAGCTATTTCAGCATTCCACCAGACCACGGGGCGGTGTTTGTTGCCTCCTCTTCGTACCTTTTCCATGGATGCATCACATGCCGCGGTTATAGTCCCTGCAATGGCATCAGCTGAACTATTTGCATCACCGCGTACACTGAGTCCTTCCACCATATGAAGTAGGCGGTCCCTGTCCATGGTGGTCGCCTTGTATCCGATATGTTGGACTCCTGTTGCTTGGCGGCTTCCCCCTGTGTCGATTGTTATTAGGACGGCAAAGTGGTCACTGTGCGTGTATAGGTCCGAGACCTGCCAATTGGAAATGCGGGCCAGCTCAGGGCTCGCAAACGTCAGGTCTATTATAGACTCCCGACCGGCTCTGCTGAACGTGCATTTCGTGCCACTGTTAAGAATGCAGCCGTTGAGTGTTGAGAACGTGTCGAGCAGGATAGCTCCCCTTGGCGTTGTCATTCTGCTGCCCCACTCGGTAGCCCAAGAGTTAAAGTCGCCTGCGATTATCACTGGTGATTTGTTGCGGGCATCCTGAGCGATATCTTCTATGATGGCTTCAAACTCGACAAGTGGCACGCTCGGCGCAATGTAGCAGCTATATATGAAGATATTCCCACACTTTGCTCGGGCATAACCAGTTCGTGAGAGGCGCTGAGTGAGTTGGAGTTGTGATTGACCACAGCTCCAGATAGCTGATCCGCCGTCCAGGCTTTGGAGCCACACTCCCTCCTGTTTCGATGAATATGGTTCACTGAGGATGGCGATGTGTACTCGTTCTTCTCGGACCGTCTGCATGAGCAGATCCTGGGCTGCTCTGCAGTGATTTAAGTTAAGCTGTAGTAACTTAATTGGTGCAATTTCGGACGGCTTCGAGGTAGCGCGGATGTGTGTGTGTGTGTGTGTGTGTGTATTAGCCTTGCAGCGAGTGTGTACGAAATTTTGGTCAATTAACACATCAACGAGGTTAGTTCGACCAAGCCAAAACCAAAGCATCTAACCCTCCCCGCCCACCCCCAAGCGGCCACTTCGACTGCACAGAGGAATCGTAACCAAAAGCTACATGGATACAAGAAATAAAACAACATTTTCAGTTACTTTGCTACAACATTTTGCAGTTGCTCTTCTGATGCGCTTGAGGGATTATCAGCTGAAAGAAATGTTGAAATATCAGGAAAATCAGGATACAGATACAGAGGTTGGGGTCCTCTTTCCGTCCGCCAGGATTCCTTACTTGATGAACCCTCAAAAATTGACTCATAAATCTGTGCAAAACTTCAAAATTTTTTTTAATGTGCATCGAGTTGACGAATAGACTGACATTGAGTTGTTCTATTAGGCAGCTGCCAAATGGCTTGTTAACTGGAAGTGAAGATTGATTGCGTTTCAATGTGGTATTGAAAGCACTCAAAGAATGTTTTCTGCACATCAAGTTTCATAGTTAAAGAAAAATTCAGAAACCTCAACTCTTGAAAAAGAAAAAAAAATATAGAAGAGTTTAAATTTATTTTTAATTTATGTTAAATATACATATCTAAGTTTGAAAGGCAAAGAGTATCCTAAACTTGACTTTAATTTAGCTGAGCTGGCAATCGAAATCGAGGCAACAAAGTAAATGAGAATTAACAGATATGCAAAAAGAATCAATATTGTGGATACACAATTTTTTAGAGACAGAGGGAGCTGGTAACCCGTCAATCGCTCAATCAGTTAGTCAGTCAGTCAGTCAGATAAGCAGACAAATAGTCGGACAGACAGTGAGCCAAGTTGGCTCATCATTCGCCTAGAGCTGGCAGCAACAATTGATATATGCGTACGTGATTCGCATGCTGAGAAGCCCGGCAATTGATTTGATGTAAACGGAAGACAGAGAAAGAGACGAGGAAGACTGAAGAGAGAGGGAGTAGAGGAGGGCAAGTTTCTGAAGTGCGGCCGCAAACTTTGTAACTGGCACGCGTTAAAATGAATTTATGAGTCAAGTAGAGTAGAAAAGCGGCCTAGAGATACAAAGATACTTAAAGTGTATCAGAATTGGGAAGACAAACAGGGCTAAGCCAGTTGAGCAAGTGTTGTCCAGGAAATGGCAAATATGTCTGCAGCAAAAAAGAAAAAATAAACTAAAAGAGTCCAATAACAAATTTATCAATTAGCAATTTATCATTTATGCAAACAAGCCAAGGGCCAACTGCCAACTGTCAACTACCAACTGTCTGCCTGGTTGCAAGGCAAACAAATGCGCTCAGAATGAATGACAAAAAGACATATAGACGGAATAGTTTAGGATAGGAGTGTGCAGGAGGAGAAGGAGAAGGCGAAGGAGGGCAAATCCACTGGTTCATTCAATAACTCAGGCCAAAAACTGTTGCGCATGCGTCGTCGTCGTCGTCGCTGTCGTCATCATCGTCATCGCATTCGCATTGTTTGTCTTCCTCAAGAGCCCAAACAAATACTGCACAGGCGGGCGAGTCCAGGAGTCGAGTCGAGCTGAAGTGGAAAAGGAATGATTATTATGGCTAAGAATTTACACAAAAATGCAATCAGCGCGTAGGATAAATATACAAAATGCAAACTGCGACAACAACAGACGACGACAACTGGCGCGTTATCATGAATGAATATTTACTCTATTCGATAAATTTATCACTATGCCAACGATCAGCGATTAGCGTAGTGCTGCCATGTTCAAAATCATGCGGCTCATTCATGTTTAATTTCCATATATTTGTAGCTGTCACTCTGCATTTGTGGTGTTTGTGGTACACAAGGGTTTCAGCAAGATCAGATAGTCGGAAAGACAATTAGAGTTTACTTGAAGTTGCTAAAGAAGAGAAAATATCCAGATAAAAAAGTGAAAGTGATATTTTAATTTAGATGTAAAATTGAGATGAAGTACTTATTATAATTATAGCATAAAAAAATATTCATAATATAATTACGGAGTATATTTGGTTTATGTATTTATTTATAAAACAAACAAATATTACAAATATGATTATTTATTTATTATTCTAATTATTATAACATTGCTGCCTCGCAAAAATTCAAGAATTTAAAAATAAAAGATAACCTTAATTAAATTACAAATTTAATATAAAAAAAATAATAAATAAATCACATAGCTTAATGAAGATTTGAGATTCAAAGAATTATAACATGTAAATTAAAGTTATGATTATTTTAAAGTGCTGCATTTCAATTAAATTGATTAATTTGATTTGCCAAGTTAATAATATAAACATAAAAAGGTGAACAACCAATCTGTTTGCAAATATTTGCATAGTTATCAAATACGGACTGGTTTAAATCGACAGCTCTTTTCCAATTTGAAATTTAAAGAAAATAATTAAATTAAAAAAAAAATTTATTTTACATTATATCTAACTATTAATGAAATTTAAATTTCTGATGGAAAATGATTATTGAATTTTCAAAAGGAGTTTAAAACAAATATAGAGTTGAACTTCCAAAACATGAACTTCTATAACTCGAATTTCTCTCTAGCTCGAGCTAAATAGGTGGCAATAAAATAATTTATCTTAAGAAAAAGAACTCCTTAAGTCGAATATCTCCATAGCTCGAATCTTTTCTTGGGATAATGGTTATTCGAGTTAGGGAAGTTCGACCGTATCTCATTGTTAATAATTTCATATGTTTCTCACATTTAGATACATTCATATAAGTTGTCTAAATCAAATAAAGTTAAATGAAATCGAAGTTTTAAAATATTTTAACAGATTTCAAACATGGGTCTACAACTTACAACTATGATCCCTTCTCGAATAAGGCCAACTGACCTGATCAGATCACATCCGATCAAGTGTTTAATCTGCGACATTTACTTTTGAGTTTGTTTGTTGTAGTTGCGATGTGTGTCACCAAGTCGAAATATTCGAAAGTAAAAACTGTTGACTTGGGGACATCATAAACCAAGCCAAACCCAAAAGCAAACAACCTTCCCAATGTGTGTGTTGTGCGTACCAATCAATCAAACTGCGGCCATAAAGCGGGCCAAGATACCATCTACATCTACAAGTGCCCCTCAGTCATAGGTCCGTTGTTAGCCCCTACCCCTACCCCTACCCCTGTACCTGTACCTGTTCCCTCTGTCATTCCCCTGTCCATGTCGCCAGTTGTCGGCTGAGGTCTAAGAATTGCTCGGTATCTGAGAGTTTGTATCGCAAACAACACAGCAGCGTGTCATAAATCATGGCGAGATCGCACTCTCCTCTCCTCTCCTTTCAGTCCCTCTCGCAGCCTCTGGCTGCCGGGAAATCTCGACGGCGCTAAGCTGCATCATAATGCCTCATTATGACAAGTTGCAACGCGCGTTACGCATTTTGTATCTGTATCTGCAGCTTGCATCTCGCGCGTGTGAATATCTTGATTAATGCGTCCGGCAATTATTGAAGAATTCATCAGTTCAAAGATTAAAGATATCTGATAACAGGCAAAGCAGCGGGAGTTTCACTTTAAAAGTGAACAGTTTTCTTAATCGAACTACCAAAATATGAATTTATGAATCCATATTTAGATACAAGTACTCAGAGAATGTGGTAAAATGTATGGCTTTTCTAGATGATTTGAATCCAGAAAATATTTTTTTTTCATACAAATATTGATATTTTAGTATCAAATAGATAGTAAGATACATAAATATAAGTAAAATTGTACGATTTTGAGTTAAACATTCTTTTTTTTTTGCATTCCCCATTATATCAAAGAACTATTTATTAGAATTCTTTTACTTGTGAATATCTAAAAAAACATTCAAGCCGTTTAGCTCAACTGCAAAATGTATCTCATAGATTGCTGTACAAATCAACAGTTAGATGCGGTTTTTGTTTTGTTTCACTCACATACCACAACGTACCACGAATGAAACGAAATGGAAATGAAAACTCTGCTACTATTCATAAAGAGAGCGGGAGAGAGAGCATTAGCTGTTTCAAGTAAAAGAGAGTGAGCGGAGAGTTGAAAGAGATAGAGAGTTGTTGTAAGAGAATGCACAAGAGTGGAACTTGTCTTTCCAAGTGAAGTTTCTGCAGGTGAGTGGGTGGGTTGTGGGTGGAGGGTGGAGTTGTAAATAAACAGTTGCGATATATATATAAATAATACTTTTGATTATTAAAATAATTTACAATATTTATATATTATTTATTTTATGTATTAAATTTGCAGACAACATTGTCTGAAATTCTGATACCAATATTAATTATTAAAGCTGTTAAGTTGTTACCAACAAACACCTTGCCAATTTATTCTGTAATGGATTCCACAAACAAGAACTATTGGCGCTCTCTTTGTATTGACTCTTTCTCTTTTGTTGGTCACCCACACTCGGAGTCCACTCTGTGGTTAAGATCCACACAAAGCAGTTGCCGTTGTGTGTTCGGTTACATGACCGACCGACTGTTGTGCGGCTCCAGAGTAACTTTACAACGTTCGTTCAATTCAATCGCTCGTCAACCTTCGTTCAGCGCGTTACAACAAGCGAAAGGCAGCAGCAACGGCAGCAGCGACAGCGACAGCGGCATCGGCAGCGACAGTGGCAAACGTAAGCGCAACGTCGGCGTTGCTGCAACAATTTTTCGGCTCGCGCTCGCAACGGCAACGACAACGGCAATGGTGGTTGCAACAGTGGAACCAGTATCATTCAGTTTCAGTCTCATCCCAGCGCTCGTGGCGGCAACAACAACGCTCAGTGTGTAGCTCGGTTTCGGTCCGTATCCGTGTATCGCGTCTTTCGTCTATTGCGTGCTTCGCGTGAGTGTGTAGATACTGATACTGATTACTGCAGTTTGCGAAAAGTATCTTACAGATAGCCACTACAAAATGCGGCAACTGTGCACTTGCCGGCGCCAGCAACGCATGGCCAATTCAATAACCGTTAAATAAAGGTCAACAAGTTTATGGCTTGTAACTAATGCAGCCACTACAACAACAACAACATCAAAAGTATCTCAGTCGAGTGCTAAACATATCAAAACAACCCACAAGATACAACATCTGTGCAACAGTGCAAAGCAAAAGAAACCCAAAAATATAATACGCAAAAAAAGAAAAGAAATAAAAATAATTGCAACTGCTTCAACTGCATTTAGTTTGCATTTCACAGTGTTTTAAGAATTTGTGCATAAGTGTGTTGTGTGTGTGTAACGCTTTTTAAATACTCTATATATATGCAGATATTTATATATACCCATATACAATGCTATATATGCATGCGACTTAAGGATACAATCTAAACGTACTAATTGAAAACATTTGATGCGAAAAATATTTTCAAAATAGGTAAGTTACAAAGAATCTATTAGAAATAAATGAGGCCAAAGTAAATAAAAAGCAATACAAAAATTAAGAGCAAGTGTAAAAATTGAAGTGTTTGATATCTGCCTACAGATATAACAGTTAAGAGTCTGAACTAAATCGAATTAACAAAATTTTCTAAAATTTATTAAAATGTAATAAATACATGCAAATATTATATACAAATGCAAATGTATTTTGCAACATGTCAAACATAAATAGAACTTTGTTTCGAGTCAAACTGTAAATTTTTTTACTAAAAAATAAAAATGAATTAAATAAAAGTATGATTATTGAATGAAAGCAATGGGCTCAACTTGAATCTTTGCTTTTGAACTGTAAGAAAAAACGTTGATTTGTGCGGTGTTTACAATGAAATTTTGTTGACAATTAGGCAAATTACTAAATAAATAAACGAATGCAAAAAAAATAATTAATAATGAAACAGAAAACAAATGCGTTAATTTGAGCAAACGAATATTCGATTAGGTTTCATGCCTATTAGCAGAGTTGAAACAGAACGAGTTTTGTTTAAACAATTAAGAGAGCAATGAAATCAATTTAAATGTTTTGAGTGCTGTCTTCTTATTTCGATAAACAATATTCGATATGGGTGTATTTGTGAATTGTGTTTTGCAACAATGAATCAACTAAGGAACAATTAAAATATATTCAAATAAATGTCATTAGCTGCCTCTTCAGCTTAGTTTGTGGAATTTAGTGTGCACACTAAACATTAATTAAACACAAATTTAGAAAAGTCAAACTGTCAACATGCCAGGCTAATCAAAATAACCTGCTGTATCTTATGGATACAAAAGCGGGCCATAAAAATTTCTACAACATCAACGAGAAAACTAGAAATAAATTTCGTTTCATTTTTGTCTGTGCTCAAAATGTTTATCAGTGAAAGATCTTTCCTCCCGTTTTATTTTTTCTTGCCTTGCTTTGCTCGAGAGTGGAGCGAGCAATTTACACGATTTGTATCTTTGAGATGCACAACGTTCGCTATCTGAAAACTGGCATCTTTGGCAACTTCACACATCTTCACAACTGCAGTTTCATAATTTCCTCGTTATTCTCGCAGGTAATTAAGTGGAATTATATTCTTTGATCGGATTCATAAATATCTTTTGTTGGCTAGTGTAGTGTTTAGTAAGCAAATTAAGCAGTTGCGTGTCTCAATCTCAATCTTAATCTGAATCTCAATCTCAATCTTTAGCCGCACCCATAGCCAGCAGTGGAAGGCACTGCTCATGCATAATTAATATCGTGTAAAAATCATAATTACAGCAATTAAAATTTATGTAAACAAGTTGGCAGCCGCATCGCATCCACTTGAGGATGGGGCTGCCCGAGGCGCCATTGGGGCGCAATCATCATAATAATCTTGAAAAGTTTTCAACTTTTTCATGTGGTTGATTTACATTATGATCAAACTTCCCCTAATCATCTTGTTATTTCTTTCTTCAAATTTATTTTGTGATATTCTCGGATTTAAAGATATTTATTTAGATATAAATACAAATGTATGGAAATATTATTCTTTTATTTTTATGAGTGTTTTACAATTTTAAATTGTGAAATATATTTCATATGTTTTACTCATTACTTACTTACTTGTAAAATAATGATATTATTGTATAATCAAGTCTTTTTAAAAGTAAACTTAAATATCTTAATTATTCAACCATATTATATTAAGAATTTATATCGATTTATTTATTTATGAAAACATTTCTATTAAATTTCAAATAATATATTTGTGATATTAATTAAGCAAATATAATTTCATTTTATTTACTGAGTTTGCAAAACTTTGAGCACTTTATGACTTGAGTAAGCCTCATTTCAGTCACTCACTCTGTCACTAGATTTCAGAGTATTACCACATAGTTTGTAGTTGTGATTCCACTTCATAAGCAGATCAAGTTGAACATAATACTTATTGCTATGCTTAGCTGTTGCATGGAGTGCTGAATGAACAGTTGCCACATTTGTTGTCCTCTTTAACGGTTTCTCATTTTGTGGACAATCTTCCTTTCGCTCCATATCCTCCCACAACATCACGGATGGTGAATTTATGCTCAACGTGAAAATGTCATCCACGTGGGGAGTGTTGTCTTCTTCTTCTTCTTCTTCTGCCCACATGTGCGTACGTGTGTCTGCCACCGAATGGCCTTTGGGCCTGGTTTGGACTGCGGTCTCTGCAACTTTAATTAATTAGCATCTAACTAAGAATAATGTTTCCTGCCAGTCGGTGGACTGTCATAACTTGGTCGGCTGTTTATTTGTTTGGCTCGTCGGCAAAGATACAAAGATACAACGCCACCGAGATACATCGCCACAGAGATACATCGCACAGGTGCCACAATTTCGCTTCTCCTTCTCCACATTTGCCCCTACAGCAGCGTCGGCAGTCGTGCATGGCCAAGACAAGGCACAGTAGCATAAGGAAAACATTTTCGGGGGCAGCAACGCCCCCTCCCCCCTTCTACACACACACACACACACTTGCAGACTGTTGATTGCCTTCGTTTTTAGTTTTATTCTCGTTTTTATTGTTTGCCTGGTTTTTATGCTGTGTGTTAACTTGTAAAAATGCAACACAGGAAAATTATTTTCCCTGCTTCTCAAGCGTCTGTCTTGCGGTCAGCGTCGCAGTCAGCGTCGACGTCGCCTTCATGTACTTGTGAAATATTTTCAAGTGTTGCGGCTCTTAAAAGTAGCCACTGTATTAGTGTGTGTGTGTGTGTGTGTTATGTCTTGGCATGTTGTTGAGAATTTTTCATGTAATGACTTGGCGCCAGCTCTGCTCTTGTTCTTGTTCTTGGTTTTCCTTTTTTTCGTTTTTTTTTTGTAATGTGCCACATTTTTTGTGTGTTGTTGGCAGCTTAAAGGCAACAACTTGAAGTTTTTCACAGCTGTTTTCTATTGTTGTTGTTGTTGCGTGTGGGACGCTTAATTAGTTTAAAGTTGCTGTTAAAGTATCCCAAATATTTCTAGCTGTCAGCGAAGCCTAGAAAATGGAATGAATTTATGTCAGGTAACTGCCGAGCACCTAAGTTACTTTAGAAAATTGACTTAAAGCGCCAAATGGCATGAGCTGAAAGTTGAACTTTGCCAATTTGTAAGCAAATAAGATTCATTATTTATTACTGAAATGTGAAGTAAAAGCTGGAGATAAAAAAACTAGGATTTAAATCCAAAATAAAAAACGATTTAAAATCAACACAATTAAACAATTTAAATTATAATATTAATAAGTAAATTTAAATGTGGAAAACTACTGTAAATAAGGTAAGTTAAAAAAAAAACGAAATTCTACATCAAGTTTAAATGCACATCATATCTGTTAACTAAATTATTAACTGTATCTTAAAGTTTCAATTAATCCGCAATCCAAAAATAATAAGAATTAAGTGAAATTTTATAAAGCCAGATTTACAACCAAGTGTCAAAATGTGCTGAGCTGTAAATTGTTATAAAATAATATTTTATTCAGTCAATCAGACAAATTTAAATTAACTTTGCTAATTCAACTTAAAAGCTAACTAAATCAGTGGCAATTCTGCACTAAGTATTTTCTCTTGTATATTTTGTATATATATAAGGCGGACTAATGCTCAACTCACTTGTTTTGTTGAAAATGTCATTGTAAAATCAATCAAATCTCACTTTTCATTATTGTGTGTGTTGTTTTCTTTGCCTATCGTTTGGATCTACAATCTCAGAAGATGACAACAATTCCACTTAATGTTCCCAGCCAAGTCAAACCCTTTTTTCTAACATCCAGAGTTCCTTCTTAGTTGCCTTCGCTTTCTTATGCCCTTTGCCTATCAAGACCAGAACCAGTCGACCCTTATAAAACGGTTCATCAATGTTTCTGATACACTCGCATGTAAATGCGAATGCCTTTCAAAAGACACTGAATTCGTCACATGGTTCCCTAGATGAGTCTTGGGCTGGGAATGGAAGTGGAAATGGAAATGAAAATGGGAGTGCAACTGGGACGATGATTTCGTTGAGCTAATTAACTTTCGGTTACAGTTCACTGCGCAAATTTGCGAGCAGGCCCCGAGAATGTGAATGAGAATGTGAACGAGACTTGCACTGGGGACACACACGTAGCATGCTACTTACTTACTTCTCTCATATGAGGCATAAAGGCATATTAAATTCGTATTTAGAATGTGATGAGACGAGCGGCCGGAAATGAATCGCCGCTCATCAAAATCAACATCAACATCATCATCGACTTGACTGACGAAATGCCCGACGCTTCCCGCATTCTCCGGCCAATGTTGTTGACGGGCCTTTGTCTGGGCCTTGGATCTTTTTGTGGACACACAGTAGACTCACTCGATTTGTAAGAGGCAGTCAAGCAAGTCGTTGCTCAAAATTAGCCTGAGACGACGACGTCAACGACAACGACAACAATAACAAACAGCAACATTTTACGCATCACAAAACAATAAAGTGTCATTAGCGCCGTTCTGCATTGAGTGCATTGCAATGGGCTCAGGGTCAGAGCCAACAAAACCGAGCCAAGACCCAAACACAAGGCCCAACCCAGCCCACAAATCCATCAAAATGCGGGAAGACTCTGAATGCGATCACGCCGAAAATTTGGTTTGGTAATTAAGTTCTAAGTTGGCAAATGCATATTTGGAACACACTCCAGCTCTCGACTCTCGGCTCATTAATCAATGCTGTGCCCATAAAGCACACCCACTTCCCCTTCCTCCTCTTTCCCTTCTGCACTTCCCTCCTTCCTCCTTTATTAACGCATACATTTTGAAAAAGTTTTGTCACACATGCAATGTAATTGCTCACAGTCAACACATTTGTCCGAATCTTGTTTCATTTAGCCCAAAAACTATAGATTCAGATACAGCTGGCGATTCGAGCTCAGCACTTTGCCCATTCAATTCCACGGACCTCTGGGGGAATACTTCTGCCTATGCAAATGTAACGCCCAGTTCCCAAGTGTATCAAATGGGCCACACGCCAGGTGTCAAAAATGTTTCAACTGGAACTTCTCATTTGCCAACGTCATGAAGGTTTTCATCGAGGGTTGTCCCTGAAATGGGCAACGTATTTGTGTCATTAAAGGACTCGTGTGCCGAGGGTTAAGTGCCAACTGTTGTTGTGCCCATTTCGGAGGCAACTAAAGGGTTAAATGCTCTTCACTTCAAAACAATCAAGCAAAGATATTTTTAAGTGAAACTGATAAGTCCAAAATATAGCTAAGAGGCAAAAAGACTGTGAACAAATAATTGTAAAAAGCTTAATTGAAATTTAAATTGTTAAGTACGAATAAAGTTTTTTAAAGCTCAATTCTTTTCTGTTATTTGCAACTAAAAAAATGTATTTTAATTTTAAATAATTAAGTGCGAGTATAGTTATTTCAAGCTTTAATTTTTTCAGTTCTTTGAAATGTAAAATAGTAATTTTTATATTTCAATGAAATATAAATGGGCGTTGTTTGTTATCAATTGACCCTTTATTAAGTGCAAAAAACATATATCCTTCTGAATTTACAAGAATCATTCAATTCATTTTAATTTTTATAAATATTCTTGAGTTAACGGAAAGACTTGTTAAAACAGTCAACAGTCAGTATCTTCTAGTGAAGTTGTAACAATATTGCTTTTAATACTTTAAAAGTATTGTGGATGTCTTTTGAGACAGAACTCGGATCCACAGTTGCATTACGGTACCGCAACAAAGTAGTCATTTAATGCCCATTGCCTTATAAAAAACAGTAAGCTAATAAAGGCTTCCTGCAAACAGCAGCCCAAACAAGCGTTAAGTTTTATGACCACAAAACCCACAAAACGGGCCAACAGCAAAAGCGGCCAGACAAAAGTTTTCAACATGCCGCCTTTCCGGCTTTGAGCGCGGTAGAAGGGAGGGGGAAAGGGGGCAAGAGGGTCTACGAATATGTGTCCATATGGGCAACTGTGTCGCAATTGTCTAGTACATGATTTCTATAATCAAATGTCCCAAGCCGCCCATTCTGCCGCACACGTGCAACTAACAAAAATCATAGAGAATAATACAAACTTTGGTTGCATTGTGAAGGAAATAGCAACTGCAACAACAACAGCAACAACAACAATGAAAACCTATAATTATTAGCCATTTGCCTAATTGCACATCATTAGACAAATGTTGGGTCGTTATTAAATACATACTATATCTGAGTATATGTGTGTGTATCTGCTCACCTGCGACTTTGTTGTTCCTTTCAGTTACAGAGCGCGTCATAAAAATTAATCAAGCGTTGCTAATTTGTCTGGCTAACGGTGAACTGGCCAAAGCTAAGAGCGGGAGGGTATCATTAAAAAAACATGTGAAAACATGGAATGAAACAATGAAGACCAAAGAGCCCATCGATGTACCCGCTGAGCCGCAGCTGCAGTTGCACATTCGAGTACCGCTGACAAACCGATAGAGCTTGAGTTTCTGACACGTCGCACAGTGGGCCAAGCGGCTCATATAGCGTAACGAAATTAATAAAAATTTAACAAGTAGTACAGCGTTTTTAAGTGCATAGATAAATTTTGCTGGAGAAGGAAAACCAACAAGTATGCTAATTAAATAATTTTCTTAAAATTATATTTTCTTTCAATAACATTAAAAAAAACATATATTTTTTACAATTTTTTACATACCTTCAGACAAGATTAAAATAAAATGTTTTTTTCTTATGAATTTTGAAGACCATAAAATTAAGTCATTTCGGCCCACTGTGCCTCGAAATCGTATGAAAATCGATAGAGCTTGAGTCGGGACGTCGCGTCGCGTTGTTGGGCAATGTCTGAGCCCACATGTCCTGGCCACGCTCCGTTGCTCGGCCTAACGACTGTCTGTACATCAGTCTGAGTTTGAGTCTGAGTCTCAGTGTCTGTCTCTTTCTGTCTTTGTGACTGTCGCTGTCGCTGTGCTGGCATTTCGTCTCGTCATTCGTGGCCCGCTTTTGTGTGCCTTCCTGTCAATCAGAGCTTTGTTGTTGCGCCCCGCCTGCCAGCCACTTACAACTGCCTCATTGTCAATGTCATCGCTGTCGTTGTCATCCTCGAAAAATGCTTTTTTCTTACACTTTTTTTTTTTAATATATATTTTTCAGCAGCTTCGCATATAATTCATAAAAATTCCAACAGTGGCCCTCACACGATGATGACGATGTCGAAGTGGAAGTCGGAGCTGCTGACAAACCGCATACAAAGCGGGATCCACAGGATGTGTGTGTGTGTGTGTGTGAGTGAGTGTCATATGAATCCGGGTGGCAGTTGAGCTGCCTACTCAATTGACAGACGTAGTGAATGCCCTGAGGGTCTTACCAGCTTCGGCTTAACAAGCCGTCGAGGGATGCGCCCTTAAGCCCAGTTCCACATGCTGAGATGTCTCCCATTTGCCCCTTTCCACGTTACTCAAACATTCGAAAGGGTCTTTAAACCCTTCTATTCTCTTTATATACTTATTATACATATGTATATTTAAATTTTTGTTTCAAAAAAAAAAATTTACATAAGTATGATTAAAAAATATAAATATAACAAAGGCTGACAATATATATATTTTAATATTTAAGAATTAAATATTTGAAGAAAATATAAAATTTGGATAAATGGATCGGGGTATACAAAATTGTCAGGACATTTCCATCACCATTTGCTGATTCTCTCTCTACAGATCACTTAGAAGCTCTAAAGTTTATCATCTCGAAGACACTTTTCTCTTTTTTTTTAATTTTTGTACTCCCTTTTTTTTCCATGTCATTCAGCCTGCCGATAGTTATTCTTTTAAAGTCCCTCCAGACGAGCACTTTTTTACCGACACTTTTTGTCAAAAAGCTGTCCGTGTCGATCACCATCGCTCACCGATGGAATAGAACGTGTTCCATTTCCATCGGTGAGCTTCGGTTTTTCACCGGCGCTTTGAAATTTTGTGTGGTTACGCGACACGGACAGCTTTTTGACAAAAAATGACAAAAAGTGTCGGTGAAAAAGCGCTCGTCTGAAGGGGCTTTTAGCCCTGCCATCTGCTTTCAACAGTATCACTTGCTGCCTCTCTTTCTGCCTCAATTTCTTCTTCATTCCCTCTACATTTTCTTCATAACTACTGTCAATAACCGTGCGCTTCCTGTTTTCCCACTTCCTGTTTGTCCCGATGACATGTGATGACTGCCCGGCAGAGCTTTACACTTGCTCATGAACCCTTTTTAAAACACTTTTCTTGCCACTTATCATGCATACAGTCTGCGAATTTGCCGCATTCTTTTCAAAAAAAAAAAAGAAGAAAATACGTGAAAAGAAAAACTCGACTAATTTGATCCCCAGGCGCTGCTTGAGCTCATCCTTTTGGGCTTCTTACATACGCACCACTGGTCGACGCCCTCTGCCGCTGTGATTTCCTCCTTCTCCTTGGCATTGGCAAAGCGTGAAACATTTTTTGCGCAACCTTGTGACCTCTTACACACCCACACACTCACACACACACAAACACACTCACACAGGGCAACGAGCTAACAGGCATAGAAATTCAATATTGCTCTCTATGTCTATGCTAATGAATGGCTCGCGAAAGCAGTCGAGAGGAGGAAGAGATAGATAGAGAGAGAGAGAGAGAGGGAGAGCGGAGAGTGGGGTCAGGTTGGAGGTTGCCTCGTCTCGCCTTTTTATTTATTTTTCCGGCTTCCTGTCGCTGCTGCTGCTGCTGCCTTTTTTGCTCTGCTGCCTTTTT